>JAODJU010000001.1:15183345-15239400 GCA_026776725.1 Gnathonemus echidnorhynchus
GGGGGGGGGGGGGGGGGGGGGGGGGGGGGGGGGGGGGGTGTATCACTTGACGATTTGACCATTCGGAGAGAAACTGCAGAGAGAGTACCTAGGGTGGGGTCTGTATGGCTGTGAAATGACCACTTGGTGGGAGGGAGGATGGGCGATTTCTTGCTAATTCTTTATTCTCATCCTGCACTTTTGACACCAGACAGCACTAAACCCACGGATGAGAGAAGCTCAGTTTGCAGAAGTCATGAGAATCACCCCTCTGGCGACAAGCGGAGGTCTGGAAGATCAGGCTGAAGAACCCCTACTGGCAGAAGCGGAACGTAATACTGAAATTATCCAAGGAATCAACATACATTGGGAACTCAAAGCACACACTGGAAGTTCCAAAAACAAAGATTTCATTCATGAAGGAGATCATTTATGAAGAGCTTCCATTGTGCAGGAGGACATGTCTTAAACGGCACGCACAGGGTGAAACAGTTCAGCCACCTTCCACAAATGGACCAATAAACACACACATACACACACACACCAAAGGACCCCTCCAGCTGTGGTCTTATAGGCTGATCTCTGTGTCTACATGCTTCATATATGCTCCATCATTAAGCTATATACTGTTGTTCACCAGGTTTTATGTATATCGCTGACCAATAAGGCCCACTGTAAACCTGCTCCCTACAGGACTAACTGCATGATGACAGGAGCAAACATGTAGCTATAGAGGACAGAATTAAAGCACAGGATTCAGAACCCAGACAAACAGCCAGGAAACAGAGAGAAGCAGCCCCAATGTCACAATGAAACAATCCAGAGCTGCAGAGTGTCACCACACTCATCCCATCGTTACATATTGGCTAAGAACACTCTCCCTAGAGAAGAAAGCACCAGAGTACACTATCCCGTGCATCACGGATGTAGTGCGTAGCCATTGGATTCAAACGAAAAGGGCAGTTATACCCTTGATATTAAAATTACGCAACAACGCTACCCCAAACCCATAGCTCATGGGGTAACCAAGGTTCCTCCTCGTTTTGGAGGCTGACAGTAACTTTGGTCAGCAGACATAGTCCAATAGACTAAACAGATGATGGGAGCCAAGCAGGAAGGCTATGTTAATGGAAAAGAATGCTATAGTAACAGGCAGGCTCTGCTGACGGACTGGAAGGCTACGCAAACAGGCAGGCTATGCTAACAGACAGGC
Organism: Gnathonemus echidnorhynchus; assembly: GCA_026776725.1. Classification (NCBI taxonomy): domain Eukaryota; kingdom Metazoa; phylum Chordata; class Actinopteri; order Osteoglossiformes; family Mormyridae; genus Gnathonemus; species Gnathonemus echidnorhynchus. The sequence continues at coordinate 15,184,538 of JAODJU010000001.1, forward strand.
TCTGCTAACGGATGGAAGACTATGGTAACAGGCAGGCTCTGCTAACAGACAAAGAGGAAGGACATGCATCGCATCATACACAGAAACCAGACACACATGCAAAGTGCTGCAACATTATACTGATGATAAAGACAGATTAGCAAGTAGCCTCAGTATTTACTGAACATCTGTACAAAAGTTACGCTAAAGCCGAATACACAGATGGGAGACGGATGCTGCTAGAGGGAAAGTGGCCTTATGAGTGTGTATATTAGCGACTGCATAATCCATGAACAAGTAGCTGTGATCATCCTCTAATTCACGGAGGAAGCTACCATTACAACATCAGAAATGAACATCCATAAGCCGTTAGCATTAAGCTAACACAAGGGAACAGCCCTACAGCCTCACCGCGCACCCATTAGCGGTCGCAAGCCAAGTGCTGCAAACTCATCCGGCAGCATCCTGCTTGCCAAGGCTACTAAGCTGCTAACACAGAGAAGCCATCGTTAGCTGCGCCACCGCCCCTCTCTGGGACTCGGGCTGAGTGAGTAGCAGCCCGGCACTGGCTCAGGAGGGGCTAGGGACTGCTTCACTGCTGCCAGGACTCATGCTGCTACTTTGGAAGGGGAGCAAGCGAACTATCCGGAGGTGGGTGTTTGCCGGAGGTGGGTGTTTGCCGGAGGCGGCGTGGGCAGGTGCCTACAGTCGGCCCTCAGGTCAGAGTGAGGACAGCGGCCTGCGAGGACAGCGGCCTGTGTGGACAGCGGCCTGTGAGGACAGCGGCCTGTGTGAACAGCGGCCTGTGAGGACAGCGGCCTGTGAGGACAGCACACCTTTCCACAGGCACCGTGCAGATACTAGAGGTTGACAGATATGTGTTTTTCTGTGGCAGACTCTCAGGGCTCATGACTGATAATAGACTCATTTTTTAAAGGAAAAAATTAATGAGTTACACAACTGCTTAGCTTCAAAATATTTAACATAATAAAGCAATAATAATTTAACTTTAAATAATCATATTTAAACAATGTAACATTTTTTATAAAAAGATTATAAAAACAATAACCACAGCTACTATCATTTCATGATTCAGTTTCCGACAAAAGTAACAAAACAGTGTTTCAAAATTGAGATCGTTTCGGCTTTATGGCGATGTTATTCATCAAGTGAAACTGAAGCAAGTAGGAGGGATTCAGAACTCTTACTTTGGTTGTCACGCAGGTTCACTGCTGTAGGTGCTGATAAATCACACTACAACACTGATGAAGTGAGTGGTCTGCATGACTGCGCATCTCTTGAACACATCGCACACAACCTTCACTATCATTCATATCAGCCAGAGGCGACTGCAAGACTACAAGGGAAGCTACGACGACTCTAAAATGTCACAATATGTCCTGTTGTATTTACACGGCTATTACAAAGAGCGTGCTTTAATGTGTTCAACTTCTTGGCTAATTCATTCAGAAAAAGCAATACTTTTTTCAGCAATTTTTTTTTACAGGTCGTTTACCGTGATTTTTTATTTGTTATACATTACATTGCCATGGCAGCACAATCCAATAAAACCCATTGAAGTGCAGCTTCACCGGACTTCAATGGCACTTCTGCTTCCAGTGCAGCAAAGCTATACATTTATTGGACAAATGCTTCAAAGCGTAATTTCCAGGGAAGCTCGGCATCTCAGGGAGAGAATGGGGCAGTGGGCGGGCCTTCACTCTGGGCTGCTGCATGATGATTGGAGGAACTGTCAAAGTGGCTGAACCTCTTTTTGATTGACAGCCTTTTCAAACGATACGACAGCATCGGAGTGTTTCAAGTTCAGTCCCATGTGCATTTTCAGCCAGTGAAGTCTTTTCATTTTTGCGATTTTCATTTGTGCATATCCTACTGTAAATAACAAATACGGCATTCTTGAGTTTTCTCCTTGTGTCGTTATCGCGGTTCGTTCGTTAGCAGGTTAGTAAAGTGCGTTCACTTATTTCAGAATAGGTTGGGGGGGTGAGGGGCAACTAGCCAGCTTCCCCTATTTGAAAGACCACCAGGCGGCACTGATATCAGCTGATTTTTATTTCTGGCCAATCGATCGGTTGACCTCTATTCATAACCCTGGTATCTCAGCATTTGGTGTATACGTTACAAGTAACCGCGTCTAGGACCTGTGTGTACATTTGTACCTGTATTTGCCCAGCTTCTTAAATCCTCAAACTGTACATTACATATGTAAACACTAACTTATTTATTCATTTTCAGTTGCACTGCCACCTGACACTTTCCTGCTAATTGCACATTTATGATCATTGTTTATTGTTCATCGTTCAATGTTTAATCTCCTCATAGTTAAGTCCCCTGTTTCACAATCTGGGAGCTGAGCAAACAAGCATTTCACTTCACATGAGTGTAACTGTACATGACGAATCATTCAAGGCTTTGCATTAAGCCATGCAAAATGACAAGCCAGTAATGGTCTTTAGAGCGACGCTCCACCCCCCAGCTCAGTTATCCAGATGCACACGGCCCCATTCCCAAGGACGTCGCAGACGATCCCAGGACTTGCCGTTTTGTTCCTGCACGTTTTCCCCCATGCAGACACGGCACGGGCGTAAAGGGAATAGCGGCACAGGCATTACAAAGGAGCCTTTGACGGCGGCCACTACTCATCCGCCCGTGCTGGAGTGCAAGATAACACTCACCACCAACACCCTGCCTGTCACACTGGTGACTGAGGGAGACTGATCGAGACAATAACTGGCAGGAGGGACCAGACAGGCAGGAAAGACAAAGGATACCAACAAACAAAGGCTTTGTGTTGAAATAAAAAAGAAAAAAAAAGCTGTGTGATTTCTGGCCTTTACCGCTTATCAGGAACCAGGGGGCTTCACAGATAGCAAATGTTCACACGACACTTACATAACAAAACAAACCACTAAAATCACTCCTTCGGGGTTTTCAAAGGAGCTTATTTCTCGGAGACAAACTCACGGTCCCAAGGAGCAGCTTTGCTTTTAAACCACCCGGTATCAGACAGCATTACGAGGCCCGATTCCTGCCAGCTGGATGTTTGGTAACCAGCCCCTACGCCGTTAATGATGTTGTGCATAAACAGTAGTTCAGAGGGGAAAAAAAAACACAAATTGTGTTTGCTGTTGCCATGGTAATAGGCGTGCGTGGGGTAAAAACGCTAGTTCACGTGCCGTGTGGTCCATGCACAGGCTGCCCTCTGTGCATCCGTGTGCGGTTGGGAAGGTGTAGACGTCCTCGCTTCAGTTCGCATTGCATGCATGCATGTGGGGTAATGCAAACTGACAGCGGGCATGCTGGAACATGCCAAGAGGCAGATGCCCCCCACCCCCCAAACACGATGGGCAGGACCCCCCAACCATTATAAGCCCAACCTCTGCAGCTCACAGCTACACCTCATACACTTCATTTTACTTTATATTTTATTTAGCAGGCGCTTCTGTCCAATTTATTGTATATTTTTTGGGAAAGTAGGATCAAATAGTCCTTGGAGCAATTGGGGGCCGTGCTGAAAGGCCCAGCAGTGACATCACTCTGCTGTTCCTGGAATTCCAGTCAACATTCTGTTCATAACCCACCGAGCTACGCATCAAGCCACTGGAGCACTTTGACACCCGTCTGAACAAACCTCACGGCCTTTTGAGGAAGCGAGTGATAGGATGGCGGACTTCCCCCGGGCTGGAAACACGCTCTGGCATCTCGCTAATGCGGTCGGCGGCTTTCCTGTCATTCGCCGCCGCAGAGGCACACCGCATGCCCCCGGGCTTCCTGCGACAAACTCTCACTCTCTCTACGTCCCTGTCCCTGCCCCCGTCCACAACACCCTGCTACTGGCCTGAATCTCACCTGCCTCGGTCAGAATTAAAGAGAAACAGCCCATCATACTTTCCATGCTCAAGGTCTAAAACAAAGCAGAAGACAAATTTGCCCAAAACTGGCCAGCTTAAATTTTGATGAGCCACTTATTATCGGTATTTTATTTTAAATGAAATTTTGATAAGTGGTGACGACTAAGGGCCATTTCCTGCACAGGGTCTAAGGCAGTGTTCTTCACTGAATTTTAGATGAGGCCACGCTTACTGGTTTGGAGGGGGGTTGGGGGTCACCTTTTACTTTTTAAAAGCTGGCTAACTGGAAGTATCTTGAGGCTGCTTCACTTGATTGCCAGTTAACTACGTCGCTGCACATTATTGGGGGAAGTTGTATTGCATCTGGATTAAAAATTAATAAATCTGGTCAAGGTAATTTGCTTATTTTTTTTTATTCAGTCACCAGCCGCCACACTGGCCTCCAAGGGCCTCCAGTGGCCGGCGGGCCGCACAGTGAAGAACACTGGTCTAGGGCCTTTAAAGGTATTCTACCTACAGCTACATCAGGTACACAGAGGAAATCAGCTACGGCACAGAATTCAGTAAATCAGCTTCAGGGCCATTGGTGGTCAGCATGTGGAGCCAGGAGGAGCGATCCACCCTTACAGGCCACCCCGTCTGGTGAAGGTCCTCAGATCAGTCACCACACTGGCCACCCCGTCTGGTGAAGGTCCTCAGATCAGTCACCACACTGGCCACCCCGTCTGGTGAAGGTCCTCAGATCAGTCACCGCTACCCCAAAGTCAGTTTGCTATTTTTGTTTTAGTTGTTTTTTTATTCATTCCATGGCATTAACTGCAATGACAAACTAAAACCAGTCAGGTGATTTTGAAAAGATTCATGAGAAACTAGTGAAAAAAAAAAACACACTGTCTGGGTACCAGTGATGCCCTGTATCACGGATGAGGCTCTTATCCATCTCAGGGGCTACAGTATACACCTTATTATTAATAATAACAATCAGTCAATAATAATAAATCTGCAGTTTGAAAATATCAAGAAAGGCCACGCTGAACGATGATTCCATACAGGCAGAGAAAAGAACGACTAAAAACAACCACTGATGCGTGATTTACCTGCTTCACGCTAATTTCACACAGTGAGATGCCATGACTGTGCATTTAAGTCTCGACTTACTGACACAAACTGAACGAGGCAGAACAGACCAAAGGAGATCTGCTCACTTGACTGGAGCACCTACAGACTCAGAAACAAGTGTTTGCCTGTCAGGGACCCTAGACATCCAAGGAGGTGAACATGGTGACAACATGACCATGCTGTTCTCAGAGTTAAGGGCGCTGATTGCAATCAAACTCCAAATCCATGTGCTTATAGAAATCAGCTGGATGTAACCTAACAGTAAATAAATAGATGAAAATGAAAAGCACCATGGGAAAACGTAAATTAAAATTGAAGCCCTTATAAGCTAAGGACCTGGTTGACCTGGGCACCCTGCTGGTATCAGCGAAACAGTCCAAATTGTTGTAGAAGATGAAATGAGTTAAATTGTCTGCATTATGCAAGCTTGATTCTTTGGTGAACATCAAAGTCAGTTCCCATGGCTGCAGGGAGAGGGCAGCACTAATCCAGTTACCTCTTCTTGGGGAAGAACATGGACCCCAGGATCCCACAGGGAAATCTGCAAAGAGCTGGGTTCAGGGGAAACACAGGAGCAAAGATGTAAACAAGCGCTCTCAGAACTCTTAGGGTTTGGGACTTGATATATCGGCAAGGTGAGATACAGCTACCCATCTCTTCATCCCCATCCTCATTACAAACCCTCCAGCCCCGTTGGCCAGACCGGCATTCAAGCAGAAAGACGAGTCTCCCGTCGGCTTGGGTTCGCACACCACAAGTAGCTGGAAAACCCACGAGGTGTGGAAGTGACCCTGAGAATCCCGATTCTCAGCCAGGACTGGAGAGCCGGTGGTAGATTTTTAACTAATAAACAATACAGATAATAAGAAGATACTGTCTGATGGAACCTCCGCAGAAACATGACATGAGAGCAAAAAAAAAATCCTAAAACAGAAGCCATGTGGCCAAAATAAAACAAGGAGAGCTGAGCCTACAGCAAGGAGGAGACATAAATCACCCCCAAAAGCTACAGCAAGCGTCGCCTTCCAGGATAATGCCAGAGCAGAGGTGCAGGATAATCAGTATGACCAAAAAGGATCAGGCCATAAGACCACAAGCATGCTTCCTCTATCTCTTGGGCAAAGGTGTTTGACCCATTCTTCTGGGAATGTGTGTATGTGTGTGTAGCACAACCACTGGGTTTGGTCCAGGAGTCACTTCAGTCCGGTGGAGGGCTGTGTCAGACTGCTTCAGGTTACAGCATGTCAGAGCCCAGAAATGCAAGGTGCAGCATTAACACGGAGGTGTCTGCTTCAGTGCCAGGTTTTCTAGGTGCTTTCATGCACCTTCAGCAGTTGCCCACAGTCAATGCTCCTCATCGCTTTCAGCCATCCAGCTGATAAGGCTGCACTCCCCTGACCTCCTGCAGGAGATGCAGCATAAACCACCTCCTCTTGAGACGTGGCGAGTCGGTCGTTTTGGCTACTTGTCGGCGAACAGCCCAGTCCTCGTTAGCTAATGACGGTGCACTTGAGAGGAACCGAACATCAACAAAAACCATTTCCACTCAGTGGTCAGAGCATCTGCCTGTGGTATGCGAGGGATGTGCTCAGCATCTGCCGCCCCCCCCCCCCAAAAAAAAAAAAAACCCTGAAAAGAGGGAGGGACCACATCAACAAGCTGTCAAAAACACTGTACTTATCCTGCCTTCGATTATTATTCTCCAAGTCAGAACTCGGATGAAAACGTCACGAAAAACGTCACTTCCCGTTGGAAACACGCCTAATGACATTGATGCCCCTGTGACATAATTTCAAGATGGTGGTTTACACAGTCAACAGTAATTCTATTTTGTAAATCTTTAAAAATGCTTCTTTTGTTAAATGTATTAACAGTTATAAATGTAATTGCAAGTGTTTGATTTAGAGAATACTATATCATGACCGTAAACAGCATCCTAGCATGCAATATCAGATTTTTTGACATGTTAGTGTCTTTTGTTTGTTTGTAGTTTGTTTGCCTCTCGAAAAAAGAATAATCGCTGTGAATGTACTAAAATATTTTATAAAGCTTTTAATGTGGTTTGACTAGTTCGTGTTTCTTGTTTGTCTCTTGGAAAAAATAATCTCACTCCAAATCTGCTAAAATATAAAGTAACAACACACAGCAGCGTGATCATGGAGGCAGCCATGTTTGTTCTGAGGTGTGGTAGCTCGAATGGGAGATTGTCGGACGTGATGTCACTCACCTCGGAATTTCCGAGTTCCGAGGGATAATTGAACGCAGGGTAATAAACTAAGGGAAACAGGTGAAAACAAGTGACACTTTGAAAAGGCCACCATCACCTCCAGAGGGACATAAGGGGGGCTCCTGTCGACAGCCCACAACATCCCTTTCGTCACGTCCCCTTCACGGGTGTCTTCAGTGGACACATCTGTTTGTCTCTTCATAGCTAGCTAATGGAGATTAGCTTTTATTTTATTGTATGCTTCGGATAAAAACTGAAAAATTACAGAAGAGCACCCAGCACAGTGTATACCACCACTCAAACCATGCATTTGCATTGGCCACAAACAGTCACTACATTGAGGGGGGGGTTAGTGGCCATCACCTAGACTTGAACAATGTGCCATATGTCTAAATCGTCCTATTTTGCATTTTGGGTTAGGACAGGGGTGTCAAACTCCAGTCCTGGAGGGCCAGAACTCTGCACATTTTTGGGTTTCCTCTTATTTAACATACCTGATTCACCTCCTTGTGCTAATTACCACACAGCTCTTGAACTGAATCGTTTGTGGTGGAACAGGGAAAGAACTAAGCTACACAGGGCTCCAGTCCCCCAGGACAGGAGTTTGACACCCCTGGGTTAGGGTTTGCTTGAATCCCCACTCAAAATAAAAATAAAGCAGTCATTTGGGGAGGATAGGACCCTCAGTGCACCAACACTGACTGGTAAGGAGAAGAAGCAAGAACTTCACCAGTCTCTACAGATTTATTCCAGTGAGAGCTACTGATCGTGGCAACGTTTGCCCATGAGTCTGGTGCCTTAACCGAGACAAACCTGCTTCCTTGACCATAGCAAATCCCCAAACTACCTGCAGGTCTTACAGTAACCCCTCCCTGGAAAACACCAGACCCCCACGACTAGCAGCCCAGAACAGGACCTCTGTCACATAAGCTCCATCCATCCATCTTCAACACGGGCAGCAGAAGGACTGGCGGCTACAGGTTAAGATCTTAGCTTTGCTGTGCTCTGATCAAACACCATACCCACAACAAATAACTGCAGGATTCTACCCTGCTCATCACTATGCAGACCTTTCTGAGAACATCTTTCTTCTTTATCAGTACGTCCATTCAGATCTTGTCTGTGGCAAACCGCAATCACATTAGCAACACCCTTAATGGCATCTCACTTCTCCTAAATCAGGGCTGATGTGCTTAAGCAGACTGCTACTCATGCCAAACCGCAAAAACTGGCCTCACGATGGTCAAGATAGAAGCTCCAACCTGCAGGAAATTCCATCAGTCCCTCAAGCGCGTTAACAGCAGCAGTAAGGTCAAAGAAGAGGCCAACATAAGCCTCATTCTCGGCCTGCCCAATTGCTTTCTGCTTTCTACTCTGCTTACTCAGGTCAAGTCTCCAACTACCCTGAATGGTGTCACTCAGCAGAAGATCCAGAACTAGCATTAGTCCAAGCCAGACCACTCCCAGAACCAGAAAACAAAACATGCAGTGGTTTGGGAAAGACAGACTGAGAAGCATCCAGACAAAGGACAGAGAAAAGCATTGAAGGGAGGGGTGTTTCAACAGAAAAACCCATCTTCTCAACAGAGTAATACATCACTTGTTCAACAGAATAGTGGTGGTTTCTTATGAAGCCTTAAGCGTTTTTATTCTTCCGTCATTACTTGTGATAATGGGAAACATTGGGATATTTATAAAGCAAAAAAGGATTTCATAAATACATTTCTCACAAACCCATATTGGAATGATTTAAACAGCAAAGATGAAAAAGGTTATGACTGGCTGGGGGAGCTCATGCAGAGCTCATGCAGAAGCAGAGGTGGGACACTTTAGACTGGCTTACTCCCCACCCATCCGTGCTCCTTTGAGCGTGTGTGAGACAGTAGGGGCGTATCAAATATGGACTGGAACAATCTCTCATTTCAGAGGGTCTGGCGGATTCGGACCGGGTTCTCGGTAACTCAAGAACGTCTCCGGTATCAGATCACCTGCTCCTCATCGCTTATTGATACAGAGGCTGCTTTCTGTGGCCCCATTCCGGTGAGGAGACAAAGCCTCGATACGCTACGTCGGGTGATCTGGCAGCCGCAGCTCTGCTGGGTGGACCTTAGGAGAACAGGGAATCTGCATAGCCAACACCGCAGGCTGCTCTCCATATTATGCAAACCCATTCAGGCAGAGGTACTCTGTGTTATTTTTAATAATCCTGTAATGTACTTGTGCGAATTAACTGTTGGTGGATCTCTCCAAACATACAGCTACATCATCATACCGTAAGATCAGCTCCATTACCTCAAAACCTGGCAAACTTCCTACAGACACAGGTGGCTTTCAATACATGTCAAAAGAGTATCATTAACACTGACAAAGGTGCAGACCTGTTCAAAGTCTCCATAAATGTGGAGAAGCACCTAGAACAGGGTGGATGCGGTCAACGATAATGGGGTGGAACAGCTGAAAATGCAGATCACAGGATGAGGTAGAGTGGGAGGTCATGGCTGGAGGTCCATAGAGCCAAAGATGAGGAGAGGGGAATTTGTTTGTGGTATTGAACACTTTAACCCCTGAAACTCTTGCAGTGAACAGTCTCATTCATGCACACTTCATGCACTGGTATTACTGCCACAGTCACAACAACCACACTCAGCTGCCAGACACCCTCAGTGGACATTGCAGCTGCAGAGAAATCGGCACGACTGGCTTCCCTGGTATCAACGCCCAGCTTTCAACCTCCAGGTTACTGACACAGTGTCCAAGAGGTCTACGACCTGCCACTAGGCCAAAGTTCAGCGCCGCTATACCTACACAGATGGAAACAGGTTCCAGGCAGAAACATGATCCGAGAAAGCGGAGTTCAAACCTCCGCCTGCAGGTACTCTTTGGTATCTGGGCAACAGGGAATCTAAGGACTGGGCATCCTGGCCGGGGTCTCCTCTCTGGGTTAATGACTCAGTGTGCCAGCTGGGGATTTACATGGCACTGAAACCGAAGACCAGCATAAAGTAAACGGGCACTTCACTGAGGGCGATTCCCTCCTTACTGCTCGGCCTAAACCACAGCATGTAGTAGCATGTGCTCAGTACTAAGCGTATTTTAACTAACAACACAATACTGCAGCGGGGCGTTTGAAATGGGCAGAGTGCCAGGATTTAACACAAAGCGCCACCTCTGCGGCGCCGTTAATCTTTCAGGCACTCGGCTGCCTGCAAACGTAAATCGTCACTATAACCAAAAAGCAAGAGTGGGGAGCTTGAGGCTCCCTCAATGTTCAAGAATGAACCCTGTAACAGAGAGAGAGAAGACCTGTAGCCAGAGCGTGGGGAGCACAGTCTGTACGTCTTGCTGTCTCCCACCACATCAGCCCGGCCCCCTCTCGCCTGCGTCTGCCCTGCCCGGCCCCCTCTCGCCCGCGTCTGCCCGTCCCTTTTCGTCCGCGTCTCTTGTCCACGTCTGCCCATCGCCTTTCGTTTGCATCTGCCAGCTGGCTTCTTTCACAACTCAGTAAGACGACATTTAGTTTTGTCAGCTTTAGGGGTTAATGGACCCAGACACCATTTTATAAAGGTTAACAGCTGTAACTACAATATGAAATGACATGTTCAAGCCAAGAGGCAGCGACGAAGATAAATCACAGGCCAATTAGTTAAAAGACATAGCAGATGATTCGGGGACGACCACTTGGTCACGTGGTTAGGGCTGAGCCACTCCCCTCTGTATGAAAATTACCCATGAGCATCACTGTCACAAGTGCTAGTCTTCATGTATTGTTTAAGTTTAAAAAAAGGGGGAGGGGGGAAGGGCAGGGCAAGGAACCCAGACAGGGACATGCAAACACAAGGACGACGTCGCCCGCACAAAGAAATCCCACCCCTCGCAGGTTAGGTAAACACACAGACAAGCTCGCCAATGAAACTCCGCCCCCAAGTTAGGCAAACACACGTGGCCTTCACAGAAAAGCGGGGGAGGGGGGGGGGGTGTTTGCTCTTCTCCATCTATTGCATAAGACCGGTGCGGCATTCCCACAGCTGGTCAAGGTGAGCGGATCCCTTTGGCCGAAGCCTATGCGTGGAACTTGTACACTGGGACTGGCAGATCAAGATGGGAAACACACCAATCATTAGGCTTCTTTACGCGGGACTCCCAGTCAGCTCAGCCAATACAATTAGGTTTTACTTGAAGGTAGCAGCAGGAATGCAGAATCCTTAGAATTACCCTCTATGGATCTGGTTAAAAATAGCACGTTAAAAGAATGTTTTAACAGGGGGCTCTGGAGCCATGGTAGACCTCTTCTGTACCCTAAAGTCACACACTTTACATTCACTAAAGGAAGGAAAGACTCTAGAGTCCAACAGCAATGTCCCATGCAGTACTCATCTCACATCCCCCTGGCCTGAAAGGCCATCTCCATGCACCGCTCGCCTGAGGAACGCTCTGGAACACAGCTGGCCAAAACATCTGCCCGTCCAATTCTTTAAAACAGCCAAACCCCCCCTGCCTTTTAATCTTAAACCCCCCCCCCCCCCCCCGCACCCCCAGCAGGGGGCTCATAAATATTTCATGCAAAAAGTTCATTAAACACAATAGTCACTGTTTCCCATAATGTATTAGGGACCCAAAGCCAGCTGTCATACCCAAAGTGGAGAAATATGAATTGTCATATTCGATACGGGGCCCGCAAACTTGAGACGAGAGCAGCCAGGCGATGTTTGGCTCGATGGCCGCAGCTTCACATTTCCGTGAATACAAAGGCCTGGCATTGTTCTGCGCCGAACGCCACCCGTTTACAAGCAGGCCGCCGCTTCGCCAGCTCCTTTACGCATAATCATTCGCGTGTTGTCCGCTGACACTCCTAGAAAAAACAAAACGGTCTTCCACTTCTAACACACATTACCCAATACAAGCCTCAAAGCTCATTCTGTGATGGGCTAATACAGTGTTATGTCCAAATACAGCCCAGAATTATATTATAAAGCACTTCTTATACCAGGAAAAATTCCCCAAGAAACTAAATACCCCCATCTGGCAAATCGCACAAACCTGCCAGGCCCCACACTTCTCCTGTTTATTACAACTCCCATTGCCTGGGGGAGGAATTATACATTCATTTACATTCATTTGGGGAGGGAGGGGGCTGCCCCCACCCCCATCGCCCCACCCCATTAGCAGATCCTCTCTTTCCATTATGATGGCTTTACACTCCATCACACATATAATGCCTATTCAGTTTGTTTGGCGCCTGAAATCACACGTTAGGATTCAGGATGGGTCACATGACGGGTGAAGGTGGACATAAAGCAGGGCTGACACAGCACCGGTGGAAATGGAAGCTTCACAGGGAGAAGATCCACCTTGGAACTAGGACCAGCCCCACCTGATAAGATCCAAAATACCAACACCCCCCTGCATCTGCATGAAGATCAGAGTAGTGGTCTCTGTAGGACGGGGGCTATGGTGACCGCAAGCAGTTCGGAAAAAATCAAAGATGGTGATCAGTTTCGAAAGCAGATAGTAGCTGAACCAGATTACCAACACTGAGATTCATTCATTTCTTCATTTAGTAGATGCTTTTATCCAAGGTGAAGTATATTGTGGAGAAAACATGGTCAGGCAGTCCGTGCTGCAACAGGGAGTTAAAGGCTTTGCTCAGGGGCCCAATTGTGAGATCACTCTGCCGATCCTGGGATTTGAACCAGCGACCGCCTGATCACAGGCTGCACACCGGCCCAACATACAACATACAAACGACAGCGTGTTCTCATTTAGACTGAGAAGTCTCCCTGAAGCCCCCACCCCTAACAGCATATTTACCCTACTGTCCCCCCAATGTCATCCGCACAGGAAGAAATACTGGCCAGCAGATTCCCCGTCTGCCCCCCAACACGACGCGTCTGAGCTTGTACCCGCGACGCTCTTGGAGTCAGACTGCCATCATTCAGCAGGAAAGGAGGAGAAACACACAGACAGAGAGAGAGACAGGAGGTGAGATTCACACAATGGCCTATTGATGTATCTTTTCGGCGGGATTCTGTCGTTTGTGGTTGGGATAGAACACCTTGTACTGGAGATTTATGAGGGCAGATCTTCCCCCATGAAGGAGGCGGCTGACGGGACCTGTTAAGCGGTTAAGGACCATGCTCACAGACCAGTGGAGAAATCACCACCCCCAGTTACCGTGTCCCGCGCCCATAGCTTGGGCCCCCATTCCAGGATCCCCCCGCTAGCACATTTAATGCTTATTAGAATGGGGTGTGAAGCTGGAGATGGGGGGTGGGGGCAGTGAAACTGTAACGCAGTGATGGTGTAAAACAGTCCTGATGACAAACTTTAACAGCGATTCCTCAGAGACCAGACATGACTGGATACCATACAGCCATGGAAATAATTATGAGACAACAACAAACTTTACAGTTTCACTCGTTTCTCAATTTAGGGTTACATGTCTGTGTAAAAAATACATGTTTTTGCAAACTCCAGCCTGGCTCCTTCCTGCTTCTCATTGATGAAGGGCGTCTTCCTGCTTTATGGGACTTAACACCTGCTAAGAGCCTGATACGAACTGTCCTAGCGGTGCACTTCACACCACTTAATGTTTCCCATTCTTTCTGAAGGCCACTTGAGGTCATCCTCTGATTTATGAGGCACTGTCGGATGCATTGATGGTTCTCTCTGGCAGAAAGTTGCTTCTGCCCTCTACATGGCTGGTTTTTGATTATTGCCAGTGTCTCCTGCTTCACCTGCTTCTTGTGTACTGCTGCTTTAGAAACTTTGAGCCTGGAAGCAGCCTGCCGCTCAGTGTAGCCTTCTGCCAGCAGAACCAGGAATAAACCCGGATTTAAGAATGCAGATTCTTAAATAAATATAGAGAGCGGTCTCAATTTTTTTTCCAGAGCTGTATTTCTCAATGAATGTTGTGTTGATCTCATCTGGTGTGATGTAAACAGTGCTGATGAACCTCCTTAGTGCGACAAGGACCCTCTCTGTGCACCAATGAACAGACAGAAACAGACCGTGTCCTCGGCAGCAAGTTAATACAACGCAGCACTACATCTAAAGGACACAGGATTCATGTTTGACCATTTATAAGTTAATGGGAATAGAGGATCTAAACAGGCAAAAGCTTAAAAATGCCACCGTCTTAACAGGAGCAAACAGCCTGTCTTTACCCACAGGCCCTAATGACCCCATCCCTCTTTGTTCTGACACTTCTGCCACTACTGCAAGTGGACAAATTTCCGTTGTCCTCTTAACGCCGATTTATGGGCCTTTAAAAGCCAGAGGGTCCGTGTTTCCCCCCCATTACCAGCACTGCAGGGCCGCTTGTAATGTCACCACGGGTCGTGAAATACGGCAGTAACTCCACGTGAAGCTGCCTGCATCGTCTGCGCTAACAAAACTGACGGCGGCCCACGGACCTCAGAGCAGGCTGACCGTCCTCTTTGTAGGAACGCCTGCCATTTCTGGAACCTTCTGAAAGTGTCAGCTAGAGACACAGATGTGACCCATCTCACTCGGAGACAAACAGCTTGATGGAAATACTTGATCTCGGCTCCAGATTGTTAAATATGTTCCCTGTCCTTAACTGTGTGTAAATACCAAAGTGATGGCTTGGCATACCCCATGTCAACTGGGCGGACTGTTTAAAGAAGGGGATTTAAGGCTGGACTGTGAATCAGACGAAACTGAACCACAGCCACCACCCATCAGACAGAGGTCCACATCATCCGCTACGAACTCGAGAGACCGCACGCAGCATTCACGGCTGGATCCAAACGCCCTGCAGCTGGACTGAAACATGATCACCCTGCTCCCTTATGGGACCTTCCAGGCTGATTCTGCATCATCTGCTCTTTATACAAGTAAAATCTAAAACAAAAATGCTGCAAACAGCGCAATTTCAATAGAGAATCCTTTCCAGTTCCATGCCTGAACCCCCCTGCGGACGAAGAACCGTCTGTCTATGTCGCGTTTATTAATTTCGCCTCTTTCCGCCAGGCCTGGATTAGCCCATTTACTCCGTCGCAGGTCCCGCCCTCGACACACAATTCTCACACCGGCTCAGCAGGGGGCAGCGCGTCATCTGTTAGCCACCTGCTTTTATTTGCTCTACAGGCTGGGGGGGACATGGAGTGCTGCAGAGTGGTTGGCGAGGTTCCCTCAATGGCAACCGTCCAGTTTTCTGTAAAGATGTAGAGACTACCTCGTGTCTAACCCATATCAGGGAGCAGGATTCGCAGACCTACATTTAAATGATGCTTCTTAAAGACCACACACGCTTCAGGACTGCCTGGTGGGAAAACAGAAGCTAAAGCCTTCAGCACCAAGGTCACCAAGGTCAAATGGATGCCAACCCCTACCTGCTCACATTTTTATTTTAGTTCTTAGGAGACACTTCTATTAAGTTTTATTCAGCATTAAGTTTCTTGGTCAATAGCATCTGGGATTTGAACCAGCAACCTTCTGATCACAGAGCCACACCACTTACACTAACAAAATCATAGATATGGGTGAGGGCAAATTTTCTGCTACTAACAAGGACAGCCCAGAAGGACATACAGACAGGAAAGGAGGTGGTGAAGAATTCAACAAGGTCTTCCCTGCAAGGAATCCGATCCGAAACCTGCAAACATGAGTGTGGCACTTTGAGTGATACTGATCCCCAAAAATTACAAGAAATGCTACACGTGTGGAGCACGCATGCGCCAAGTGGAGCGGGGGGCCGTGCCCAAAGCAAACAGGCGCCCTCCGACACAGCCACCACTGTACCTGTGCCCGTGCCGCATTACGAAGAAGGCGACTCGCCAAGCACGGGACGGGCGGGACGAGGAGAGCACACCAAACCTGTTCCTACCAATGCGTCGAGCGAGCTGGCTAATGGGGAAGGCGGCACAAGGGCGGCTGGCAGGCCCGAACTAGCAGGCGCAGTGCCTGCAAGGGATTCTACGCCCTTCCGGGGAGCCAGATTCCAAACCAACAGCTTGTTCTACTTACCAGCTGAGGCGGTATACAAGAGAATACGAAGCAGGCCAGTCAGCCAAACCAGGACATTTAAAGGGCTTTCATGCAGGTTTTTGGAGAAAACGGTCTTACTACAAGTGTCAAATCGAAAATTTAAATCACGGCTATTTCATGCCAACCATTGAGGGAGTGAAACTCAAGCATCATCATAATCATCATCATCACCACTCCCCATCAGGGAACATCCGCATATGCATTAAGAAATGAAGGGTCCGCTGAGCCACAAGACATACCCCCCCCCAGTGCCAGTGCTTCACATACCCCTGAGGGAGGGATGCCCAATTAAGCCTTTCCTACAACTCTGCATGGTGGGTCTAATTCTGAAAAAACAGAAAAAGCAGAAAATCCATTTGAAGGAATGTGGTCCGGCCGGAAGGGGGGGGGGGGGGGGGCTCGTCTCCACGATACAGCGTCTTCAGATTAAAGAAGGAGAGCGCTAAGCCCCAAATATGGCATGCACCCCCCCACTGGTACCGGCTTCAGACCAGTATGCCAGTGCAGAATGGCAGGAGGGGGCGTGGCCACAAACGGCACCCCAACACGCCCGGCAGATCATGCACCTGCACATCCACAGGGTGCCGTGAGTCAGTGGGTCAGGCATGGCCTCATACAAAACCCAGAGCGGCCCAGCCCGGCCCGGCCCCAGACCCCAACAGAGAGCGGCAATGAATCAGAGGAGGATTAGGGACAGAGGTGAGCTTACAGGCCGGAACGGGAGCCTGGCTCTGCTTCCAACCAACCTGGCAAATCTGTCTCTTATTATTTTCACTGTTATTTTAACCTTACTTATTCATACCCTTATGTATTATTTTTTTCTTTGTATTATACATTTCCTTTCAAGCAGATCCCTGGAAGCACATGGAAAAGCATTTCACTACACGCGTGTACCGTGTATGTGACAAATACCTGAAACTGGATAACCTGAAACTGTCTGACTTACTGCGCTCACTTCACACTCATCTCTGAGCCTGAGCCTCTCACGCAGACATGGTCCCATCGGCCTCCTGGGAGCGTTCAGGCAAACTTACAGCCGAAACGCTTCAGCAGACGGCAAAGCCGGCTGTAAACCACAGGGTAACGGGAACCTCAAACACCGCAGACCGACACTGAAAGCAGGGAGGGGGGTGCAAACCACCCCAGGTCAGGTGCCACCAGGCGGCCTGAACACAGGGTTCTCCCAGAGCTCGACAGGAGAACAATGAAACCGCTTCAAAGGATGCTGCCCTCCAGACAAGGGGGCAATCACAAGGAACAAAGCAGGATAAAGCAGCCGATCACAAGGAACAAAGCAGGATAAAGCAGCCGATCAAGCAGACGTGTAGCCCCCCTTTACTTCTTTATTTACAGCTGGCTTTACACAACTTTCTGTAGCTAGGTGGTAATGAGGGAACCAGGTGCCATAGTGGAGGCAGACCACAAGCTTGAAGGCAGAAGCACTTCAGCATGACAATGCATTCTGGGAGAGCAGTCCCTCTCCCAACCATGATACAAGAGTGCGAGACACACAGTGATGCCCAGACGTGATAGGTGATTATTCCACCTGTTTGCAGCAAATGTGACCTGCATGTAGAGCCCAGGAGGGCACCCACAGCATCTGGGCCCCCAGGACTCCAGTCACATCCATGACACTGACCTCTTGCCAGCAGGTTGAGAGCCCTGGGAAAATTTTGACACGATGACATATGAAACACATGATTCAGAAGCACCGCGTGCATATATGTGTGTGCATGTCTGTCAACCACCAGCTCGTAAATCACAGGTGGTACCTTCACATTTTCTGCAATGATTTATTTTATGACACTTTTCCGGCTCAGGAAAACCGATTCTGTTCCCTTCGGTATCGACCCACCTTTATTTCGTTACGCAGTACTCGCGATTAGGCACCGAACGCCGCAAAATCTGACCTCAGCATTTAACAGCAAACATACTGGATTACCATTGCATTAACTGCGAAGCGGCGTTGAAGATGTGTCAGAAAGTTGTCTTTTAAAAGCGCCAGACATTACGAGATTAAGCATCTCTGACAAAGAGCTGGCTGGGACCATTAAAACGTAGCGCTCCGGCACAAACAAATCATTAGGAGCTGGCAGTAAAACTGCAAGAACATTTTTCGACAAATCGCATTTTATGGTCGAAAATAAACACGTTCTTTTATTAACACTCACAATGCTTTGAAAGAACCATCCGAGCGAGTGTTAAAATTGCCAGGGGAGCTTCTATAAATAATTTATTCTGGGTAAACTGGTAGCAAGCCATTATATATTTAAAAAAAAAAAAGAAAAAAGAAAAATACAGGCAATGAGAGAGGCACCCACTACTCAAAGTATCGCTACAGCAATGGTCAAAGTAAGGGAATAAGAGGCACAGAAGGACTGAACAAAACCATAGAGAGCTAAAGGGATCGACTCGGGCACCATGAAGGTCCAGCAGGAGGAAACAGCATCAAGAACACCTCAGAACCAGAACATACTGAGCTTGGACCAAAGCCCCTGGAGTATTCTTCATTAAAGCGGTAGAGGCTTCCCGTCTGCCACAAAAACACTGGGGGGGGGGGCAACCATGAAGAAGGCCCATAAACGCTAAAGCAAACATACGCAAATGAGGGGATAACACCACGAGGAAATGGGTTTTTAAATGTTCAGCTTCTGCAGGCTCTTTGATGGTGGGGGGAAGCAGCAGGACTGTGGAAGCGGTGCTTCCGGGTGTGAGGAGAGCTTCACACGATCAGAGGGTCCGTTTCTAACCCGCTGGCTGTGTGCATATACCCTCCACAGGCTCTTTGGCATGAAAACGCGGCTGCTCATGAACTTCTCTGTTATCTCTATGTAGACCTACATG
The DNA here is from genome assembly GCA_026776725.1 of Gnathonemus echidnorhynchus. Taxonomy (NCBI): domain Eukaryota; kingdom Metazoa; phylum Chordata; class Actinopteri; order Osteoglossiformes; family Mormyridae; genus Gnathonemus; species Gnathonemus echidnorhynchus. The sequence goes on from JAODJU010000001.1 coordinate 15,203,588, forward strand.
TGGCCAGCAGTTAGGCATCAAGGCTGAACTGCCAGCAAGTTTCTGAGGACACCATTCCTTGGACTTACTGTGGTGTCTCTCCTTCCTTCGGCTTAATCAGCGCCAGGAGACTGCAGGCAGTGCCCCCTAGTGACATTAAGATGTCAAAGTGCAGTGTACGTCCCACTTGGCCCTTGAAGAGCCCTGGTTGGGGCGTCTTACAGATGACCTAGAGGGACGACGGCGAAAGCAGGAATATCGTATCAGGGGAGGATCGATACTGCCCATTTAGACACGCTCTACATTCCCCCAGCGGGGGCAGAGTCGTGATGCGTCCACAGGAAGTGTCAGCAGACACTAATGACACCTCCTCATGAAAAAGCTCTCATCTGGTGGCCGGGGACTGAATGATAACCTGGCAACCAGAGAGAAAAAATAATAAAACCTGGCCACGCTGAGTTAGGTGTCTGGTGAAATGTGGTCACTTCACCTCACAGCCAGCATTTCCGGAACCTTTAGAACAGCCAGGGCACCACTAAGCGAAGTGTTCAGGGCTGCAAGCTGGAGAATTTACACTCCTGTGTAATGAAGCTGTGTGTTGGGTCTGTCAGCAAGCTCCATTAAGGTCCTTAGGGGGGTTTGTGTAAAAGGATTTATTAGCTTGTTTGTATAATCTTAATCGGGGCTCACATTTACAGACAGATGTGCCCGTTTCCTCCTTTGACACAAAATAATGCACTTTAAAGTCTGACATCCAAAAAACTGTGTCCACTGAACTTTTCCCTTAGGAACCCATATGTCAAACTATTGAAGTTCTCGACTTCTGATCACTGGGTGACATGAACTTTTCACCTGCAGCCAGGACTCACTGGGCACAAACATCCTTCTTTTACGTGACCAATGACAAACAGGAGATGTGCAAGATCAGCAGAGCCTATTTTTGTCCTCCTGAGTCATTCCACGGTAATTACATATCTTCCTGAACTGGGACCTCACACAAATGAGGTGTGGTGCAGCATGTGCTGATGTTAAGCACCTCCTCTTTCACGGGGATGGTGAGGAGAGGTTCAGGCTGGTACCTAACAAGAGGCAGACCTTAAGCAGATGGGGGGGGGGGGTCTGAAATGTACAGAGGAGCATAACATCACGAAGGCCGTTACCAGCCACGGGATGCGAACCCACAATCCTGGCACTCCGGTCATTTCACGTCCCGAATTTTGCAGGCATCATTCACTGGGAAACATCTGGAGCACCAAGCTGCTCATTTTTAACATCCCCCCCACCCCCAAGTAATTATGCTGTATTTTTAAAAGACCAACTACCGAATGTCAGCACCAAGAGCAGTATAGGAAGCCTCTGCCAGCCAGTACAACTGTGTTCTCATCACGGTCGGAAGAGATGGCCAGCCAAGCCACTGAGACCCCCATCACCACCCCGCCAGTCAGTTGCAGCTTCCAGCTCCCAGGACACCTTAGTGGAGGAGTCATAACTTATTAAAATTAAAATTACTCAGGATGTGGATTGGGGGGGGGGGGTGTAATTAACAGCTTTACAGTGCCCCTTTAAAAATAGCCCACTCAACTCACCTTAAAATAAAAAAAACACTCAAACTCTTTATACATAATTTATGATAAAAATATGTACAGTGTATCTGAACCAGCTTTATTTTAATATATCCTTAATTAGTCTACTATACTTACTATTTTCACAGAAAGAGCATGTGCAGAATCTCTTTTGGGTGTCCTTACATGGGTAAATCTACATTATAGTAAGCTACATCAGTTTATAGTAAGCATTCATTTTTTTTACATTAGTTTTCCCCTTAAGCACTATACCAGCTGACTGGCATGGAGGTTCAGCTCTAGTTTACTTTTAGTCTGAAATGAGCAAAGTTGGAGCTCACAGAGAACACTGAAGGAGTCAGCTGTGGACCTCGACAGCTCAAACTAGCTGACATCTCACACACGTCACCCAGAAGCGGAGATCCTCTCCGAAGCCAGCTCAGTGCACGGAGGCTTAGGACCCAGCGCACAGGAAGGCAGTGAAGAGGGATTTCTCCCAAGAATCCAGCTGAGAAAACAAGCACGTTTATACGCAGCTTTGGATAAAAGCACCCGGCTGGGCTTCAAAATGACGGCATCTGAAAATCAGAGGACGAACAAGCAGGGGCTTCATCATCCACTCAATTAAATTTGGGTCATCTCATACTGGCACATGGCGCAAGATCAAAGCCGTCCGATGAAGCAAAACAACTAAGAGGCTTTAAGTTACGGCCAGAGAATGAGTCGGGTGCAGAAGATAATTTGTTAACGAGTCAACTGATTCGTAAATTAATTAAAGACTACAGGGCACAGGCAATCCTGTCTGCGCACATTCTGACCACTCCTAACCCCTGGCAGGCAGAAAGAACCCCGCGAGAGGACAGTGACGCCTCAAAGTGCCGCAGGGAATGCCCACTCCCCAAGCAATCGATGGACGGGCCGCCGGCATTCTGCTGAAGCAGCGGAAAATGACAGATCCTGGCACCGGGAGGGAGTGTGGATTCACACGGCCTCTTTAACAAGGCCTGCAGCATCTATCAGTACGTGGATAAAACACAAGCTTAACGCTCCAACAGACAGACAAAGAAACGTAGGGCTCACGGTCCCAAAATAGTGCTACTTACTTACGAGACCTATTTTGACTAAATGTGCCTTGGGGAAAGTCTCAAAGCAGCTACTACAGGCAGTATATTCATTTTTAGTGGGGGTTTAAACTTAGGTACTGGCAGGTTGTTTGCCAAATGCTACTTCACGTTAAGCATGCTACATATCCACACTGAGTGCTTTGACTTTTGCACTTGTGTTTAGATTCCATTGATTGGGATTTATTTAGTAAAGGACTGTGTCCCAGTTCTAATTTCACTTTCATTATATTTCTAATTCGGATTAAAGTGTAAATCCGAGGAAGAAAAAAATCTTATTTGCCAATTTTATAAACCCAAAAGAAAATTCGAGAAAACACTGAAATCCCCCAAACATCTTACTGCTAAAGCATAAACAGCCGTTAAAGGGCACTAACCAGACCTAAAGATGATCACTAAAATAAACAGAGGAAAACAAACCAGCCACTCATTAAGGAAATCCTTATAACTGAAACAAACATTTCTAATTACATGTAGCGTAATTGGCATGACTGAATTTTTCCCCCTGCTTTCCATTTTTAGAGCTGTGTAAACTTCCTCTGCATCATGTAACTTAACTCATTTACACTGGAATGGCCCTCCACAAGTCTGTTACAGTTTAATGCAGCATTATTTTAAATCCACAGAAACCCTTAAAATGGAGGTTAGGACAGGATGGATTTTAATGACATAACAGCGTCTCTTAAGTAGCCTATTAAATACTGGATATATTTATGTTAATGCATATTGAATTACGGTTAAATCTGCGCATTAGTTTTTTAAAGACTACACGTCTTAGTAATAGACAGACCGCGTTACCAAGTTTCATGTATGAGTTTTATTCTTATGATCATTATGGAGGTGAACCACCATGGTGAATGACCAAGTACTGACTTCACCTATCAAAACTATAAAGCGCAATAAGCTTTTATTTTATTTCCCGCTAGTGACCGGTTTATATTAAAGCAGCAAATTCAGTGTCCGTTACTGTACTACTATCTACTATGAATATCACTTCATAAAAAGCATTAAAGCGCTTTTAGCGGCCGTGTGGAGCTGAAGTTTGTCGTTAACCCCGCCGAAGTGAGACGGTGCGCTTATTAAAAGCGTAAAGCTGCTTAATATTTGCGCATTATAAAAAGTTACACGTTATAAAAACTTGAACACGATTAAATCTTTTTTTTTTAGTTATTGCAAAACAAGCAACTCTCCCTGCCCGTCCTGCGGGGCCTGGTGTGCCCGGAGCTCATCCCTCATTTACACCTTAAAAGAGAAACAGCACCGATCCAACGCCACAAACTCTCGCAATCGCAGATTTTTCTCATTTTAATACAATAAAAGGAGAAAGCGCTGACGCATCTTGCTCTTCCCCTCAATAACTAACCAGTTGCTGTAACTAGTTTATCCAGCAGACAAAACACCATTTTGATGCCTCACAATCACAGCTTTCACATTTTAGCATAATTAAAGGTGAAAGCATCGCGGCGATTGCTCTTCCCCTCATAACTAGTTAGCTAACGAGTATATCCAGGGGAACAAAGCGGCAGGCAGCCGATACAAGGCTTAGGGTGGGTTATGGTATAAAAGAAAGGAAATCAAGCGTCTGTTAAGTGAGATCAGCGTGTGTGGATCCGTCAATAAACGCCCTGAATAAAGCCCCGGGGTGCGGGCTGTCCGATCGGGCGCCCCGGCCGGAGAGGCGGGCGTATCCGAGCACTAAAACATGAGGGGGCATTTGAAGAGGGGGTGCATGGTGATACCGGCACTATATGCACACTTCAGGCACCATTCGCCTGTTTTCAGCTTAGTTTCGCTTGGCTGGCAGCGCTGCCACGGGAGGGTGAAGCCGGGAAGTTTCGTCCGTAAGAGTCCCGGCGGCAGCCCCAGGAATAAAACCGGATCCGGTGATACTTTGTAACACCGACGCCGAATCGGACACACTGTAACCAAAGGAAACTCGGTCCATGTAAACAATACGTCCATTTAAGGTGCCCCCCTCCTCCTTTCTCCCAGAAAAGCGCCATGTTGAGTTTGCCGCACCAGTCCCCGGGTCGCTGTACACATTCGGCCGAAAGCAGACAGGCAGACGTAAGGCAGGCGCTTACCTTGGCGATCGCCTTCCTGTAGCGCATGGCCGCTTGCTGGATCAGGCTGTGCACTTTGATATTCCCATCTCCGCACGGAACCACCACCCGGGTCCTCCCGAAGCACACTGTCACTTTCATGTCTTACTTTACGATGCGGTCCGTACCGAAACCCTAGAGGTGGACGGGCACCTTCGGCGCCGCTCCGCTGTGCATTAAACGTCTACTGCGTCTTCAGAGTGGCGGTGCACGGTGGGATCCTTCACCTCTTCCCCATGCTGGGGACTGGTTTAAGCGAGCGCTTCTGACCACCTGTTTGTCGCCGTACTCTGTACTCCGTACTCCGAGCCGGCGGTCGGCGTCTCCCCGCCCTGGTCACGGCCGGTACTGCCTCCCGACACGCAGGGACAGGGAAGCGCCGAGCTGAGGGAGGGTAGGAGGGAGGGCGGGCAGGTCGGGACACGAAACCATGTGTCACCGTCTCTGGGGGCTGATCACAGGCACTTACTGTACCGCTCCGTCTGCGGATTAACGGCGTGGACGTGCACCGTAAATACACATAAATGTGAGTATGAAAATGAAACGTCGCATCATTTGTGATTTTCGCAGCGAACCTTGATTGTATCCTCCCCTTTTTAGAAGTTAAAAAACTGTCTTTCACACTACACTGAGTGTTTGACAGGCCGGTGTGAGATTCCCCGAAACATAATTATAACCTGTGACATCCTCAAGAGTCATCCTCCTCAAATATAGCCTTAATTCGACAGGGAAACGCATTTCTGTCCTAAAGCTCACTAACGCATCTCATTATTTTAAGATTCTGTCAAATGTAACGAACAGTCCACTTAAAACGTCCTGTCCCTGCAGGGTTGAGTAATGGTGCTTATATTTTGTGAATTTTTATTATACCAATACTTTGCTCTGATGTGCAGCCACACATCTGTACCACCTTTCCTAGTGTCAGTGGATGGTGGTAACATCAGTGCTTTCACCAAAAGCAGCTTTACATGGCCAGATATTTCTCTGGAGTCAGTCGGATTTAGTGTCTTCACCTGCAGGCCAGAAGGCCCTTCCTTCAACTTGGGTACAAGGACAATGTTTCACAATGCAATGGTTGTTGGTTTAAGTCTTAGGATGGCTTCTGCTATTGGACCGTCAAGAAAAGTACTTACATTAATTTAATCCAGAAAACTATATATAAACATTGTATTAAAGCTCTAGGTTGCTTTAGGTGAAACTCAAATCCACACAGCCTTCATGCACACAGAGCTGGGGCCAGATTTGACCCCTGAACCCTGGACCCATGAAGCTACTGGATTTCCACACTGTGCAATCAAGCCGCCTCATAGGAAAACAAGGAAAAGTGAATCTGTCTCGGCTTGTGCATGGTTAGTATTATTGTTATTTCTTGTTGTAACTCAAAACACAGCTCTCACCTGGGAGGGGTGCCATCACCGGGGGGGGCGGGGGGGCACATGAAAGCCCTCTGGTTGTGCGTTTGCCCCTGCAGAAGTGGATTGTCTATGTTTATTAGGGAGCAGGGGACACAGAGGTCACAGGTGCAGGTGAACATCATGCAAGTGGTCACTTCTCACCTGTTTGCAGATCAGATTAAGAGATTTAAGACTGTGCAGGACTGACACGGTTAACATCATCCCACCGACTGTTGCTAAAGAAAGTGCTGTTATAGAAATTGCGAGTCTGTGAACCCGAGTCTGGGTAGGATTGGTGATAAACTCCTGGATTAGCTTACTTGGGACCAAACAAGAAAATTCAACAATCCCACCAGTGTTTCACAAAGACTCGATTTTCCCAGAAGGAAAGGTGACAGTTATTCATCCTCACTTCATCTCTGCAGTCCCCAAAGGAGACTTCATACTTATTTAACAGATGTTTTAAGGCAACATACATTTATGAGGATGCAGGGCCAGACAATCCCTGGTTGAGCAGTTGGAGGTTAAAGCCCTAGTACAGGGGCCCGACAGTGAAATCACTCAGCTTGCCCTGGGATTTGAACCGGCACACTCCTGATCACATGCACCGCATCCTAACCCAAGGAGCCAAAACAAAGACACTCACTCCAAGGTTACCTGTTTATGCCTAGTAAGATGGCAGGCTGTGCAATTCGTTACTTAAGGGGATTATCCATTGTCCTTTTGTGATTTGAACAAAGACCAGCATTCTCTGGGTTCAGGCACGTCTCTGACCGCTGATTTGTAAAATTAAAAATTAAACATATTACCCTAAAAACAGTCAATGACTAAGTGTGTTTTACTTCTCTAAAAAGGTAACAATATGCTGGTATACTATTATGGGCTGTTCCTACGGGGAAAAACCGAGAAGAGTCTGCAGGAACTACTAGCGCTAAGTTGAACCTGAGCTCTCCCACAGGTTCTGGTACAACACAGTCAGGCCCGGATTACAGGGTAGCACACAGCAGCTGTGCAGCAGAGGAGAATTAGCACTGAGTGGGCGACGCCCCTCCACCGGGAACCGGCCTGGCTGGTGTTGCAGTGACTGTGACGTCCCCCCCGGCTCCCCAAGCGGCGGCATTAACGAGGAACAAAGGGAGGTGGCCCCAGAAGGCAGGTACCTTCCAAACCAAGATAACGCCCAGGCATACACAGTGGGGTCCACAAGTCTGAGACCACTAGTGAAAATGTTTCTCCTTTGCGTTACTTTCTAATTAAATACAGAATTGTTCATTACAAATTACATTGGTACAGTTGTTTGAGTTGAATCATTGTACACAAAAAAAAAAAATCAAATTTCAGAATCTCTTAGTGTTTGTCTCCATTTCCTGCAATCGAGCAGTGACTACACAAGTCTGTGCACAACCTGATGATGCAAGTTACCCCAGCATGATTCCAGGCTGTTCTGAAGAGCATGTTGTGATGTTACTGAATGTTTGACTTTCTTGTTCATCAAGTGTCCCCATAAACATCGGATAAGATTGAGGTCATTGCTGCCCTAAGTCTCAAACTCAGTCTCATCCAATGACCCACTGTGAAATGCTAACCCATGTCAAAACTTTATTTCTAGGGTTAAATAAAAGGAATCCCAGTTTTTCAATGTGGTTTCAGATGTTTGGGCCCTGTAACTAATAAATAAATGCACTCAACCTAGGCCTGTACTGCATGTCACACTGGCCTGGACAGGTGGTTAATCTGTCTGACTAAATGTGACGCTTCTGTAATCTGTTATTTGACTTCGCTTTGGACCCGAGTCCAAAATAATCCTTCAGCATGACTTGAAAAGACAAATGCATCAAGCCTGGTGTTTTCTCCTCTCACGGAGAGAGCCGTGATCCCACTCGCGGCTGGATGCTGCCATGGAAACGTCGTTGAGGCAATTTAGTCGGGGAAGTGAGATGATATTCCGAAAGAGAGATTTCCTTTGTTTTGCTCAATATTTCACAATCAAAGACATGTTAATGGGATGTTTACAAGCTCAGACAAAGCAGCTGCGGAACAAGCATCCTTCAGATTAGACCGTTTCTGTGTGAAACAAGTGCTAACGGGCAGTGTTGCATGTTCAGAACCTTTTTTTTTTCCCATTTTCCAGAAGGCAGTCGTGCATTTTAGTTGTCTCTGTAAATAGAGTGAGTATACTTCGATGTTGATCATGCTCAGCCTATCAAAACGTGATACAACCTACCCAGATCCCACAGGAACTCATGTGACAAAGGTGCCCCCCAGGAGAGGAATCTGGGAGCTGCTGCCCCTGTTGCTTCCGTGGATGTGTGGGACTTTTCCTTGGTTCTGGATTTAAGTTTAAAATTTGCCTGTTTGTATTTCAAATCGAAAGCAAGACTGAACCCAAAATAGTGATGTTTTTTTTCCTAAAAATATTTATATGATAAAAAATGGAATGTCACCAGAGAATTTATCAAATTGATCACCGACCCCCCTAGTGATTCATTTAGGAACCACCTCTTTTTCCGCGCAGTTATTCTGAGGTTTTTAGTCGGTGACTTCCATCAGTTAACACCAAACGAAAGCAGAAGACGAGTAAGACCAATGAACCAAGTTCCTCCAGCCCGAAATGTAGTCAGCTTTACATTAATAACTTTAATGTTAATTCTGTAAAATACCAAATGGGGAAATGTGGAAAACTGAGCTTAAAATAAGCATACAGCTGACAGGCACCACAACAAAACGTCTTCTGTTCACGTTCGTTTTCCCCCCAAACAATCTATCATATCGAATCAGAAATACCGATCCTCATGATTAACACACATTTCAAACAGAAACACAATCAAAAGCCCCCCAAAACCAGCCACTCATATCATTCTGTCATGACACGTACAAAGTAATAAAAAACTCGCTGTTTTATTCATTTATTTGACAAGCAGCAGGATCGTTTTTTGTTTACATTTTGAAGTAAATACAGTTATTGGTATATCACTTTTGTTTGTTTTACTTTAGATACATTTAAAAAATACCACAACAACCGCAAACGCTGAGAAAGGAAAGCACAGTCTCCACCTGGTGGCTGCTGAGCCGCTATTATCGCAGCGGCTCCTGACCTGTCTGGCATTTTTGGGCTTTTTTTGTCATTTATGTTATGTAGCTAAAAACGCGACACCGGCTCCGGCGCTCACACAGCTGCAGGCATTTTCTACTGACGCGCGCTCGGCGTGGCACTGGTGAGGTTGTAAACAGCGTAAAAAAACTCTCTTTTTTTCCGGGGCGGAAGGTGGGATGGGGGGGCGTCTTGCGACTCACCGAAACGATCCTTTACATGGAGGCTCAGCTCCAATTCGTCCCACAGGAGCACACGAGACAGTGACAGAGAATTAATAATAGTTATTATAGTAATACCCACTGGGTACTTCTGGGCGTTTCCAGCATCATGCCACATAGCTGTATTCGTCCGCAGAGCTCTGGCTCCGCTCGATGTACTGCTTGTCAATCAGAACCTCGATGCACTTCTTGATCATGCTGATGCTGGGATTGAACCGGGCCTTCGACTGGTTGATGACCTGCCGACACAGTGGACTTGTGTTAGAAAACTGGGTCCAAGACAGGAGAGCCCCCCCCGATGCCCTCCTGTGGCTGATATCTGAAGTCCCCCAAGTATCAGACACATATGGGTCTCTCACTCTCTCACATGCACAGACACGGGCTGCTGCCCCTTTACTCAGTGTGGGGCATGAATCAGACCAAAGAGCTCCTGTGATCACATGAGAGTAACCCCATGAAGCTGACCCAAAGTTTGGTCACTGCTCCCAGGGGAAGACCCCACAGGGCAGCTGTAATGGAGCCCAGGACTTGTGCCTTTCCCTACTACATACATGCTCTCATATTCAGGGACTTTTACAATTTTATCCAGGATATACGCATTCACCTCCTGTATTAGTGTGTTGTGCCGTAGGACTTTGCGTGCTTTCATGATTCTGACGATAGCAGCTTGCAAATACATCTTCCGGTCCTCGTCCACAGCGCTCCTGGTCTGCTCCATCTCCTGCACGGACAGCCAGGCATTAACCTCCCAGTGTTCTTCATTTAATCATTCTATACACGTACACGACACTGGCACTTCAACTAGCATCCTACTGGTTACTGTTCTTACCCAAGTGGGACAAACGTAACAAGTGTCGAGGTGTACAGCCTCTACCTGTGGGGTGTCCTTTTGCATGGAGGTTGTGATTTTGAACTTTGTTCGTTTACTGGTGAAGGCCATATTTAGTGAGAAGGTGGATTCTGTCTCAATGTCTTCCTGTAGGTTGAAGAGGAAACGGTAAAAAGCTCAATCTCAGAGACAGTGCCACAGGTGCAAGCCATAAGCAAGGCAGAACAGCCTCGTCACTCAAGTCATGACCAACGACACTAGCAACTAATGATGAGCCGAACGAGACTTTCCTGGTCACAGTGTGCAGGATTAGGATGCCCTGTCAATCATTTGCTGGTCTAACCACTTCCTTTTGTGATGTTCACTGCTTCCTATTCCGGTAAAATAAACAGTGACCGACACCACGGACCCTGAGTCTCAGTTTCCCACTCCCTTACCACTATCTAGGCTGAGAATTTTTCCCACAAAATTAATGTTTCTCATCTCATCCAGGGTGCACTCCAGCTTTCTGCCCCGAGCTGCCTGGGGTAAGCTCCAAATCACTCTGTCACCACAGCCAGGAGAAACAGTTAGAAGACTGATAGATGGATAGACGGATTTTTCCTTCTACAAAATTTGGTCACCTGAACCCCGCTAAGCGAGGTACGAAGCTAGCCCTAACACATACTAAGACAAGCTAACACGCGATAGACACCTGCTAAACACCTGCTAACACCCACTAATACCAAGCAGGCCCACCTTCTCAGAGTCATGGCTGATCATCTTGACATCCATCAGAGACTTGATGGTCTTCACCAGCTCTTTCTCGCTCATCTGTGTGCTGTCCTGCAATTCCCGGTAACCCACCGTCTCGCCATTGTTGAAGGCCAACAGTATGGCCATCTGATATGTGGTAACCATGGCTACGTAGGGCTTTGACAGATAATTCATCTTCACCTCCCCTGCAGGACAGGAGAGAGAGAGAGCACGGCGTCAAGTAGAGGGTTTGATGGGTGCAGGTCCTGCTTCTGAGCTCCTGGTCCCCTCCATGCTTACGTAAAAATGCCTGGTTTTACTGCCGTTATTGTAATCTGACACTAACAAAATGTCTGATTTGCTTCCTATTTCCAAAGTCAACACTTGCATATCTACATTAACCAAAGGCCAGCACCGCTACAAGCCTTGACTATTTATCCACAATGTCTCTCTGGAAATATCCAGTACCTGATCAAAGGGCCGATTTGCACAAGGTCCATGTTAGCGTCTGCTATATCAAAACAATCGCGGCAATCTCCGATTTCACGGATTAGTGTTGTGATGACAGCTCTTCGAATTCGGAGTGGGTGATAATCGCAGCTCACTGCAGATGCCCATTATGACATCACAAAAATGCCTAATCACATGACCACCATCACATTCAGGGGCTCACCGGATACGCTGTCTCACACCAGTTGTCCTTTGGCAATGGGAATTTAACAGAGGAAAAATCCATATTCAAATAGTGTTGAGCTACAATCAGGCCCTTTTCTATTGCAATCAGTCAGGCTCACATGACTCAGCTAGACAAACACAAGTAAGCTGAAAACGACATTCACAAAGGACTTTTTCCCAAAACTAAAATGGAGATTTAAACTGTAAATTCACACAGCACCTGGGGACATAAAGCCCAGCTTAGGGATTCATTTATAAGCATACAGCCATCGGTAGATAAGCCCTGTAGTGCAGAATGGCATTTCCGGGAAGGAAAGCCCAGCTGAGATTTGGCTTTGGTCATTTAACGCCTCTTTAATGGAAAGCAGCAGCAGTTTCAAGGTGAACGTAGTCGCGTTGTGTGAGATATGGGTTTGGCCACGCCTGGTGCTGGGGCCTCGCCTTTGTACCTGTGCAAAGGTAATGCAGCCAGGTTAACTTCCTCCCGCTGAAGTGTTGGCTGTAAAACAGTTCGAACTGCCAAGAGAAGATAAGCACCATCACACAAAAGCTACAGAGAATGACTGCAACACAATCTATAAATAGTCCTCAGCCACTGCACATTACCAGTAGCCACATGAAATTGTGCATGTGCACAAACATAAGCATGACTGAAAGCGATTATGTATAGCGACATGCATATACAAACTGAAAAGCCACGCCAAGCCTACCCAACTGCGCCCCCTGCTGGTGACTCACCATTTGGACACTCTTCTCCAGTTCCTGGGGGATGGCAAAGGTGGAGGTGGGAACGTGCGTAAGGGGCCAGGCGCCAGCCTGTAATCAGAGCGAGGATAGGGCACGTCTGACCACCGTGTGCTCACTTCAGGGGGGTGGGGGATGTAATTACAAGCTGATAAACACCGGCCGTGCTGTGTTCGGGCCGAGCTCAGAACAAGCAAGAACAGCTCTGATGGAGTCACATGTATGGTGCCCGTCTTCGTGCAAGCTGACCACCGTCCAAACGGTAACCGCAGCTAGACCACGTATTTATCCTTTACAGCTGCCCCTGGAACCTTTAACTTCAGCATTTACACATGCTGAGTCAGTACCGTCCCTACCCTGGAAAACTATGCTCTTTTGTGTTTTCTAGAAAATCAATTTCTGTCAACTTTTATTACATTTTATTAAATATTTTTCACTGTTTGTTTGAAAAAAGGTTTGGGTTACAGAAAAACGCAGGAAATCTCAGGTGATAAAACAGGAAGTGGGCTGATCCTCCTTAGTACTCAGCTGACATGCGTTACACTTAATTACCATGTTTGTTTAGATATGAGTACAGTCATAGCTGTAAGCTACCCATAAAACCCACATTAAATTACAGAATAAACAGGGGTAAAGCCTGCGTGCCTTTTGCCCCAAAGGTATTCGGCTTGTTAGTCAATATAATAAATTATTTCGGGGCAACCTTGAAGAAGGCAGAGGTGTGAAGCCAGCATTGCCAATGCACTTAAAAACACAGCCCCACCGTCACCATAAATACCGATGACGGACTTCAGAAAACACAGCGAAGAACGTTAAATGCTCAGCGTCCTTGCGGAAGCTTCCAGTTTCTGATGGGACGGCTCCGAGCGGGTCTCACCTGCAGCACATATATCTGAAAGCTGATCCCGAGGTCCACCGCAGTCTCCTGCGTCTTGATGAAGTTGTTGAACTTGTTGTTGAGGTCAGCGCTGACGCTCATGTCTGTGTACATGCGGTGCAGCTTGCTGGTGAACTCGTACCCGCACGCTTGCTGAGATGGGAGCGGGGGAGAGATGACACATTGTGACAGAGGGCAATGGTGGCACTACGGTAAACTCAGAGACCGGCAGCAACGTGCCCTTTAGGGACACCAAACCGACATGACATCACCTCGGTGACAAGTGACCCCACGGGCTCACTCTCACACCTAAAAGTCAGTGCAATCACCGTATTCTGAGATAAGTCCATTTTGACATACGACCGGTCTTTCGGAACAGAAACCAGACATAAGTCGGGGACAGACTGTACCTGTATATAGACGGTTTGACAATAATGCCCACTTAACTTTACCTTCAGCTTGTTTATCATGGCTTCCTCTGAGTCCATGGACAAGGACAGCCCGTGTATTAATCTCTTGGCCAACATTCTTGCGTAGAACTGCAGCAGGAAGGAAGAAGAGTCAGCGGGGGATTTAACGGCATCTCACAGATGGTTTTTAAGAGTCTCTACTGCTGTGCAGCTTCTGAAGGAACCCATGATCAAGCAAACCTTGAAGGTTTCACCAAACCCATAATCAAGCAAAGACCCTATTTCCACAAGCTGTCAGCCAATCCCGGCTCCCTGGTTACTTAACCGTTTAATGTGACGCCCCTGCTGACCTAACAAGGCTTATGCACAGAGGCATGCGGGAGGGAAGAGCAGGGCCAGGCGCTCACCTTCTGAAAGACGTCCTTGTCGTCGATGTACTTGAAGACGGTGATGAAGCTGCTCAGCTTGTCCTCCACCTCGTTCTCCGTCATGCCTTTGGCGGACTTCTTCAGTAGGCTGTCGCAGTACTTAGCGAGCTGTGTGGAGGTGGGCGACATGGTAACAGAGGCTCCATCTGAGCGAGGGCCACGTTCACATCATACCAATTCACGTAAGAGAGCAAGTTACGGCACGTCGCCGGCTGTCAAGCAGCCAGCGAAGGCACAAGCTGTACCCACGCAGAGAGACTAACGCAAGTCTGGGGGTAGCTGAGGGACATCCCAGTGGTGTGTCCTTACCAGTTCTGGGGCTTTACAGATAGACTTTGGCTCCCGGTAGTTGACTACTGACGTCAAAGCCTAGGAAAACACAAAATGATTAATTATACAGATCCGATAGTAACATTTTAACAGACTTAACATTTGTTAGCTGTAGATAAAAAAGATAAGAGAATACTTAATTTATCCTGAGGGAAGTTATTTATCACCAGAATCATCAAAAGAACCACATTCCAAAACAGACAACCCTGGATGATCTGTATTTACATCAGTGTAGAAAGCCTCTGTCACCATCTAGTGGTGAGAATGCGTCATGGCTGGTCTCACCTTATCCAGGGCGCTCATGAAGTGCTGATCACCATTCAGGACGGTGTTAATGAGCTGGACGAATTTACTGTGAACCTCTAACACGGACTCCACAAACTGGGTTGGCATCTAAGGAACGACAAATCATATCAGACGAAAAGGTCAAAGTAAGACCGCGCCCCCAGGTGTCCTGAGAGCATCTGGGATGCAGTACGGCCGGGTAGGAGACTTACGTTTTCCTGAGAGAGGTTACTGGTAGCTCTGAGGCCCTCGTCGTGGATGTGGATCTGCAGCTCGTGGATCATGTGGGGCAGGCCGTTGGAGACAGCACGGAGTAGGGTGTACATGTTCGCCATGTCTGTGGAGGGACGAGATGTTAGCACACGCACCTCGGGCTGGCAGGACCCTATCTCCCCGGTGCACGGGTTCTCGAGGTTACGCTATCCATCGCTGGTCACTCTGGCGCTGTTCATCCTCTTCGCCGGTGGGCTATGTAAACAGAAGGCCTCGAGGCCCGCTGTAGCCAGCTTGTGGGGGACGGGACTCTGCCACCACGGGGGGGACAGAGCACTGGGGTCATGCCCAAGGAGGTGGTCATCACCACATTGTCCGTCTGGCTGGGTATAGCCTCACCGCATCGACAAAAAAACTGACCCCAATAAAAGCTGGCCAGCATTTCCTATTGGGGGTCGGGGGGCAGTGTGTAGCTCAGCAAGTTAGGCCTGTGGTCAGAAGATCAGCAGTTTGAATTCCATTCTTGGCAGAAAAGTTACTTCTGCGTTAATCCTGTGAAAAAGGCTCCAGGGGCACCAGATTAATGGCCTGACCCTGCCATCAGACCCCAGGCCTCACTATCATTTGTGTGTGTGTGTGTGTGTGTGTGTGTGCGTGCGTGCACGCATGTGTGTGTAAACCAGACAAAACCAAACCAAGTGAAGCCCGTGCCTCCAGCACCACATACTGACCATCCCGCTTCTCCTGCCGCACGATACCCTGGCACTCCCCGTGCAGGAACTGCAGGTGGTCGGCCACCATTCTCTGTTGGCACTCATGGATCACCTTGGCGTAGGAACTCGGGTGCAGATACTTCCTGCAGCGCACCTCCTCGTCCTTCAGCCGGCCCAAGACCTGCAGCCAAAGGGAGGGCGGCGGTCACCTCGGCTGGCCCGGTAACGTGGGCAACTCGCAGCTCGATCCTACGCCAGGACCTGACGGCGTTTTAAGGCTAAACTGCCAAGATCCCACATCAGAGGTGTAATAAAAAAAACTTCATGTTTACATGCCCTCTGCTGACTGCTGCTCTCCAGCAAGCTGACAGTGGACATCAATCCATCCATGGCCAGCCAGCCTGCTTCCTCCGCATCTCGGCAGAAACGTGACCCCGCAGCCCCGGCTTGGCAGACTCTGGCGAGCATGAGAGCCGGCAAGGACTCCCCCCGACTGCGTGACAGCCCGCAGCTCTGCGGGGCCCCCAGGCTACAGCGGCTCGCTAGCAGGCTGCGTGCGCCATCAACTCTGTGCTATGGACCTGATCCGGGGCCTTAAGCTCCCAGGCAGGAAATCTACTTTGTTTCACCACAAGGGTTTTACAACTGATGTAGCGCCAATCCCAAGAACGAGGACAATCAGGACGGAAACAGAACTGAAGCCCCGCAGGCCTTCAATGCCCATTTCAATGCCCCTCCCCACACACACACACACACAACGGAACACTTCACTCCTCACCCCGTAATGCAGTGGGCCAGAGGGCTGACCCCCCAGGAAACGGACCCTCACCTTCTCCATGTACTGTGAGCACGTCGACTCCTGCAGCAGATTAGAAGCTTCCTGTTTGTAATATTCACCTGTTTTCGTCAGAAACGGCCCCTCAAAGATTTCCTGATAAAACTGGGGGGGGGACAACAAACAGGCAATAAAGATAATGATGTTCACTGACTGCATCACCTTTTTCTAGTAACACTGGTTTTTGGAAAACTTTTAGCGTTTTAGTGATTTAACTCATCCATTCATCCATCCATTCATCTTCTCTGACATCTCGTCCGACAGCGTGACACTGGAGCCAACACACACTAATAAGCCAAAAGTGCCACAGTCCACTTCAAAAATACATTACCGTGTTTTTGTGCACCCACCTTAAGAGGAAACTTTTTCTTGTACTGTTCAACATGAACAAAGGAGTTTATAACCCCATGGATTACTTTCTGATTTGGGTCCTCGCCACAGCGGTCACTGCAAGTTGGACACAGAACATTATGATTCAAAAAGACAATCTTAAAAGTGGGTAAATGGTGCATCACTGAACGTGGATCTGTATCTGCTCATGAAGCGTGTGCATGGCCAACACTGGAGCAGATACAGCACACACAGGTGATGCTATTGATACAAGAAAGATATCTGATTCAGGGCCAGTTTTCACTTCATGCGATAGCAGACGTGCCGCAGCATGCGGAGCCATGCCGCACCTCCAATGACCCTTAACGTTTATACTTGTAGTGACAGGCAACCGCACACATTGTCACCGGGCCTGTGGTGGCGCTGTCGAGCCAAAGTCAAATCAAAGATGCAGGGAATGAATGTCATAAGAATAAATAAGAACTTTACTAAAACTAACTGTGAACATGTACTTAAAATACACAAGCAGGGTTATAGTTATTAACAAAAGCATTTCCATAAACTGAAATAAGATTCAAAAACTACAACCAAATGAGAATAAATGCTGCTTCTAAAATCAACTAAAATAAAAAAAGCATCAAATATTTCCCATTACCATTTTTAAATACCATTTAGCTACAGTAATGTTTCTCTCTGATCCTCTCGTGCAATGCCATTTGAACCACAGAAATAGCCAATTACATTATGTCGTGACTATGGCGTTGGTGATCACGTCACGATGTAATCACGATTATATGTGCAATCATCACCAGGACTTTAGATGAGGTGAAACATTCGTCCAGACACCGGCCTTTTGGTAGTATATGGACATTTGCTTACGTCCACAGTTTGGTAACAGTTAATGAGATGAATATTGAGACACCCAAAAGTCAGTGATCTGTATAAATTCGGCATATCCTTATGTTTAATAAATGTCAGACTTTACACTGCAAAAAGTACCACCACACCATCAACATCTTTTTACTTTGTATATCCACATTCATAAAGTACTGAAAAGCCAACGTTCCTGACAAATGTTTCAGCCATCATCTAAAGCCCTGGTGATTATTGTGCATGCGCCGTAAAATCGCGATTACATTGCAACGTGATCGTGACAGCCATAGTCTTGACACTTTGTAGAAGCCAACAACAACTTTTCTTATTATCCCTAGAAATATTACTAAAACCTAAAGTAAAATAACTGAATAGATTAACGTCTTTAAAATAAAAACTATCCAGATCACACCAAAAAATGAAACCAAGCTAGATCTCACATGAAAATAAATACTATTTTGATTTAGTTTTTATAACACTGATGCAAAAACATACATGGGCGTTGCGGTACAAATATATTTGTTTTAGTTTGTAGCCATCTGGGAGTCTTTATAATCCCTAGCAAGGAATCATAAATGCTGGTATTTCTGGACTTTCACAGTCAACCATGCTTCAAACCTGCTAGCCACCATCATCACCATTCTGATCATAGAGGATAGAAAAGGTGTTTACATACAATCTTTGCTCTGACTACTTTCTGACTTCCTGCTACTTTTCCCCTGGCCAATGAAAAATCAGGGTTTGCTCTCATCACTGAGAAGAGCCTAATCATTGTAATAATTTTCGAGTGCTTCATGGCAGCACCCCTGCAGGGTGTCCAAGGCCAGACCTTATGACTAAATTCTGTGAAGTACCATGCACGCTGTAGTGCTGCTGCATCTGTGTAAAGTAAAAACCAGCCTTAGAAGCTGACAGGTCACATTCTGAGGTGCACCGAAAAAGCCGGAACGCCAACTCCAGGCCACTTAGAGCAGGGCTATTCAACTCACGGTCCTCAAGGGCCGAGCCCTGCTGATTTTCCAGCCTTCCTTCACCTGTGAGCCAGGTGTGAAGCCTCTGACCAATCAGAATCAGTAATTATTAAACTAACTACCTGGGAGAACTGAAAACAAGGCCCGGATTTGGGATCGAGGGCCTGACTTGAATAGCTCTGGCTTAGAGGCATCACACAGGGAAACTCCCAAACAAAGGACACCTACTTCTTAATTTCATTCAGCAACATCCGGATCAAGACGGCCTGCAGGGGCTCGATCATCAATTTTCTCCACATGTCGAGCGCCAGCTGGGGATGAACAGAAACCTTTAGCTTTTGCAGGGTATGCCATCACCTATTCACACACAGGGCATTTCAGTTCATAATAGTGGGGGCACAGCTTTGGAGAAACCCACTGTATTTGCTATACCAGGTATTTGGTGTTCTTGATTGTCTGGGAGCTGGGAGGGAACAAAATGTGGACTGTCTGGGGGTCCCCGAGGACTGGGTTGAAAAACACAACTATGGTTTTCATCTCACGCGAGACCAGAGGACCAGAATGAACGTCTCGAGCCCCTTGGTGAGCTCCCTCACCTCTCCAATCTCCATCAGCGGCTCATTCATGTCGACTCCCCCGTAGCCATACTGCAAGTCTGCTTCAGTCAGTTTGTTTTTCTTAATGAACTGTGTGTTGAGGTACCTGCACCGAGGGAACAACAGAATCACAACTGGGAAGAAAGGGGACGGCACCCCCAGCTGAGATGGTGGTGAACTGGGGAGTGCAGCTGGGAATAAATCCCCCATCATGGCTTGGTGAGCAGGAAGGTACTGCAGGGGGTGCCGACTGGCCTCGAGGTGGTCAGCGGGACCTCGGACAGCCCAAGCACCCCCCCACCGGCTCAGAGGGCCACGTCGGCCCTGCCTGCCAGTCTTATTCTGCTTGCAGCTCTCTCAACACTGGATAACCACCGGAGTGTCAAGTCAGGCAGTCAGGATGCCATGGCAACAGGGCAGACGTAGCATTTTTCTAACAATATCGGTTTGAGGCTTAACATGCGGCAACACAAAGCGAGACACAACACAAGAGAAGCCCATAGGAAAGCCGCTGGTGTGCTGTACAGCGCCATTTGCAGGCAAGCCAGCCATGTATCAGTATTTTACATACGTGACACACTGATTCGCAGTCATAAAACACTGAAGGCTTTTTACCTTTCAAGCTGAAAACCCAGCCATCAAGTATTAACAGGGGAGTCTAAAGAATCACAACATGACAGATAAACTAGAGTTCAGCTGGTTATAAGTAAATGGCCAAATAACAAATAGACAAAAGGCAGATATAAACATGACACGACCGGAAAGGGGCGAATTCATAGCAGCCCGGCACTGTGCACGCAAGAACGGACCCCCCCCCCAGAGTTTGATGAAGCAATCATAGACCCCCTGTAAAAATAGACCTTTCTAAATAAGGACTCTAGAGAGAGGTATCAATTGCAAATGACATAAGTGGGCATGATAATTTGCACAGTTCAAATGTATAGGTTAAGCCTAGGATAGGTTTATCCTTAATGCTCGCCACCTGGAAAGCCACCTGGAAAGGGATGCTTTCTGGACGTGGACAGATTTAAGGCTAAAAGCCGAGCGTGATCAGACTGTGTCTGCTCACCCAGTTCCGTGTACAGACTGCAGTGACAATTCATGAGTTACTGAATGAAGAAGAAATGGTATAAAGTAAAGCTGAGCTTAAAATGCAAACTGCATGGGAAAGAATGAGGGCCGCAGCATAGCGCTTGAGGACAGCGATGTCTGCTGTCAGGATGATCAGGGAAATATTCTGCCACATATACTTATACATTTAAACAGGTGGGTGACTCTGGATAAAAGCATAGCTCAGTAAATGAAATCAAAGCACAGAGATACCCAGAAAACACACCCAGGTGAGACAACGGTTTGCCATGCAATTCAAGTTCAGTCAGCATCGAAACGATTATGAGTGAAAGTAACATTTATGTGTTCAGCGGAAAAAGAGAGTGAGGTAGGAGGCAAACAAATGCAAAAATAAGCTAACATGCCATTGGAAAATATGGATTTTCCTCGCACATACACATTTAGAGCCCCTTTCATCAGTGTTGGGCATTTCAGGTCTAGAAACTACAGATCCAGACCAAGATTTTGTTTCTACCAACCAGTTGAGTACTTTGTGACTGTGACTCCTTATACTCGACTGGTTGGTAGGAACAAAATGTTGGTCTGGATTTATAGCTTCTGGATCTGAAATTCTCAACACTGCTTATCATACACACAATACTCTGAATGTTTATTACTATAATTCAGGCAAAGCTCCCTGATCAGCCAGCAGTAATTACAAGCAGCATAGATGGCTACCTGTATAAGCAGTCCATGTAGTCAGCCCCCTTGCTGTACTCCTCCCAGTAGCGGTGGTACAGCACCAGAAGCTGCTCTTCAGACTCCAGCACCTTCTAGAAATAAAAAGCACCCGGTCTTTAGCAGCCAGTGACGGGCTGGACTCGCAGTGCACAGGTTACAGAAAACCATGAATCCTCATACCTTGTACAACTGTCGGACATGATTTTCCAGGAAAATCTTTGTCTCTGTATATAGTCTCTCACCCAGGGGCTCAGGGTATGCGACACATAGGGCATATATGTCCCTGTCACATGGGTTAAGGGAACAGAACCATTCAGATTTAGATGCGCACAACAGCAAGAAACAGAGCTCTTCCTGTTTTGCGATGAAAAAGACTTAAAAGTCACATTACAGTAAATCAACCATCAACATTCGCACTTGTTAGCAATTCAACTAATATCACCTAAACAGAATCACACAACCATCCATTTAAACACACACCTCTGTCACTGGCAATAACAATGTTTCACTTTTTACATTAAAAACACAGGCAGGATACGAGAAGCGGTCGTTCCAGGTGGCACGCTCCACATAATCAAGCATCACCACAGCCTTGATTGTTGTCAGAAGCTTGTTCCATGTTTCATCAAAATCCACTACTCGCGGCTTTAAGGACATCGTATCCCGTTCCTGCAAGCTGGGTTGGGGAGGAGACAAATTTTGTATTATTTGACATCATAAAAAAGGCAGCATGATGTGGCAGGTCTCACACATTAACAAGTACTACAAGAGTTACATCAGAGTACAGCATTATCATTATACTTACAGATGAAATTGACATTTTATGATGCATTAATAAGTGACACACATTTGACAACAGCAAATGCAGCTCTCTCCACATGCACCTGCATTATTAGTCTTACAGTTAGTTATACGCTCAAACTGTATTTTCAGTGTGTATAATGGATGGATAAGGTGCATCACTATAAAACACTTTTACCCCCCCACCCCCCATAAGTCACGGAGGCACTTTTTCCAATAACAAATCAATAACGGCTTTGCCCCTGCTTGAACAACCCTGAGTGAATTTGAAATGCATAACGATTATTCTTCATCCTAATAATGTCATCCCCCCTGTTAATGAGTAGACATTTAAGTGTTGGCCTGTGCATATCCTCCGGTACACACTGCGTCATGCGAAACGTACTCAAAGAAATCCCTTCATCGCTTTGTCATTCATTTCCAGAACGAAATACTTCGGAAAATCAGTCTGAGCCATAAGGGATGACCGCCTACCCCAGTACATAGAAGGCGTGCTTCCATCCCTTAAATCTACAGATGCACTAAGTTGGTTCAGAGCTAAGGCACTCACTTGAGTGTTAAATATTCAACTAGATATAAATATGATTCAAAAATTAAAAAAAAAGAAAATGCACAACTACTTTATAGACTTGCTAGTGACCGCCCGGCGGGGGAATACCGGGCATACGCAGACACCGGCCACGACCTTGCGGCCAGTTGCGGGGAAACCGGGTAACTTCCTATAATCGCTATGATCCAGCTTTTAAATGGAGAGTCTCTTGTCTCAACAGTACTGTATTCATGCCAACCACCCATAGTCACAATTTTCACAGCCATTTATGTAGCTACACAGCAGGCTAACGTAGCTAAGTAGCATGTTAGCTAGCTGCAAGTAATATAACAATTTTAAGTTCACAGGGAAGTTACGGGTAACATTAGCTAAACTGGGCTACCTAAATGAATAGTTGTTTTGAAACTGAGACATTTTTTCAGCGAAACACTCCTTAAAGTTTTGACAAGTAGGAACTGAGGTAAATGACTTGTTGGTGCGGCTGCAGCCCTGACAAATCAGTTAGCAGGCTAGCAGGCTAACTAACGCTAGCTCGTATCACTATATATTACACTCGGCGTGACGCCCTTCCCTCGACAAACCGCGGGATCTGACGGACACAAAAAAGAAGCGATTTTAAAAGGCCATTACCTCTGGACAATGTCACTGTTCTCCTAAAAACTAAATTCCCCCTGCTGTCACAAGCTTGATCTTTTTTCCTCACTTAGCTAGCTACACCTCTTCCATTAGCCTGTCCCGAAGACGTCACCATCAGATCAGCTGTGGGGGAAATAAACCATTGTAGTAACTATATAAACTTAAGAAATTTCAAATAAAAGCATAGTATTTGTTTAATAATTAATTATGATAGTATATAAATCTCATTTATGCCATCAATTGTTACTCATAAATGTTCAAATATTATATCACATTATAACATTATACATCCAACCCTAATTTTTAATGGTTTAACCCGCAACTATGGGTCCTCGTTGCGGTCTTACAGTGCAAAATTTTACACCAATAAGCTGTAGCTTTCAGCACAAGTGAATGCATAATCCGTCCGTTATTGTACAATTTGCCAAAAAGCTTGTCAACAAGCTGATGAACATAAGACATTAGAGTGTGCCTATTAGACTTCTGAATGCTGGATATTACAGTCCGGTTGGTTGGCAAGAAAAGAAGTCGCAGCAAATGTACCTACCATGACAATCTAGCCAGACACAGATTTAAATTCTTAATATACTGATCCCTTATAGTTTCGAGAACCCAATTATCTTATTATACACCTGACTGTCGGGTTTCTAGAAGACAATGGTTACAGAATCACTAAATTAAATTAGGGACAAATAATCATCATCCACTAAGATTCCAGTTTTTGTCTATAATCTAGAACAAATGCATTACAATTTTTTATTTTAAGAAAAGTACAGTGTTCAAGTCAGAAAGAGAGGTATAGGAATAGCCTGTCTCTATTGTAGCAGTATTATTACATTCTATCCATCCATCTTCCAATTGTTTGTCCAATACAAGGTCACAGCAGTGATTTGGAGCCTAGACCAGGCAGCACAGGACACAAGATAGGGGTACACTCTGAATGGGATGCCAATCCATTGTAGCACACATGTAAAACACTCATGTATCATAGGTAATTTAGAATTTAGAGACACAAGGTCACTGCATGTCTTTGCATTGCAAGTGTAAACCTGTGTAACAGACCAGAGGCTGGGTTTAAACCCACACACTCACACGTATCAGGCAGCAGTGCTAACTACTGCACCACCCATCTCTGTAATTTCCTGAACATTGTATGGATTTTCATGTTTTACCTTACAGAAAAATATAAAACTTAAAAAATATAAAAAATACAGTTAATTGTTGATTTTGAATATGCAAAAAGATATGAGAAAGATG
Source organism: Gnathonemus echidnorhynchus (assembly GCA_026776725.1). Taxonomy (NCBI): domain Eukaryota; kingdom Metazoa; phylum Chordata; class Actinopteri; order Osteoglossiformes; family Mormyridae; genus Gnathonemus; species Gnathonemus echidnorhynchus. The sequence goes on from JAODJU010000001.1 coordinate 15,227,937, forward strand.
CTGTGATCCTTCCAAATAAAATTAAGTATCTTAGCTGTGTTATTGTTACAATTATGTACAGCTACATACTACAGCTAATTTGCAAAGCATTTTACAAACACTTTAATTTACAAAATCTCTATTAAAAATTTCTCTGACGAAATGATATTTAACAGCTTTCAGACGTTAGATCGTTTTCCGGAAATACTGGAACATTTCTAAATTTATGTTGACAAAACGTAGTACCCAATTTTAGCCAGTAGATGTCGCCATTAGCTTGCCTGCATTTAATCCGGTATTTCTTCACAGCCCTAATGAAAAATATCTAATTTGGTAAGGAACAATTTGAGTCCATAGTTAGATATAAATTGGTATAATATTGGCTATTTCAATAATTAATATTCAAGGCGTGTTGCCTGTTATTATTCTTGAGTAAATGACACCTATAATCTAGTATATGGCATGGGTATAGCCCTTACTGACGGGTTGCTGGATCCACGGTGTAAGACCGAACGTAGCCCGCGTGCGGTTCGCGTGCGCCGGGTCCGTTGAAACAGGGGTTGCCAGTATAGCGAGAAGCGGGCCTTTAATTTCCCCCTCTGTCGCCCTCACATAGAACCCGGACTCTCTATACGGTACTCGTTATTTTCCCTCCATTCGGGGTATTCTCCCCGACACTTCTCCCGTTACCGTGTGAGCCCGGCTCAGGCCGTCCGCCCGCGCGTGAGTTTTTCCTCGAAGGCGGGTCGGCATCACACCGACCGCTAGATGATGATTAATTAGCCGCATCTTGAATTACTACCTATAGTTAGATATATAACTTTAAAGACGACGTTCAGCCAGGTAATTTAATTTGACATATTATAACGTCGTTAATACCTCGGACGTGAGTATCACAGACTAATGGCGTATCTATAGCCTATCAGGTATACTTACCTCGCAACGGAATGCAGGGCTGACAGCAATAAAAATCATTCTTAAGGTTTTCTTTTAATATATAATATAGGTATTTAGGCATTCTTGTTTTTAGTCCATTGGCGATAGAAATGTAAAGTACAGACAGCGCAAAACAAGAGTGCTATATCTAAAACCGTAAGTATGTAGCCTTGATGAAATTTTCGAAAATAAACAGAGCAAACCTTTTAAGTAGTCTCATTAAATCATTGGCTATTAAGGTGATTAATTGAGTGACTTTGTCTCCTATTTTAATTTATATTTTTGATTATGTCTCACTAGATGTAGTGCTTTACACAGTGATGTCTCATTTATATTAACAAATACTATATATCTTCTATCTAACTTCTCAGAGAAATTAGAAGATATATTTCTTGTTTTCTAGAAGATATATTTCTTGCATTCTTATTTCTAGTTTTTTGGTCAAAGATTTAGCACTCCGGTTGTTAGCCATTCTTTAGCTATATAACATGAGGTCAACAAAAACTGCACAGGTAAAGTACTACTATTGGAATCGATGGCTCTTTTTTCCATTTTTTTTTTCCCAAGCAGGGGCACCCAGTCTTACAACTGAGCTTACAAACCACTCCTGGCTGTATGAAATGGAAACACTCTGTTTGCACCCAGTAGTGAATTCTTTAATTGGATTTTTCAGGATGATTGGATTTAAAATGATTTAAGCTTTCTTCTTTAGACATCACATATTGGATTTATTTTAGTCTGTGTGCTGCTAGCCATTGAAACCATTTATTATTGTCATTTTACGCAAAATTTCACATTACCTGTGTCATTCTGATTATATATATATGTAAGTAAATGTTGATAAAAAGCATAGCTATTGTTTGTTACAGAATCTCATCAAATTGCTAGAGTTATGACTTTTTTTAACGATACAGACATTGGTGACTATCAAATGAGATTATTTTGTCGGAGATTTATAAATTTATGATGGCTGCCAAACAGGGCTAAGGTGTTTCTACCTCCCAAAGCAGCAGCACAGTCCAGAGGTGGACACACTGCAATGGAGGTCCCTGACTCAGTAAAAGGGAGGAGACTGTCTTCCAGGTGAGAGAGAGAGCACACAATATTGTAGTGTATTCAGTTAATTTTCTTTAATTTAGAATTTTTTAACAGTGTTGATATAGGTGGGAGACAGTATCCCAGCTCCACACACATACATCATAGCTCAGCAAGTTGAGTTTATGACTTCAGTGTAAGTGGAGCCCCCCCACCCCTTTCAGAAAGTCTCTGAATGTGCCATCATCAGAGTCACTGGCCATTCCTGTGATTGAGGTTAAGTCAGAGGAGGAGGAACATACCCCCCTGTCAGGATCATTTGCAGATTGTATCCACACCAGCTCAGGTCAGAACACTAAGTGTCAATGTAACAGTATTGCTGTTGTCTCCCCAAAAAAAGCCCCATTTCTGTTTCTGGTTTTGCTGCGTATTTCCACCTGAATAATGCATTCCCTGCGTGGCCTAACCATGTGAATCAGTTTTAATAATACCACGCTTAAAAACCTGTTTCTTTTACATGATAATCCACAATAAGCATTTAAGGATTCACAGAAGGGCTGTGAAAGGTGCAGTGGAATACAGTGCTTATCCCCAAGAGAGAACACTGCATTAAGATGTTTCCAATGGATTACTGAAGGGCCCTGTCTTTTTCAGTCCCCATCCCAAAGAAGGAACCATTTGAGGTTACCACTTCAGAGAACAGTGACATGTGGGCTCTGAAGATCTTGAGCAATCCCAGGACACCTGTGAAAGTGATGTCCATTGTGCAGTATGCTGCCCAATCGCCAGGCGGAAAGAAGCTTGCTTCCCTACCAGGGAGCAATATGGCTGTGCAAGGTAAACAGTGTTCCTTGCTTCTATCACATTAACTTATATGCCTTTATATGACATATAAAATAGATTTGTAACATTGTGAAAAGTAGGTGTCCAAAGACTCACACAGTCTGCCTTGACTGTAAAAGGAATGTCCAGTGCTAAAAATGGTTAGAAATTTTGTGGGTACAGGATGAGCATAATACACAAAGTTTACCATTAGATTTGTTCAGAATAACTGTTGGATTTGGACATCAAGATAAAGTATTGATCTGTTATTGAGTGAGCTCAGGAGCATTCTCTGATTTTCTAGGGAACATTTGCCTGTATTTGTATGTTTGTAATCATAAATATGGCAATAAAAGTTTAGCTTTTAAGTATGTTTTGGTATGTCATTTAAGCATATTGCTATATGACAGTATACATGTGCTTCTGGTTTTCTTCATTGTTATGTTTAAAATGTGCAGTGGGTGGCTGCCTGTTAAAATAATTAGCCTTTTTTGCTTGTGAATATTTTATGAAACTTTTAAGGTACAGTGTTTCACATTTTGGAAACAAATACGTAGACTTTATTTTCACCATTGGTCTTAAAGTGTTTGGAAAATGCAAAATTAGTTTAGAAATAATTGGGGGGGTTCTATGTAAATAAAATAATAAGATCATCGATTCCTTTAAGGAGTATCTGCCTGTGTCTGTGATGTCAGACCAAGCCTTTGGGTTTTGACTTCATCCATAGATTCATTTGCATGGGAGCTACACTGCATTCTGAAGCTTTGGCTGAGTCATACGCTGTCTCCAAAGTGTCAAAACATAAAAAAAACAAGAGGCTGTTAGAAGCAGGGTGGTGGGGGGAGGTGGCTTAGTCTGGAAGTCATGTTATTGACTTCAAGGGGCCAGTGATGTCATAGTGATGTCAATGCCTTTAATTGTAATCACACATGTAATTGCCGATTGGGGAGTATTTGGTGTTGAAAGCAGAGTGAGAGGGTTTCTCCAGGATCTTTAAAGAACAGGCATGGCTGTAACTGGGGATGAGACTGAATCAGGTATGTTAGCACTTTAATTGTATGCTTTGGTTGTAATTATAAAGGAGCCTTAAAGAAATGCTTATACTCTCTACACTGAGTTTCAAATGTAATTGTAACTTTATCACGGACTGTTTTTCATTTGTTGCAATACAGTTCAATAGTTAGTGATGAAACTATTTAGAGTACACATTATGTTGTGTGTTAAAGGGAAAATATTAATAAATAAATAAAACTTACCCTGGTTATTTAATGTTGTCAGAAAGCTAATGTATTTTGCCAAAGATGGTAATTCCATGGGGGAAAGCTGGAGTTTACGTGCTGCAGTTTTGATGTATAAAAGAACAGAGCATAGACACAGCCTTTCTAAAGGGAGCTCGATGATCTTGAAAACAAATCTTGCTCGAATGAACAGAAATACAACAGTGCAGAATCAAGAAAATGTTGTTTAAAAACCCCAGACTCCTATTTTTAATGTAACAAAGCTTGGAGGTTGGATTTGTTTTCACGGGAGAAATCCGAGTGCAGCCTAGCCAGTTTAGTTCCCAATGTTCCCTCTCTCTCCTCCTTCCCTGCCTCCCTCCCCGTGTGACACGCTCGAATGCACAGCCCATTCAGTCAGCAGAGGCTGACGTCACCACATTTCCTGGAATCAGACACTGGCAGGAAAATGTAGACGCCGAACAGCAAATAAGATGTACATTGACGTCAGTCGCGAGTCATGCTGTGATTACAGGCAGCTTCTTTTGCACTGGCAAGATCGTAGCAGCCTAATAATTTGTTAGATAACTGGGTGTAAATTCATAAAGGCATTGTGAAGCACTTTAACCGATTTTCTGTGGCTAGCAATGAATTTTACATGATTTGCAAATATTTCTCAGAAAAATATTGTTTTTCTTATGAATTAATTTCTGGAATTATATGTAGCTGTTTTGTTGTACAATATTCTGTATGTACTTGTGTTTGATGTAGCAAAAACATTGTATGAATAAGAAGCTGTGAAAGTGAGTAATATTTAAATTTCTCTTGATGTATTTAATAACAACCAATGTCATCAGCCCACTCCTGAAAAATATTTTTAGCTGTGTTTCCTCATATTGTCATCTTTTAAAATCTTTTCCATGTCTGCATAGGGGGTGGAGATTTCACCCCCAATTCATTTAGGAATTTATATAAAATATGTTAATCCTGTTTTTAAATACAGGAGCAGTGTACAGTTTAACTGTCATTACCATTTTTTTCTTTACCATCCTGCTTTACAAAGTTTGCTGTCCTTGGGAATTCATCCCCGCATTCACTCCCACACGCAGACTAAGATATGCATGCATTAACATTTAATGTGAGGGAGTGGTTTATGCCTTAACTGTGACCCACTGGGTACCAGAATGACACCGAATGCACTTTAATTCTGTTTTATTTTGTTCCTTTGTATGTTTTAATGCATTCACCCATTATTCATCATTTCAATGTATTAACATTCTGGTGCTGTGATATTGCAGTCATTTTAAACTGTTTTAACTTGCCATTTTCATTGGAACTGGTTTTGCCAATCTTTTTTGTATAACCCTAATGAAGAAGAATTCTGTGAATGACCCCAGTTAAAAGCAAATGGCACTTTTCCACTGGCATACAGGAACTGAGCCGTACCGCAAAGAGGCACTCGTTACAGCGCGCTTCCAGTTTGCCTCAGTTTTCCACTCCAGAAGGGTAAACTGGTAAACGTGTTGCTAGTTTTGGAGAGCGACAGTGATGTAAAACTGAAGAGATGCTTATTTACTGTTCACACGGTGTACATCATGATTTACTATACGCATTTTAAATTTTTACTGTGTGCTAATGTCCACTAGCACGTCTGTGAGAATTGCTGTCTTATGTTAGTATCAAACACTAGCGGAATTAGCATTCCTTTTGTAAATTTGCATTACGAATCTATCCCATTCAGCTGTTCTATAATATTTTTTTTAAGAAGGTGGTTCGAAATTTTCAGGTTCTGAGGTATTGGGAATGCACCAATATGTCATTATGTGCAATACTACTAATAATTCAATAATCTATTGAATATGCCTGTTTCTCCTTCAGATAATCAATGCGTATTGATGCAGAATACCGGCATTTCAACCAATCAAATGGTGGTGACAAAACCAGCTTGGTTTGTTCAGGCTTTTAGGCATGCAAATTGGGTTCTGTCAGCATGCTTATGGCTGGAGTACGGCTCACATGATTTACAATGGAAAACCGTCAGTTGGCAGTACAACTCGGGTTCGACTCAGTTCTTGGTGGCAGTAGGAAAGCGCTAAAAGTTTCTGCATAATGGCTAGCTTAGGCTTGAATTGAGTACTCGGGTTAAACCAAATAATTTTGGGGGGAACTTTGGCCCTGACTCTTTATTTGTCTCATTTCCAGCAGCCACCGGCGACATGTCAACCTATCAGATTTGCAGCCCTACCTCCAGCCTGTCCCATGGGATGGTGATGGCCTCATCACCGGGGTCCGTACCCAGCCCACAGCAGCTGGCTGAGGAAGCCACACGCAAGAGAGAGCTCCGTCTCATGAAGAACAGGTATGGGCCCCATGTGTCCTACATGAGCAAACATGCCCTGTGTCTTTCCACTTGTTTGTGTCTGGCCCGCACAGTTTGCGTGTTAATGCCTGTGCTCTGCAGAGCTGCCAGTGTTTAGGGCACAGCTGGTCACTGTAACAACGTGCTGTTTTGGTGTAATACGTTTCTCTATGCTTGTTATTCAAATTTCCACGGCTGCCTGGTTGCTGCCCAGTCTGGCTTCTGCTGCTGGCTTTGAGCTCATTTTAACTGCTATGCTTCTTCTGCTTCTTGTCCTGGGGTTTCATCCATGCGTGTAATTCATTGTAGTCTCTTCTGAATACTGTTCTGAATAAAGCATGTATTTTTCTATAGTAATGGGATTGTTTTGATAGCTATACAGTATCTTTCAGCTTTCAGATCTTTATATGTTACTCTATTCTGTTGAGGACAGATTAGTCAAGTTTTTTTAATCATTTGTATAAAATATTTTGCTCTTTATATATGACTTTATTTGACTTCCATAATTTGTATGTAATGAAAAACATACCTGTATATTGAAGGTGTCTTCAGTTTAGAGTACATTAATGTCTTTATGATGTCATTTGCATGGTTTGACTGGCTCCTCCTGCTTTTCTGCTGAGACTCACTGGCTGGCATGCAGCATTAACTGTCTCCTCTGCTGCTCTCCACTAATCTAACCATTGTGATGGAGTTTGACTGTTGTTGGTTTCCAGGGAGGCCGCCCGGGAGTGCCGCAGGAAGAAGAAAGAATACGTCAAATGTCTTGAAAATCGCGTGGCTGTGCTCGAAAACCAAAACAAGACTCTCATTGAGGAGCTCAAAGTGCTAAAAGACCTCTATTGCCATAAACCCGAATAACACTGGATTGTCTGGGACAAACAAAAGACTATTATAAGCATTTCAGAGTGTACAGTGCGCATTAACTGTATGGGATTGAGGCAAAACTGCTGTCTTCTTATGGCCTAAATTTTTGCAAAGACTTGCAGATTCAGTTGTCCACGATGGAAGATATTTCTGTTCAAACTCAAAGGAAGAGTCCCGTGTGTCAGTAGCTGCGTGTTGCTCCTCATGCTTGTACGTCTTTCAGGGAGGCTGCAAAAAAGAGTCTGCATTGAAAGAGGGAATACATGAAGTGTCTGGAATCCCGTGTTTGCATGCTGGAGGTCCAGAACAGGATGCTGAGTAATGAACTTGGTATCCTAAATGACATCTATGGTTTGGACACATATTAAATAAATGTGAAACATAAGGTATTATTCCTCAACTAAAAAATACTTTTAGGCGACACTAGGAAGACTATGCTAATGTACATATTTCAATTCTTAACTCTTTTTGTTCTTTACTAATGTTGTCTGAGGGCAATATTAAGAATGGCAGTATCATACTGAACAACCAGCAAATGTGAATTCAATTGTGCCACCTAGTTACGTGTTATGCATCAGATTTCTATATTTATGTTTCGGGCAATCTGTAAATTAACCATAAATTTTAAGTTAGTGAAGTATGGCATTCACACTGGCCTTGAGGATGCCTGTAAAACCTGACTGTAAAAAAATCAGATAATTCAATTAAAAACAGAACATGCTATTTAACTATTCACTTGTTTACTGTCATTTTATTTCACAGCTCATTCATGCAATGTATAATATTTTGGTTGTCGACTTATTGTAACAAAATCAAAGTGGTTTATATGAGCATAATTGTTAATAAAAACTAATGCGATCATTGTAGACATTATAGAAGCACATTACTTGTATAGGCTGGGTTGTATGAATGAATCATGTGGAAATTGCTTCACATGCTTTCCTGAATAACGGACCGTGGTCGTCTTCTGTTCAGCTGTTTTGTCTCTTAAAAATCTTTTGTAACACTTTGCTTTTCAAATATAAAAAAAATAATATTTTGACACAAAGTTATGTTGTTTGAGCTTCTCTATTACTTCTAATATCCAGTCATTGTACATTTGTTTAATTAATAAATGAAGCTGCTAATCTGAAAAAGAATACAGTTGTGGCCAAGTTTTGAGAATGACATAAATATTGGTTTTCAAAGTTTGCAGCTTCAGTGTTTGTAGATCTTTTTGTCAGATGTTTCTATGGTAAACGGAAATATAATTACAAGCATTTCACAAATGTCAAAGGCTTTTATTGACAATTACATATCGATATTTATACAAAGTCAATATTTGCAGTGTTGGCCCATCTTTTCCATGACCTCTGCAATTCACCCTGGCATGCTGTCAATCAACTTCTGGGCCAAATCCTGACTGATGGCAGCCCATTCTTGCATAAGGTTGTCAGAATTTGTGGGTTTTTGTTTGTCCACCTGCCTCTTGAGGATTTACCACAAGTTGTTAATGGGATTGAGGTCTGGGGAGTTTCCTGGCCATGGACCCAAAATGTCAATGTTTTGTTCCCTGAGCCGCTTAGTTATCACTTTTGCCTTATGGCACGGTGCTCCATCATGCTGGAAAAGGCATTGTTCATCACCAGACTGTTCTTGGATGGTTGGGAGAAGTTGCTCTTGGAGGATGCGTTGGTACCATTCTTTATTCATGGCTGTGTTCTTAAGCAAAATCGTGTGTGAGCCCACTCCCTTGGCTGAGAAGCAACCCCACACATGAATGGTCTCAGGATGCTTTACTGTTGGCATGACACAGGACTGATGGTAGTGCTTACCTTTTCTTCTCCAGACAATTTTTTTTTCCGGATGCCCCAAACAATCGGAAAGGGGATTCATCAGAGAAAATGACTTTACCCCAGTCCTCAGCTTTCCAATCCCTGTATCTTTTGCAGAATATCAGCCTATCACTGATGTTTTTCTTAGAGTGAAGTGGCTTTTTTGCTGCACTTTTTGACACCAGGCCACCCTCCAAAAATCTTGACCTCACTGTGCGTGCAGATGCACTCACACCTGCCTGCTGCCATTCCTGAGCAACCTCTGCACTGGTGGTGTCTCGATCCTGCAGCTGAATCGACTTTAGAAGGCACTTGCTGGATTTTCTTGAGCTGCCTGAAGACTTCTTCACAACAGTTGAACCTCTCTCCATGAAGTTCTTGATGATCTGATAAATGGTTGATTTAGGTGCAATCTTACTAGCAGCAATATCCTTGTCTGTGAAGCCCTTTTTGTGTAAAGCAATGATGATTGCGTGTGTTTCCTTGCAGGTAACCGTGGTTACCAGAGGAAGAACAATGATTTCAAGCACCACCCTCCTTTTAAAGCATCCAGTCTGCTATTCTAACTCAATCAGCCTGACAGAGTGATCTCCAGCCTTGTCCTCATCAACACTCTCACCTGTGTTAACAAGAGAATCGCTGCAATGATGTCAGCAGGTCCTTTTGTGGCAGGGCTGAAATGCAGTGGGAAAGGATTTTTTGGGATTAAGATCGTTTTCATGGCAAAGAGGGTCTTTGCAATTAATTGCAATTCATCTGATCACTCTTCATAACATTCTGGAGTATATGCAAATTGGCATCATAAACACTGAGGCAGCAGACTTTGTGAAAATTAATATTTGTGTCATTCTCAAAACCTTTGGCCATGACACTAGTGTAATATTGTCCAATATCAGGTGGGGTTCTATTACTCAAGATTTAACTTGAGATACCTTGCAGTCTAATTGGAAGTCATTTGAGGTGGCGTCCTAAGCACTTTATAATTGCTATAGCAGTTCCGACATAAACTCCCAGATCGGAGTGTGGGGCAAGTCTGACTTTTCAGCTTCAAGCCATGAATTAGGGCTGTGCGATATCAGATCGATATTATGTCGTGCATGAAAAATAATTAGCAGGGCTTCAGATGAAGGATGAAACATTTGGCAAGACGCTAGGTTTTTTGTACTAAACGGACATTTATTTACACCCAAAGTTTGTTAAGCAGATTAGTAGTATGGCTAAAATATTAATGAGATTTTGTAACACCCAAAAGTTAGTAATCAGTATAAACTTTTATTATGTTTATTAAATTAAGTTTGCGGAGCACCTCAGATAATACTGTTTTGGTATACAGTACTATGGTTTGGTACAGAGTACTGTGGTTTGGTATATGTCAGTGTCATATGCACTGAAGTGGCGGTGAAGAAAGGAACAGCTCACAGCCACGACATCTTTGGCATGGAAGAGGAGGAATTAATTCATTTTCACTATGTGAATGTTCCTCAGTCACAGGATGTCACTGAAATTGTCAGTGTCTATGACAGAGGTCACCCTGAAAACAAACTTATCAGAAGTAGAACAAATGCTTCTAATTTCTCCTCGATACAATTGGAAGCACAGTCCAACCTACCTGAAGGAGATTCTGAAGAGAACATTGTTTCATACTTACTGGGGAGTCCAACCCATCTGAAGGAGACCCTGGGGGCTGTGATGTTTTAGATTAACCTCAACAACAGGCTACATCCTTACCTGTTGATGAGTGTCCTACAGAAGTCCATCCAAAGGAAGTGAATATTCATTATGAGTGAAAATGAGTTTTAGCTGGAGGGGGCTGGCTAGAAAGCACAGTGGTTAGCACTGCTGCCTCACAGCCCAAGGACCAGGGTTCAAATCCCCACTCAAGCTCCCTGTCTGTGGGACTGCAAGTACCATGGCTACTAACAGCTTGAAACACTGATCACTGAGAATGTGAGCTAGAGCCTAAAGAAAGCAAATACATCAGTTACCTACAGAAGATAGTTGCCAGATAGCACAGTGGTTAGCACTGCTGCCTCACAGCCCAAGAACTAGGGTTCAAATCCCACCCTGCAACTCCCTGTGTGTGGAACCTGCACAGTCAGGTAGCCTGCACCCTGCATGTGGGCTCCCAGACACCCTCACCCATAGCCTGAGAAAACAGATGGCCAGATTTTAGTCGGGTCATCACCCCTACTTTTTCCAAAAGATACCAAACAACCCTTAATACACCAGGAACATCACAGATGAACAACCCAACAGGGCTCCCATCCAAGGACTGGCCAGACCAAATCCTACTTAGCTTCACACACACTACCAGGTCCAAACTACAGGTACCATGGCTACTGACAGCATTAAACACTAATCACTGAGAATGTGAGCTGGAGCCTAAAGAAAGCAACTACATCAGTTACCTACAGGGGACAGTAGGAGGGGGTGGC
>JAODJU010000001.1:15261005-15282610 GCA_026776725.1 Gnathonemus echidnorhynchus
AGATGTACCAAAGACCATGCCAAGATGTATAACAAACCATGCTAAGACATGCCCTGAACCATGTCAAGATGTACCAAAGACCATGCCAAGATGTATAACAAACCATGCTAAGACATGCCCTGAACCATGTCAAGATGTACCAAGGACCATGCCAAGATGGATCCTGGTATGAATCCTCTGTCAGGACAGATGTTGATGTTTTCAGATGCCGCCTTCAGAGGACTCCCCCGTAAACTCGAGAACCTGAAGCGCTAAATCTTGTTCCGAGCACAGCTCTCCATGATGGCTAACGTGAATGCGACGGCTTTGTGGTCATGCTCGGCGCTCTTTGATGCCACGGCAGCGATCAAGTCGCTCTTCAAAGTGGTGGGTGGGAGGCGACCGGAGTCTCTGGTTTTCATTCCATGGAAATGAGTCGTGTGACACGCATTACAAGGGCTGAGCATCAGTGATGATGGGATGGCGAGATGAAAAGGGGGAATTAGCTACACATCAAAGCCGTGGTGGCTCCACTGTTATTGTTCTGATGGGGGCTTGAACCTAGATGACCCTTTCTGGGCTCTTAATAAGCCACATCCCTCATCCGCATGATCCTTCCCAATCTTGTTTAAACACATTGCCAAGACCCAGGATCCTCTATCGGAAACTGGGTACCACAAATTGAGGTCGACATTGAGTTAGGATATTAGGGAATTGATTCTCATGCCTACCATGTGTTATAGAGTTCTAATAATGAAGAATTATAAGCATAGCCAAGTCTGTGGTGGGGATTAGCCATTCTTACTGTGGGGTGGCCATAGTTGGGGCTTCCAGCTTTGTGGGGTTATAGAGAAATGACTCGTAGCGTGTCACATACCAGTATTTTGCTTTCCAGCCGATAATATCTGCCATCCAAGGGTAATATCACACATGGAGGCAGAATCTTGGAAGAATGTCTCAGAGGAAGCCAGCATGCCGTGGAAGGTGAAAGGGACCTTTGTCAGTCCTGTTTGGTATAAAGCATGTTGAGGGCAGATATACCCGCACCTGTGCATGGTTACATCCAAAGCAGACACCGGGGATTAGGTGGTGTGAGATTTCATAGGAACATGCCAAGGTCATGCCATGGAGGCTGAAATCGTGGGAGAGGTGACAACTTTTATGCTGATGACTTCTGCAATTGAGGGTATTTCTGGAAAGACATCCCCGCTCCCTCCCCCCACCCCGCTAACGTCATTATCGCTCACTCATTCACTGTGTTGCTGATTGTGGAGCCCTCTGCCATTTGTAATTACGAGATGCTAAATGTTACTCACTAGAGCATCTTCCTGTGACATCATTTCTGGGCTGCCAGAAAATTGTGCAGAACAGCATGACGAACAGATACGCCTCAAGCTTCGTCACCCAGTCGGACACATGATAGGAAGACATAACTTTAGGCGTGAGAAATATCCGCATGTCTGATGCTTTGATGCTGTTGATACAGTGTTACCATGGCAACTGCATGAGCCTGCTGTGGTGGTGGTGATGATGATGATGTCACACCATGCAGTGTAGAAATACCCAATTGGGTCACTCAGCTACGGGGTCATGGCTTTAGATCAGGTGACTAATCCTCCTTGTCATCATTAACCAGAAACATCACTCTCTCCATGACTTCACTTCCTTTCTTTATTTCTCAGATACCGGTTTATTTGGGTATGCCGTCTGGCTTCAAGGAGGGACCCCTGATGATATCTCATCTGTTGAGTTATTTGCTTAAGAGGACCACCGGCGTCCTGAAATTGGCATAGTCTGTATCGGTCTGTTGCAGCTCTGGTTGCTGTAACACAGTCAGGTCGGCGCACTCTGTGTCAGGCTGAGTGACACTTTTCCCACAATTCTCTTGTGCGGTACTGCAGAAGGACAGAATAACACTCCAATATCACACCCGAGCGACATTCCTGAAACTCGCCATCCATCTTTTTTAAGTCATTCCTCATCCAATCCAGGTCTGAGGTGGAGTTTTGCCTGAGGTGAGGAACATTCTAGAAGCAACGCCAGCCTGCTCAGGGTCCTCTCTCAAATGGATCGTGAGTGTTGGCATATCATGCATGCTGAGCTAATTAGGAAAATGGCTGTAGCCAAGCTAGACTGCATTCGCACATATTATTACAGCACGGGGTGGGGGGGGGTCTTAATGCTGCATGTGTACTGACATGTGTGCATGTATGTGAGCCAATCTACGTCATGGCTAAATGTCACACAGACACAGTGGCCTAGGTGCAGATGGCAGCTTGGCCAGCCCACACAGGCTCTGCAGGATCAGGCCTGTCCCCACCCCCGACTATCCACACTCAGTCCTCGGACGCCGGCCGCTCACTTGGGTCTGATCCTACAGGCATCCATGTGTATTCATTAACACCCGATTTACACCTGAAGCAGCCAGACAGGTGACACGCTGTCCAGATAATTACGCCAGTAATTAAGAGCTGAGGTGTAGTGTAAAGCGGTAGTAAGAGGTGTAAAGGTGTAGCATCCCTGATGACCCCCTAAAGGATCAGAGGCTCAACGTTGATTATGTGCATCACTCAGAGCCTTTTGGGTTTTAGTTGGCCTGACATGCCGTGTGGCAAAGATCCGTCATTAACACTGTCTTCGTAATGGAGGACAGCTGAGCGAGTTGAACTGCAATGGCACCATCGAATTGGGTCCCTGATGGTGATTGGGTCTGATTGGGTCCCTAATGGTGCTGATGCGTTCTGGTAACAGCTACGCGACCAATGCAGAAGTGAGAACCTCATTAAGGACCTGGAGTGAGACTCATCACTCCATCAACACCACAAAACGGCCTGCAGGTTTTATACCATAATGCTGAAGTTGATGTTAGGGTTACCCAGGGGGGGGAGTGTTTGCTTGGTCACCCTGTTCACGTCTGTAAACGAGCCTAACTTGCGCACAGGCGTGACTGCAGTTTTGGAGCATCTGCACACCTGACACCTACAAAAAAAAGCGTCGCGTCATTTAAGCAACATTAAACAGGCAGCTCATTCCCCACATTAAATGGAGAAGCCTTTTAAAAAATATGTATGTAATAAAGATGGACCCATGAGCAAGATCCAGAAAATTCCAGCCTTTTATTTATAGCATGTGTCGCAGCATCTTTATCAGTGTTTGCAGACCAGGGTAACTACAGCACCTCTTGTCCTGCATCCTTCCACTTATTATGTTGTGCCCTTAATCACTGCGCCACCTGCTGTCAAGATACAATGGCGACTGCACTGTGGCTTGACAGTAATGTTGTAATTACTTTTAACTTAATTTGATCCAAGTCAGACATATAATTCAGCATGTAATTCAGACATATCATTCAGCATTCCTTGTCGAGAGGTATTCTGTCTAACGGTTTATACCCTAACGACATTCCACACTTAAGCCCTCAAAAGCTTGCCAGTGGGACAGTGCTAAGCCCTTAGCTCTCAAAATCTCCACAACCAAACAATTCTCCACATGCATTTGCAGATCTGCTGTGCAGAAGTGTAAAAATCACTTGTAAAATGACAGCCAGTTGAGAGGCCCATCTGAGTCGTAATTGGTGACTTGTTTGTATTTCCGGCTCTTGGAGCAAAATACTTAGACTTTTTAGCCATTAATACCTATGTACGCTTTTGCATATTTGTCTACGCATTCATTGATCTATGCACGCATTTACAGATTTGTCTACACAAGTACAAATCTCAGTACACTTGCAAATCTCACTACACATTTAGAGATTCTTTTACACATTTACAATTCTGGTTACGCACACACGCATTGAGATACAGTCACACAATTCTCCATACGCATTTGCAAATGATTTTGCTACAATAATAGCCCCATAGAAAAGTGTATCCATGTAAGGAGATTTGAAAGAATCTAAAAAATCCAGCCCAGAAGTCCAACTAAAGCATTTTAATCGGTCTCTGTGAAGTAGCATGCGTGTTAATTAGCTTGTGTTTTGAAGCCTGGAGAGCCTCTGTTCTGTACTTCATGACTGTTTCTGTAACTTTGATGCCTTTAATTGCCTGTGTTGTTTTCCTAGTTCCAGCCTTGTATGGCTTTGCTCTGATGCATCGCCTCCTTCTGAGGTTTCTTCCCCCCCACCCCGTAAATTGCCTCAGGTTCCGTGCTCTGAACCATGTGATGTGCGGCAGCCACTGGTCAGCTGAGCATCTACACAGGATCCAGTCTTGGTGCTGGAGAAAGATGCCTTTGACTTCTGATCAGGACCCTACATGTGTGCACCTTTAAAGTGGATGTAAAAACAGGGGAAAACTGAAATCCTGCCGAGTATCACAAGGGTTTGCTTCTCTCCCAAATATCAGCTTCCTTCGGCTGAATTTTCCCCTCTTCCCTTTGTAGGGGCTTAAGCCTGTTTGGGGGAGGGGGGTGCAATTCCTCAATGTGGGGCCAGATTACAAGAGAAGAGATTGATCAGCAAGTTTCTGACATCTGAGGCAACAGGTGGAGTGAATTTATTATGGTGATGAAAGGATTCCGGGTCCAGGACTGTAGTGGAGCCAGGCATTGACTGGGATAAGCAGTTGGAACATGGATGGATGGATTATTTATCCTCAGGTCTTGTCATAGGTGTATTAAACCGACGCGCTGCTTAAACATGGAGTCACAGTAGCGTCTCATTATGATAATATGCATGTTTGTATTTATTCAGCCGGCACTTGTCTAAAGTGGCATACAAGTGAGATTTAGATTCCAGGGTCAGCTACCATTCCTGGAGCAACTCCCTTTAAATCTCATTGTCGTTAATTCCAATGTTAATTCCAATGTTCCATAATGGGAACCTTCCAGACTCAGATTTCTAACTGACTGGCCAGTATTGCCCCCACTAAATGCCCTGCACTTTCTCAGTTCTGTTCAACTGCAGCTGCTTTTTGCATGATTAAAGGATGACTTGAATCAGGAATCCTCAGCTCTATAGGGTGATGCCTTATCCATTAGGCCATTGGGTCTTAGAGTGGTTTGGTGTATTGCAGACAATCCCGTTTCGAGGCTGAGACTTTCCTCCCTGTTATGATTTCTACTGAGCATGCTCCGTGATGAGCGTGTCAGTGCTTTCGGGGAGGCTCCATTGCTGCTAGTTACCAAGGCAGCAGGATTCAGTCTCCAGAATGCTTCCCTGGTCCCGGTGCTGTGCTGAATCCAGCCGAACTGGTCTGCGACACTGTATAGTGATGTGAGGAAGTGGAAAGTGATGGCATGTAAATGAAATGCGTGTGACTTTGGAAATGAAACCTTTTTAACTGAAATTGGGTTTGTTAAAAACTAAACAGTGGCCGACCTGGTGGTCATAGACACACACCTGAAATCCTGGAAGGGACTTCATAAGATTAGAATGAATTAAGTAAAATTTAATTTAATTAAAAACACAACAGAGAGGCACTCGTTCATCCTTTAGCCGTTGCCTTCAGGCTAATGCTGAAGGACGCCCTCTGTCAAGTAGATGCAGTAGACACCCATTTCACCTTCAATCAGGCAGATGTCTGGCTGCCTTTGATGAAAGGGCCGCGCCAGCTTAGTGTTTCTATGACCCTGTTGCCTAGCTACAGGTAGCGAAATCACGGGTCTCGGCTGGGACGAGCGCTGATCACCCAGGCCTCCGAGGCTGCCCCCGCACCCTATCCTGACATGTACACAGTCTACCCTTAAGATTGGATGTCTCTGTGTGAAAGAGACAATATGCATGTAGTAGAAAATATCCAATATATCTTACAGATCATAGGAAGGCATTTGAACCATCTATACGGGTTTTACTTTTATCTACGTAATGAATGTATAAAATTTCTCAAAGGCCAAAAAACACTGCAAACTGAAGAGACCATGTTAATCATCTGAACAGAGTACGCCTGATGTCTGTGTTTATGTTTCAAATCCCAAACATTCTTAATTCTTCCATATTCTAAGACAGTTTATTTTTAAAGTCTGAACACTAACGCCCTGGTCATCTAGCCCAAGCATTGAGGAGCTTCTGTGCACACAGATAGACCAGCACATGGGTCTCCTTGGCCCTCCGCTGTCCCGACACAAACGACATGCTTTCTGTTATCACAGTCTGCTCTGTGCTGTTCTCCCCAAATGTCTGTCTGCTTTTCCCCAAACAAACATTTGCCTGCTGACCCCAAACAAACATTTGCCTGCTGACCCCAAACAAATGTTTCTCATTCAGAAATTAGTGAGCCAGTCCCCTACTATTTCTTTTATTAGACTGTGGGGAGCTTTACAGTGTTACATGACAAATTGACAGGGGAGAGTCTAGGATGTTGTTCTAAGGTAGAGGGGCATAAGTGGGGCCATAATTCATATGGTGATAGGACGTTGACATACTGAGTGCCAGTCAGCTTTTAGCTATGGCCAGTACCCCTGTGGGTCCATCCCAGTATATGTCTCTGAAGTTTGAACCTGACAAGCAGCACTGCCTGCCAGTAAATGGCTTGTGTTTCTACAGTCTGGGAGGGTTAGTTCAGAGTCGTAGTACAACTGAAGGTGCCGCTCCTACTCTCAAAGGCTGCTTTGCTGATCAAACTGGTCTGATCAGTTCTGAGTTGATCAGTGACTAATCGGCGTGAGTTCTCTTTCAAAGACGCTAAGATTCTGGGTCAACTTGTTTGGAAGTTTGTCAGGCAATGAATGGAAAAGGCGTGTCATTTTTAGCTCGCAGACGTGGTTCCTGGCCTCCTCCCAAAGCTGCCCCTGCCTGGTTTCCCTCCGGTTTGTACCAGTTTGCATCTCTTAGCTGTTTTCATCGTCCCTTCTGCACAAATGTCTTGTCAACCATGCCGATCAAAATGTGCTTCGATGGGGCTGCCTTAAAGTGTGCATTTTTGTGTGTCTGTATATGTGTACATGTGCATGACAAAGAAGGAGTGTGTAATTAGCTACAGATCCTGATTTATTTGGGATTGAGCCCAGCTTGTGGGGACCTAGTAGCTCCATTCAGCACAGTGCCAAATACCTCTGGATGCTCCTGGTAGCTCAAGGCCAGCGCTGTGTTTGTTCATGTTTCCCTCTCTGCACTGTCATATGCATCATTAGACTGGCCCAGGGTAACCAGCCATCTTTAAAAATGTCAAAGTTTTGATCGGTCAGTGAATGGAGGGTATGTATTGGTGTCACTGTCCAGCCAGAACTCCCTCAGATGGACCGACATGCAGCCCTTTCGCATTACCATGCTGCAAAATGGCAGATTTTAGTCGAGAACTGCAAAAGAGCTGATTATCTGCTTAAATTCAAAGCAGTTGGACTTGACAGGGATCCGTACAATTTCCCAAAGGACCAACGGGCCATGGCCGTTGATATGTGGCCAGCAACAAGGTTTCCTGACAAAATATTTTGCAGAAATAACTGAACTTGCTTTGTGGAATATCCCCTTATAAGGAAAACTGGGCTTGTCTTGGCAAGCTAACACTATCTAACCATCCCCCACTTTGTTTTTAAAACATAAGCTGCAACATCATAGAAGTGTTTTTAATAAATGCTGACAAAAACATTACAATTACACAGAATTTAAATGAATGATGCAAAAATATTTAACTGATGAGTAATCAGTACAGTATATAACCTAAGGCATGGCTTCACCCAAAAATCCAAACTATTTGATGAGTAATGACAACCGCAAGTCCACATTTCAGAACCTGGATTCCACAGACTGCTTCTCTCTTCTTTAGTTTTCATCAATCTGTTAAAAGATACCTCCGACTTCTTGTTAAATCTTTTACAATCAGCGCCACAACAGCTCCTTCCCATTCGAGAAGTTTTTTTTGCAGCATTCTAGCTGAATGCCAGCGCTGTCTTTCTGCCACTCAGTGGGTAGTGAGGCAGTGACTTCTGCCTCCTGTGATGTCATGTGCATACCTTCAATTAGCGAATCAGATTAGCACGTTTTATCCTGCAGCTGCCAAAGGAAAACCTTCGGCTTGCCTATAGGTGCAGGCGCTTGTGTCCGCCTACGTTTGCCCCCATCACAGCCCTGATTTAAGTGTCGGCTCTCTTGAGGAGGCATGAAATCTGTGAACATGCAGGCGTTCTGGTTTTTATCCTGTATCTCTGTTATTACTGGTACATAACAAATAATTTGATAGTCCCCTTATAGAGAATTGCAGGCGTGAAGGGGGCTTGACAATTTCCAGCAAATGTTACTGGTAGGAGAGTGTTAATACCCCTCAAGGTTTTCTATACCTGTTTTCATTTGCCCCCTCTGGAGAGGAATCAGCTTGTGCTGTGGCACCAATGCGTTTTGTTATTGATAGGAACACTGGCACGCCGAATCTGCTGCCTCTTTCTGGAATTCCGTTGGGTACCATGCATTCCTCCCTCTTTGTTGAACATCCCGTGGGGAAGGATGCTCGATCTCCGGAGATCTTGAAAAAATC
The DNA here is from genome assembly GCA_026776725.1 of Gnathonemus echidnorhynchus. Lineage (NCBI taxonomy): Eukaryota > Metazoa > Chordata > Actinopteri > Osteoglossiformes > Mormyridae > Gnathonemus > Gnathonemus echidnorhynchus. The sequence continues at coordinate 15,269,390 of JAODJU010000001.1, forward strand.
CATACATCCACGCACGATACCATCCTAACATGTACACTGGATTTTACAGCCACTTGATGGTGAAATTCCCTGTTTAACTCCGGGTTTCTTACTGCTTCTTATTAGGTTTCATTTTCGAAGATTGAGCTCAAGAATAAAATCGCTGTCGCCTCCCTCGCTGGCCAGTGGGAGGGCAGTGAATGCCAGCACTGGCGTCCGTGACGCATTCAGGACGTGACCGTATGGTGAAGACTCTGACGATGCTCACAGGAAACATGATGCACGGCTGTAGCATCGCGCAGATGGGCTGTTTGCGGTGTGTAATACGGAAACCCGTCTGTCTGATCACTTTCTGCCATAGAAACAGAAGGAGGCAACGTTTCTCCTGCCATGTCCCTGAGATGCTCCCCCAACTTCTCCGTAGGTGTGGGTTAACAAAAGCTAGTAATTAGCGAGCCTCTTGGCTGACTTTGAGCATTAGACACCAGCCTTAGCTAAGGCTCTGCTACCAAGGGAGGCCGCTGCTTACCAGGCTCCCGGGCTGCTGTTTGCTAGCTGGCATTAAAAAGGCGTCGTGTTTAGCTTGGTCTTTAGCTGTTTTTGGACAATCGGTAACAGTGGCAAATCAGGGGGTGTTAATCAATATGTTTACTTGACCGTTTTTGTGTTCTCGTGTACCTGTTTGACGTCACCGAAGTACAGTCCCAATACTGAAGAACAGAAGCACAGAGGATGGCAAAAATCCCCGGATGTCCTTCTTGCCCAGCCCCAAATATCAGGGATGCATGGATTGCATCATCGCCACAGAGAAGAATCTCATGATGCATTGTGTCCCAAGTTCATTCTTGGGAAGCAAGTTAACAAGACCGATCTTGCCAAGAACACAAGTACGGTCTTTGTGTTCTTGGTATTGAGAGACTCCCAGGGACTGTGCTTAGCCTCCTGCTTAGCTGCCATTTTGCTATCGCTAAGTAGCCACTCTGTTAATGTGACTAAAGGACCATTGGGGTTTTCTCGCGATTAGCGCTGCGCTCTCCTGGGTGCCAGATGGTGTGTTAGGGCCCGGGTGGATGTTCCATGCCCTGAGCTGTTCTGGCCCGGTGCCTCAGGGCCTTAGCTGTTTCCTGGCAGAGCAGAATAGACTGCCACTTTGTGCTAGCCACTCCCACGGACCCTGGGTCGCACAAGGTTATTTTATCCATTTAAATGTCACCATAACAAAAGGTGTTTACAAAACTAACGAAGCAGCTGTCTGAGGTTTAATCAGCGACTGCGCTGAAGGCCCTGTCAGTGCTCCGAGTTGCATAACCACACTGAAATCAGCAGAGCGGCTGCTTTTTACATAAGGCTAAATCAGGAGCTATTTTTAGAGGACAGCTAGAAATTCAGGTTCATGAGAGATTTACACGTCCAGGGTTTGCAGTTAAGGATGAATGATCTCATTAAGCAATGTGTTTGATTTTTCACCCAAGCTGGGAAAAAGTCGAGGTTTTTCGAACATATAGCCTTTAATTATCTGTGGTGTCATGTGTAGCCACACCGTATCCAGGCTGTTAATTGTCCTTTGATTGTTTTAGCCTAATGAGGGCCTCATTGTCATTTATATTGAATATAGCCTCGATCTGTCTGCAGTTCTTCCGTTTTCAGAGCCTCACAACGACTTCACTGTCATGGCTACGTGAGACGCTGTAACGTCTGTGTCTGTCAGAAACACCCTGAGGCTCACAGGGACAGCCCCAGATCCCTGTCACACTGCAGCCTGGTGCTGCAGAGGATGGCGGCAGTGTCACATGCGCGTTCCAGTGGCCTCATGGGGGGGGCCCTACTCATGGACCATGCAGCCTTATCTTGAATTGTCCAGGATTAAATTGTCATCTAGGTAAATATATTGTCAATACCTTCCCTATCACACAAGAGCACATATAGATAGATAGGGAAGCTGGTTGTTTAAACCTGAACGAGTATACTTGTAATATATGTGCCTCCAGTTTCACCAGTCAGCCCTGGACATGAGGCCTTAAACGTGCCCTGAACTATTAAGGCAGATCTCCGCCCCCCTCCCAGGGTAACGCCCCTTTTAGTCTTATTGGCCCGTGTCACTCTTGAGTGTCGTTATGATGGGACCTGAAATTCTTCTGTGAATGTTGCAAACCAGGGTGTATGGAGGGGAGGGGCCACAGGTGCACTGGCCCCAGCTGAAATCTGGAGTGCCCGCACCCCCTGAAAGCTGATTGGCCCCTTGAGTGCCCGCACCCCCTGAAAGCTGATTGGCCCCTTGAGTGCCCGCACCCCCTGAAAGCTGATTGGCCCCTGGAGTGCCTGCTCCCCTTAAAACCTGATTGGCTCCTGGAGTGACCGCTTCCTCTGAAAGCTGATTGGCCCCTGGAGTGGCTGCTCCCCCTGAAAGCTGATTGGCTCCTGGAGTGCCCGCTCCCCCTGAAAGCTGATTGGCCCCTGGAGTGCACGGTCCCCTGTCACTCACCGATTCAAAATATACCTTTGATTGGTCTTTCTGTATGAATTATGGCCGCTCTTATGCCCTCTAACTTAAAAAATTGTAGAATTGCCGTTGGTTGTTAAAGCATGTTGGCACCTGCCAGGTTCTAGGTGACCTTTCTCATAACGTATCATCTTATTGCAGATGGGGAGGCCTGGTTTGGCCTTTTCAGAGCTTTGAGCTTGGAGCTCCAGCATTCTTCAGTTCTCTTGGCTCACATTCACCTCAAAATCCCAAATCCCCCCCCCCCCGTGCTGAAGCATTTCCCAGCTCATCATGTCAGTGTCTCAGTTTAAGGTCGCTCTGAGAAGATTACAGCGGCAAGTTTTAATCTCCTCAGCGACTCGATCTTTAATCACGGTGAAGAGTCTGCGGCTTCTTATCTCCCCCTGCGTTAGGATTAGAAGGACCAGCTCGTGGGTCTGATTCAGAGCTTGGCATGGCAATTTTTCTTTGCTGTCGTATTTATTACAAGTTTATGTCTGGTCTCTCGTCTGTTCAAGAAAGCAGAAACCTGCCTGATCTTCTCAGCAGCAGAATTTGAGTGATTTTTGTTGTACTTTCCAAGCACTAGGGACGACCGCTATTGCTGGATAAAACACATTAGTCATTGTACTTCTGACAAATGTACCCCGAGAATCTTCTGTGCCATGGAATGATGTGGTACCAAGCTGATAAGCTTGGGTGATATACATTTTTTCATACTGTTGTACTTTCTAGACATTTCACCTCCATCCCGGTATTAAACAAAAAAAAGTAAATCATCAAAGTAAGTCAGAGAAACCCATCAGTGTGGAAAGCGAATGCTAGGGAAATGAGGAGACAACTCCTTGTTGAAGAGTTAAATAGCTTACCTTCCGTTTACGGACTCCACTGTCGCTGCCCGGTCTGCGGCACCTGCCCGGTCTGCGGCCGCATGTGCACTAGGTTTCACATGCGCTGCTTCAACTTTTTTTAGTGCATTCAAGGCAAATTGGTTTTTGCAGCATTAACCTACACATGTGCGTTATTGCTAATGCTGTGCAACACAATACTTAACCTCAATACAGCATCTCCGTTTCAGTTTAATAGGAGGAGCATCTGTGTTTTTGATGGTGTTAAAAATAACATCTTTGGGATTTCTAAATGCTGGGGTATATGGTAATACCGCCCAAGCCTACAAGTTGATCTCTTCATCTCAGGCTCCTTTCTGCACTGAGTCTCTGCTGACTCTTAGACACCTCCTCCTCTGTGTCTGACATGAAGGGAGCAGTCTGTTTCCACATGAAGACCCCAACCGAACAGAAGTTAATCAGATAAAGAGATTAAGGGTGAACTCTAGGTAATCTGAATTCAGAGGGTAATGCAGATCCATCTGGGGTGTCCTTACAACTGCCCCAGGGGGTGCCCCGCAGATCCCGTGCTGTCTCAGGCAGGCCGCATTGACCCTAATTCTTCTTAAAAAGCCTGCTTGATGCATGTAGTCTTGCCCGGCTGAGTTTTGGAGCCACCTCCCCTGTCAGCTGATGGGCCCCCGCTCTCAGACCTCAGGCAGTCCGCTTGAATAAAGCTATACAGCTGGTCTGGAAGAAACCGACAATGGTGTCGGCCCACTGTGCCAGGAAACCAGGGGAATTTATTCAAGGTTCCCCATGCGGCATTTGAAACCTGAAAAGGTCAGGCCAGCATGCTACGTGTGGGAAGAATATTGTATTGCATGCATTTCTACTTAAAGTTTGGCCGTCATCATCAGTAACCCCCCCCCCATTTTCACCAATGCCTTGTTTCCACCAGTGCTGGAGCCGGTGCTTTTTCCTCAGTCTGCATCTGGTTCCGCACGTTTCGACTGCAGCTCCAGCACGGCACCACAGAAAACTCTCAGAATTTGGAACTGTAACGTCAGTGAATGTGGGACAGGCTATAGCGCTGAAACCTTCCGCACACCCGGAAAATTCAATTCATAACCGATATAGTTTTGTCTAAAATCGCTGGTCCCAGCAGTGAAACAACCTGTCAGCTTATTAGAGGAATAACATTTCATCTTTTTTTTTTATTCTGTGAAAACGAAAGATTGATCTGCTGGCCAGATTGAAAAATAAATTCTAATCATATCGCAGGTCGAATAAATTAAATATTGTGGCGATTGAGTGGCCAAGAGATCCTTAGGCGGATAACAAAGTTCACTTTTCAGCGAAAACTTTTCTTGCGGCAAAAGTGAGCGAGAATACAGTCACATACACAGATGGAGGAACTTTTACGGAGACAAAAGTGGATACAGGAAATGGAGGCAGAGTGCAGGGAATCATACTCTGAAAACTTTTTTTTGGTTCTGCAGCTTATAAAAACTTAAAATCTGATACAGATCAAAATAAATCCTAAAAATGCAATTCATATGAATCTTTCACTTCCACCTACGTAACATTTCTCTTCCGTTCTTCTTTGAAAACGGTGGAAATGTGGGCAGGTTCTCAAAAGGCACCATGTGAGAACCAGCCCAGCGTCAGTGGAAACGAGCCACAAGAGATACTTTCGTAAATCGTCAGTAATTACGGTCTCATTGTTATCTTGTGCCAATCGATGGACTCTTGTGTATTGTTATACTTATGTGCTTGGATGGGATCCTGCCTAAGACTGTGGGTCTTTAGGAATTAAACAGTAGTCTTGATATATGCAGAAGCTGAAATCATAATACATGATAAATGATAAACGATGATAAATGATGCACAGTAGCTATGACTCTATAGTATGACACTCCAGTCAGTATATACTATACTTCTTTTAGCGACTTAGCCACCAAGTTCCACTGCATCACCAAAAGGGGGCTCCTGGTAGGGCTGAGGAAATAAATTATTTCTAAAATGTTTCGCAATGCGGATGTGGACGAGTCTGTATCGGTGCAGTGACAGTACATAATCGATTATAGCCACGTACCATTGCTTGTTGATTTTTCTGGCTGTGACTGGATAATAAAGTTCAGAAGAACTTCCTCATAGCAATCTTTACTGTCTATGGGCACTTTTCCACCACACCAAGTACCGTACCAAAAGTACAGTTCTTAAAGGTGTTGGTTTTCTGCTGGCGTAAGAACTGGTACCTGCGCCGAATGACATCACAACACAAGCCAGGGTATTATGTACTAAATTTGAACAATGGCTGTAGTATATTATAGAGCTGGACGATGTGCAGTATTAATAACAACAACGCATGTAATGCACGTGCAATTCTCACATCGCTAGTCATCTAGATTAAAAGCAGCCTTTTTTCTTACTTTCAATTCTGTATGGACATTATAGTGCAAGGGATTAAAGTTTTGCTAAAATATTTTTACTCTGTTACTCTGTCACTGTTACTCTGATTATTCCTTTTCAAGATTATCTATTGTATGTTTAAAAATCAGTTTAAAGTTTACCTCCACTGCTGTTGCATGAATGCTGCATGTATTCTCTGAGACAAATCATAATCATTTTCATCCTTGCTGTTTAAATCACTCCTGAACTCTTTTTTTGCTTTATATAATACCCCAATATTAGGGTGTCCCAGGTAAAAATTAAAATTTCATAAAATCTAACTCTGACCCCTTCAAAAGCATCCATCTAGTGTAAAACAATTATGTGTAAATTTTCATGAAGATATTTTGATATTTAGGGGTTGCTCAAGTGCCCCAATGGGTATGGTATTTTGACTAGATTCCGATTCCGAAAGCTTCGACTGTACAATAAAAGGTTAACACATATGTTTTAATAAAGCTAAATCAAAACTGATAATAATGTGATGCAACACAAAACAGTTTCACTGATACACCACTATCAATTACAGGTGTTTTGAATGCAAACACAAACATCGGCATCAAAACGCTAGTATATTGCACCTCTACGACCCTTTTCTCTTTGTGCAATTAGAAACGCTTTATCTTCTTCTATTTGTATAATGTCAAGAGCATCGGCTTGGGCAATGTCAAACAGATTTTCAAAACAATCCGTGAATTCTGCTTCATTTTGATGCTGTGTTTCTGTACGTCTTGAGGCATATTTCTTCAGTGCTTGCCAACATTTAAATAGCGCCTCAAGTTTCTTAAATGAATCCTGTTTATGGCGGACTGGAATTCTAGCACGACTCCAGAAGTTCTTTCTACCGTAACTGCTGATGCTTCACGGACCGTCTTCTTCTCTTCTACATGTAGATAAAGGAAGTGTCCCAGAGCCTGCCGATTTGATGGTAACTTCAAACCTCTAATTTCTTCAACATATGTTCCTAACAAATATGCTGCATTTCTGCTTTTGCTACATGTTGCAGAAGCCATACTGATAATCCTGCAAGTACACAACAAACCCACGCTTATTTTCTGAACCGGTTCAACACACTGTCACTGTGCAAACTGAGCTATTTAATTTATAATATTCTGAGCCTGATAAGTCAGAAAAACCATCAATATTGTATACTTGATCTGCATATATTTTCACTGGTTTTTGTACCCAAAACAGCAACAAAACAAAACATACGTCAGGATACAAGATGATGAGATCAAAGAAGCAAGCATGAAAAAAACAGCTAATAAAGATCTTTTATGTTGTCCGCTACCAAATGTAAACATTAAACAGGAAACGGTATCATCTTTATCAAGTTCTTCAATTAAACACAGTAAATAAGTAACAATCAAGCATCTGCTTGGCGTCATAGTCATGCTACGCAGTTTGTAGGTGTGTAGCCCGTCCCTCATATGTGTGTTCGGTACTCCTTGTACTTTGGACTGAATATTAAAATATTTTAATGAAACTTTCCAATCTGTGCTTTCTCACCAAATAGACCTGAGGGGTCAGACCAACAAAATGAACAACTTGAAAAATAAGGGACACCCTACCCAATATTTATATCAACAAAATCACATTGCAATGTTTAAAAATTTTCCAAAACGGTGCTGTCCTAGTAGCTATATTATACAAAATACTTTATATTTTGTCATGCCTTCCTGATCATCTGACCAGATCGCAGTTTAAGCTTGGGTCTCTTCAGTTGTCCATTATGATTATTTATTTATTTATTACTTTATCATTGGTATCTGAGGCTGCAGCTGTTTTCAAGGCGGTGTGTATATTGTTTCAGGCTTTTTGCATAACCAATCGACAAAGAAAGCATTTCAAGTCCCACCCTGAAGTACCAAAGTACTCCAGCTGGTTTGGTACTGGTGCTGGAACTTTTGTTATGCATCCTGGATTCGAATCGAATCGTCGACATGATAACCGTAATGGAATCGTGAAGATGCACAGCCCCAGTTCCCAGCATGAAACGGACAGGTGGATGCTCCCCTCAGAGCCTTGGCAGGGTCGTACCATGTCTGCCAGTTTTTGCTACGATTCACTGTTTGATTTGTGGGCACCTCCTTAGCTGTGAGGCTGAAGTGTGAGTCTCATGTCGCTCACATCAGTAATAACAATGAGAACATGATGTCGGAATCCACATACACACCCAGCTAACCGGATCCGCCGCATGCTTAAGCCAGGTTACGATATGACCTCTCCTCTGGGCATGGCCCGAACGCCGCCACCACCCCCCACCCCCCCCAGCACATAAATATTGGCCAACAGGCCCCAGCTGGCTCTAGCCACCATGACGGCTCCGGCTTTTGTTCCTGAGAAGAAAGTGCGCGTTCTTGCGTAATCCACAGTTTCCTTGAACAAAGGAAGCCATATTTCATGACACCCCTTCCTTTGGTGGGGCATTCAGTAGCTAAAACTCTAGCTTTTTTAGCAAAATGCCTGGAAGGTTCCAGAAATTTGTCTGTCTTCTGTAAATATATAAAATATGTGATATTACTTCCTCCCCCAAAGGCATCTGAGAGCATAAAGTGTCTCTTTTACATCTCAAACACATTACGTTTGGAGCCTGTTACTACTAGTAAAATTTGTACGATGTGCATCTTGGGTGTGTATTTAATGACAGTCCTGTCATCATTTATTAAGAAGGCTTTAATAATAAAGAAAAAAATTCCGGACGATTCTTTCATTTTACACTGATTAGTAGTTTTTGCCCAAGTTCTCAGTCCCTCTGTCAGAAACTAGCGTAATAAAATCATATATGACAATTAGCATGCATTTTTGTGTTACTGCAGCTGTCGTGAACAAAACAGGTAGTTCAAGGGTACAACAGGAGTGTCCCGTGACCTGTGACCATGCTGCCTCTGCTCCCCATCGCCAGGGCCGTTCCCTTTCCTCCCTGGGTTACATCATCCTTCTAAGGGCTGGATGAGGTCAGGACCTCTGTGCTCCATTGGCACGGCGGCTGTGCCCAGGCGTGTCTGTCCACAGCGCCCCCTAGCTGCTCCACAAGGGGCAGGCTGCTTCAGTACTATTCCAGCTGCTAATAGCACCCTGCGAAAAATAACCTGCAGGACAGAAGAGAACAATTAACCATAGTCTGGTCTCGTACCTGCATATATATGCAAGGTCTAGCCACATAAAATAACTTACAAATAACGTAAATCTTAAATATGACCAATTCCTTTTATGTTGTGGGGCTGTTTCTCCCTCTTCTTCTTCATACCGCCGTGAGCTCGCTCCTGTAGGAAGAGCACCCTTCTTTTTCTGCTCATTGATTCCTAAAACATGGAAGGAAACCAGCCCCATCAGGCATGTTTCCGTGCGGTTCCATTGTCTGAAATGTCGGTCCGTTCCGTGGGTCAAACCGTAAATCACCGGCGAGTCGACCCACACCCGACGCCTGTCACTCCTGCTCACGGTGTAGCTACAGGGGCTGACCTACCTCTACACCCTTACATCGTAATGGAGTCACATCGCAGCACTGTTATGTTCACCTGTTAACCTGTTATTTTCTACTACGGCCCTTTGAGTTGGGCCCCACATACAACAGACCGGCACTTGGCCGTACCAAATGATTATCGACTGAGTAATGGATGAAGACTGCATCAGTCTCGAACACAACCTACTAAATGTTGTTAAATCGTGTGAGGAAGGGGTGGTGTGGGGGTGTGAGTGACCTCACTGTGGCCTCACGCCTCCAGGGTGATGGGGTCTTTCCTGCCCCTCCACCCCGCCCCCATTAGCAGTGTCTGTGCTGCTTTCCTCCTGCTGCCCCGTTTCTTCTTTCAGGCCTCTAACATTGCCGTGTCTACATTACCGTCAGTGTGAGACGGTGTCCTGTGCCCAGTGATTTTGGAGGAAACAATCTTAAACAGAAAATAACTGTAAGTGCACTGAACAGAATCCTTATTGGAGTGTGGAGACTGTTAAAGTGCGCAATAATTTTATGAGCCTCTTACTGCTGAGAAAACAGTTTTGCACACTGCATGTGCCACCTAGTGTCAGAGGAATATAACTGCAGTATTTTAACTGATGGTACAATTTACTGAATTGTTGTAGTAATGTAATTGGGTGTTTGGCCCCATCTGTACAGCTGCTTTTCTGGCTTTCCTGTTTCTCCATCATACTGTCTTCCTCATCTAAATGGGCTGCCTCCAGCTTCTGCCAGCTGCCTATGAACAGCTTCTTGAAAAATTTCCCACCGGCACCCCCTGCTGGTGGTACTTGGATATCACCATGTCATGACGCATGATAACTAAACTGCAGCATCATCTCAGTTAGGCACTGCACCTAGACCAGTCACCCTTTTGCTAAAGAAACGTACCTTATGATGTCCTAGATGCTGTCCTCGGTGAGCTATTAAACGTGTTACTGTACACCGTGTACATCGTTAGCACGCCCCAGTACAGTGTTCACATGGCTGTTTATTAATAATCCTATATTAATAACTCCTTCCTTGGGGGAAGCTCAGTCCACACTGTCACCACCCTCTGAGGGGTGCACGGGGAGCAATTTTTAAGGATTTCTGTCCAGATTTTCTTCCCGGAAGTCTGAGACTCTCTGCAGACATAATTAATGCTCCCTATTGAGTGTTTTTTATTGAGTATATTTTATTTATTTTTTTGTCAGATCTGAATATGGAGTCCAACCCTTCGGACCACCCCCGGGCCAGCACCATATTCCTGAGTAAATCCCAGACAGACGGTAAGTTACCCTGCATTCCCCCTGTCAGTTTAAATGAGGCTAACGCTAAAAGGTCCTTTCTACATGAGTGATCAGTGACCTATGATGACACTGCACCCTCTTCCATATTCTCATGGCCTGTATATCTGGGAACATGTCCCACCCCAGCGAATCAGAGCACAGATCTACGAGTCATGTGATGGTCCAGGTCCAGGGAATAAGTCCCCTTGATTGGGTGTTAAACCACCCAGTGGTTTTGGGTTGATGTCAGCATCTTTCTGCGGTACGGTGTGTCACATCAGGGCATTCAGCCTGATGCTCTGTAAGATGCTTGATCGCTCAGTGTTGACCCTGTGACCAAGACAGAAATGACTTCGCCTCTCTCTTTCAGTTGCTGTGGCGAACAAGAGAGGTAAGGGTGCGTGTGTCATCAGGCGTGCCATGCTTTACACGGCTTTTACACGTGTCGTTGTCGGCTTTCTGTGACCCTGCTTACCACTGTCTGCCCTGTGGGTCACGTCACGCTCGATGTTTCTGTAACCTGTACCCACCCCGTCCCCCTGCCCATAGCGATGCCCAGTCCCCTCTGTCGAGGTGCCATCAGCAGTGTTAGCATGATGAACATTCATGTCACTGTGGCCTTCTTGGGAGCATTAACTGTCACTTCCGCTTTTATGCACCAGAATACACTAGACATGTCAGACAGGAAAGCATGGCACGTCGGACTCTTTGACCTGCTCACCTGGAAGGGCGTGGTTGGAGTTGGGGCTTTAAGAGCACTCGTCAGTCCGGCAAGAAATCCTGCCATTCTGGCATCGCCCTCGGGCCGCTGGCTTCCCGTGCCCTGCGTCTCGCCCAGTCAGCCCCGCCTGCCCCCTCCAGAGACAGGAAGCCAAATGCTGGCTGGGCCTGCCCAGGGCGAGGAGGCCTCGTCTCGCTCGTCGGCAGTGGCTGTGCTTTTTAGATGGTGCCAGATTCAGCACTGGACCCGCAGTGGCCCAAAATGGCCTGGAGAATATCAAGGATGACCGATTACCATAAATGCTTCTTAAATGGCCGTACATCTGATCCTGTAATGACTCTGAGGTTCTTTAAAGTGGCACAAAGCAAAACATGACTTTCAGTAATGATAATGTTCAGGCAGCAGGTTATGCTGTGATGGACAATAAGATGTGACAGAGAAATTATGGGAAAACATGGATCATTTACAGTGGTACTACATTGTTACTACATTAGGTTGGCAACTTGACACTGTACAACATATCAAAATAGGAATGATGTAAAAATAAACCAAATAGCCCCTTTTCCTTAGCGATGGTGAGCCAGTGAGGCTGCAGTACAACAGCAGTGCCCTGTGTGAGATCCGCCTGGCTGTCCCTACTGTTAGGGGGCGTCTCTCAGTGCCCCCGCGTGACTGTGATGTGGAGCTCCGTGTCTGGGCCCCTCGCAGGGTTCCGGATGGGACCCATTTGGGCCTTTACATGCTGCTGTGTGTATCTGCCTGTCTGTCTCACACTGCACGCATGGCAGTGACATCACTCTGCTCTCACTGTCTTTACAGTGCGGGAGAAGAGAAAGAGCCTCTACATCAACCATGTATGTACTTATCTTTATACACATTACTTTAGATTTGTTTCATTCATTTTTGTGTATTTTGTGTATATATATATATGGTGACGTCACCTCCCTCCTCAGCCCCCCCATATATATATATAAATTAATTAATTATGTCAGTGTTCCTATACAGCTTGGGGTTATGTTTGCAAGTATACATTTTTTTTCACAGGTCTCATATATAGTTTTTAGTTCGTTATATTTCTGATAGAGATTCTCTCATTCCCTGCCTCCAAACTGCACGTGTTCAAGATCTGGAAATAGTTTTCATAGTTGCCCCTCCTTTCAGCCACCTAGGTGGTGTGTCTGAGTTAGTTATACCATTCCCAATGTTCGTCAGCCTTACCGTACCCGGGGGGGGGGGGGGTTCAGATGTCATATCGCAGAAAGCTGGTGACGTCACCTCCCTCCTCAGCCCCCCCAGCCCCCCGTCATTCTTGGCAATGAGTAACTTCGAGGCTGATCACGATCCCACTTCCAGCTAGGATTTGGCCCCTGGTCGCCTCGCTCGCATTTGATCTCTGAGGCGTGACTAGGCATACGTGGGGGGGGGGGGGGGGGGGGTTTGGCAGACCGACTGCCATCCGTGGCCTGTCTCTAGTAGCGCGTTTCATTGAGCATCTGCGCGTGTCGCGCTAACTGGACTGCCTCCCGGGAGGTCACGCGTGCAGACAAACATGGAAGCAGCCTGCTAAGACCCAACTGACAGCCTCTACGCCTCTGGAGCAGCCTTCCCATTGTGCTTATCTGTGGCAGTGGCACGGTCAGCTCTCTCGGGGCAGATGAGAACACCGTAAACACCCACATTGTTATATTCCAGAAGCATCCAGGGCAGCTGCGGCGGAAATACAGCTCCTGCTCCACCATATTCTTAGATGAGAGCACTGTGAGCCAGCCCAACCTGAAGTACACCATTAAATGGTGAGTATCATGGCAGAGCGGAGATGCTTACTTATACCACAGTAGTGTATATGGGCACCCATACCTAAGAGGGGCATGTTTACTTATACCACAGTAGTGTATATGGGCACCCATACCTAAGAGGGGCATGTTTACTTGTACCACAGTAGTGTATATAGGCACCCATACCTAAGAGGGGCATGTTTACTTATACCACAGTAGTGTATATGGGCACCCATACCTAAGAGGGGCATG
>JAODJU010000001.1:15285081-15295986 GCA_026776725.1 Gnathonemus echidnorhynchus
GCAGCTTTTAGAACAGTGTCTCTGTATGATGGGGGGGGGGGGGGCAGGAGGGCTGCAGTGTGTACCATCTTTTCAAATAGCTTCAAACCATCATGAAGGACCGAATTAGCCTTTGTAGTCTGATTCCGTGTATACAGCCCTACCTGAGCCAGTAGGGTTCAGATGGCTGCCCCCTTCCCCCCCGAGTCCCTGTGCCCCACTGAACGCGTTTCCCTGGGGGAATCTAGGCAGGCGCCTCTATGACGATTAGGGAGTGGGAATGAGGCTGGGAATAGAGGCGGCCTCTTTCGGCTGCCGTGGTCCCCCCCGGTCAGCGTTCCCATCGGACCTGCATCCTCCCGGCTCTCTGAGAATGCAGACACCAGCTGGTGGTGAGATGCTCCGTGGAAACCGAATCCCGGACTCTGACACGTGCTGCGTGTTGTGTGAATCACATGTGCAAAAATATCCGGATTCCTGTGCGGGGTGGGGGATGTGTCCCAGTGGCATGTGGCAAGCTTACTGGCACCCCTGGGGGGGGTTTCGGTTATTTATTTAGTCGGTTGGTGGAGGCGACATACAGGCGAGGAAATGACGGGGTGAGAGGGCAGGGTCACCCGGCTCCCCTGGTGTCTTTGGTATTAAGGGCCTAGCGGTGATACAAATACACTGCTAGCCACAGGATCCGAACCCACAACCTTCTGGAAGCATTCACAGATCCCAAACCCACTGAGATACACCCCACTCTGTTTACATGAATGGGCAGCTTTGAAGTGTGCCTCAGCAGGTCTGTGCCTGTGATCGGAAATTTGCTGGTTCAAACCCCATCCTCAGCGGAATCTCCATTGGCCCCTAGAGCAAGGCCCTTAACCCCCCGAAAAATGGAACCAGATAAATGGGTGACCCTGAGCTCGGACCCCAAGCTTCTCTTTCACCTCTACATGCATGTGTCTCAAAGCAGAGCATGATGGGAAATGCGAAAATGGAACTGTTCTAATCTAAAGGGTAAATGAAGCATCATTTCAGAAGTAACAGAAGGACTGTTATTTGAACTTGTGCACAATGTTCTGTCCTTTTTTTTTTGCAAGAACTGAGTGGGGGGGGGGGGTGCTCATCGAGGAGACCAACCACGTCACTCTGTCAGGGTCACGGGTGCCCTGCCTCCTCATGCCACGTCATCGCCACATGGGGACATTCCTTCTCCCACACACTATAAATAAAGGTCCCCCTAGATTAAGCCGTGCGCTGAACATCAACATGTGATTAATAGACAGAGCGTGTCTCTGATACTGGAGTTAATTAGGTGTGAAGTGTAAAAGTACAGCAGAAAGTGCTGGAATGCTCATGTCCGGGACGGTAGATCCGCTGCCGCTGTCCCAGGTTTTATATTTGGTCCTTTCACAATGATGGATCGCATGGTGTGCGCGTGCTTTCACCTAAGTGCAGACCTCACACTGTTTCTGGAACATTCCAGTCATTTGCGGAGGCCTCCCACATCCTGGACTCAGGTGACGCAGGTGAACAGCTGTGTGGGACCCCAGAGTCACTTTCATGTTGGTTTAATAGTCCTCATAGTGCCAGCAAAATTCCTGTTTATTACACATTGAATGCAGCAGACCCACAGAAAGGTTTTCTCACTATGGAACAAAACTCTGCTGCATAAACTCGGAACAGTCAGTACTGTCCCAGCACCATGTCCCAGGGATGGGGGGATAGGGTGGGGGGCGGGTCGTTGGGGGCATTGTGTTTTTTTTTTCATCTGATCACTTCAGATTAATGGCCTCAGCACAGCCATGACCTGCTGGGGGTGGGGGGGGGGAAGGGTTATAATTGTTTGACACATTCGACCATCCCTATATAACCAGGCCCGTCATTCAGCAGTTTTTCCAAAAGCACAAGGGAAAAAAAAACACGGGAAAATGACTCGTGATTTGGGCTTTGACGGGTCTCGGGTTCAGGATGTGCCTTTTGGGGCCCAGGGGAAATCAGAGCTCAGTCTTCTGTGAGAAAAAGGCATCTTCCCCTGATTCACATCCACCCGCTGCCCCCAACGCCCCCCGCAGGTGTACCTGGAGAGGCTGCTCACATATGCCGAGATCGACATCTGCCCCGCCAACTGGAAGCGCATCGTGCTGGGGGCCATCCTGCTGGCCTCCAAGGTGTGGGACGACCAGGCTGTGTGGAACGTGGATTACTGCCAGATCCTGAAGGACATCGCCGTGGAGGACATGTGAGTGCGGTGTGGCAGCCCAGTCCCCACGCAGACTCAGACTTACGCAGACAGCGGCTCTGTGTCCCCATGGGGCGTCTAGGGTGTGGCAGAGGACAGTGACCTTGTGCAGAGAGCTGAGGGACCGCCGCGTCCTGTTTGCTTAGGCTCTGCCCCTTTGACCCATGTGTTCAAAGTGCAGACATACCACCCCCCCCTCAGAAAGGCCTCTTCCTCTTCGTGACTCCTGTCCCTGCTAAATTTAGCCGTTTGTTGCTGCATAAAGCGTGTGTGACATAAATGTCCAGCAACATTCGCCCATCTGTGTCTCTGAAAGGAAGAGCAGAAACATTAACTAGGGAAACTATGCAGAGGCCGAAATACTGCCTGTGAGCGTCTGGGTAGCAATGGGTTCAAATAAGAAAGAGACTGCTTTTATTTCTGATATGTGCTAATTTCTTAACATTAGTGAAATTAAAGACAAATATCACACCTATTGAGAGCAGTTTTTTCACTGATTAAAGTGAAAATGGCTAAAATCATGTCTACAGAAGAACTCTTCATCATGATTGTCAGTAATTGTCTTTTTAGTGCAGTTTAAAGCAGTCCTGTGGTTATTCTGTAGCTCAGTTAATGTTCAGTTAGCTGGGGAGTGGGGGTGTTTACCATCACACACATCACACATATGCACCACCCCCCCTAAACTGGGGGCTTTGTTGGCCGCAAACAGTCGCTACACTGGAGGAAGTAGGGGGTCCCCGAAGTGACATTTTGAGTGGGACCCCAGAAACGACCCCAAAAGCGGAAGCAGTTGAGCGTCAGGAACATTAAGAGCAGTAGGTGACACCACAGCGCTGCACCTTTCACAGGAACGAACTGGAACGGCAGTTCCTGGAGCTGCTCCAGTTCAACATCAACGTGCCGTCCAGCGTCTACGCCAAGTACTACTTTGACCTGCGCTCACTGTCCGAGGCCAACAGCCTGAGTTTGCCCCTGGAGCCGCTGAGCCGGGACAAGGCACAGAAGCTGGAGGTGAGGCACAGCTCCGTCGCTCCACTAGATGGCGCTGCTGCTGCCTGTTGATCAGTCCACCTGCTTTGTGGGAATAATGACTCTTTGCTGGTATTTTTCATTTAATTCTGCACATATGAGTGAGAAATTACAACTGAACAACATTATGACCCGAGTGTTCATGTCTCACATGTGACGGTTGCTCTCTGTCACCCCATAGTGGCCTCCTGCTAACATCTGTCTCGCCCTGCCAGGCTATCTCCAGGCTCTGCGATGACAAGTACAAGAACCTGCGAAAAGCCAACAAGAAGAGGTCTGTGAGCACAGACAATGTGAACACAGCACGCTGGGCCCCCGCCATAGTCTCCTAATGGGGCATGGTCACGTCAGGCCGATACCCCCCCATCTGGACTGCTTAACCCAGCTTGCTGGTTCCACAGTGCCTCCCTTCACTGTGGCATAGAGGACGCAATTTTTTTTTTATTGCTGTTGTAATGGGTTATTTTTATTGTTTATGTTGGAGAGAGCTCCAGCCTGTAGGGGGCAGTGTCACTATAGTGCTGATATTCTCTTTGAGTTGTCAGAATGTCAGCCATGCAGCTGCGAGGACAGAATTTTCCAGCAAGAGGAAATTAAATCAAACTAGCAAACTGACTGAGGAGCCCATGACTGAGGAAGAAGATCAGCAGAAAAACTCCCACTTGATCATCAGATTGTAATTGGCAGCTTTGGCCAGTTCGTTTCGATTTTGTATGGATTTAATACTTAATACGCAGAAAATTCCAAAACCAAGCACAAGGAGGGTTGTCCCAGGATTATTTTCATCTTATACTTAAATTTCACTTTTGGTGACTTACACTTTCTTCGCTCCAAGCAGGAAAGAAAACACGGTTCTGAGGCATGATTCCTACAGCTGCTGATTATTACTCCACCGAAAAAGCCAACTTTCTACTTGACAGTCCATTCCGATTTTAGAGCATCACCGTTTCTGCTGCTGATTTAAAGAAGCAGACGTCTCTCGCCTCTAGGTGATGGATGCGATCCTGAAGATCAAGGGCCTCAGTAGCAGGACAAGTTTAAAAAAAAAACAAAAAAAAAATTTTCTGTAAATTCTGTCAGTATTATCATTTTGCCTATTCTTGGTGGAACGGGACAGAGCACCTGCGTGATTTCCTGTCTATCGTGCCACCTGCATCGTTTACAAATGCCTGTTTCAGGAGACGAGCGCCTTATTAAATCATTGTGTGAAGGACACGGAACAAGAGAGCTCCTGAGCTCAGCTCCCAGCTCTGTCGTTGTGGCATCTGATTGGCCGATTGGTGGTCAGGTTGCCTTCCACAGGGGATGAGATGCCAGCCTGGATTCAAACCAAGGTTCCTGCTATACAGCCTGGTGGCACAGGAGGGGTGGGGGAGAGGTTGGGTGCATGAGTGAGTATGATACTAAGTGGGATGAAGAACAGAGCGATGAAAGAACAGGGAGGATAACGTGAGTCTGCAAGAGCAACCGAAGGTCTCTAACTTGACAAACAAACGATAAACATTCCCCTGAAAACACTAAAGCGTTTTGAGTTGGAGATGTGTACACTGTAGAACGTTCTGGGTTCAGAATTTTTCATCCCTTACGGGATGGTTCTCAGGTTTTAGTAAAGCGACCCGACCTTAGCCGGGCAGGAATGGGGGCGACAAAGATCGCCATGGTTACGTGAGAGCGGGGATCCGGAGCGCGAGAGTGCTCCGGTCGCCTAGACGCCTCCTGCGAATCTGGGAGAGTGTTCAGCCGTAGCGTGTGCAGTGTTTACCGACGTGTGCTTAAGTCTCACGAGGACACGTCAAGCAGAACACGGAAGATGCCGTGTACAGCAGGCTCGGCCTTCCACCCTCTGGTGCCTGTATTTTTTTTTTTACTTCATTTTTTTTTCTTTTTTCAGAAGTAGGGTTTTAGTTTCTGTTGCCTGAAGTTGAGCTTACGCTCACTTCAAAGGAACCTGAAATTCCACACTACACAAGTTGCTGTTAAACCCAGTGTGGATCCCCGCTTGAATGACATGGGAACCCAGATGCATGTGTGTGTGCATGTGTGTGCGTGTAGTCCAACAACTTAGTAACATATGGGTGATATGGCATCTCCTCTCAAAAATCTGAAAATATTTTGCAAATGCAAATTTGTACAGTGTAAATATTGTGCTGAAATATTTAACTGTAGGTTTTCATATGGTATAAAATTATGGTGGAATAAATACCCCTAATAATAAAAAATAAATAATAATTATGGATAAATTATAAATAATTTGATTGGAAATGAGAAACGATCATCCCTTTTACCAGTAATTAGTTTGAAATTTGGGATGTTCTGTTGTAATAGATCATTCAAATATTACAAGATTTTTTTTAATACCCGAACAAGTTTTATCTCTGAAAGCGATTTTAATGTAATGTGAGTGGTATTTTACTGAGATCCTAAAATCTATTTTGTATGTTTTCCATATTTTCCATATGTTTTCCATATTTTGTTATTTAATATTCCCTAAGCTCTTGTAATGGCAATATTTTCAAATTACCGTGACCAAACTTTCATAGATTGATTTTTTTTTTTTTTTTTAATTTCTGAAGCAGTAAAAAAATACATGATTTGTGTTATGATTTTGAAATTTTGAGTTTATAACCCTTTAATACATTCCATATTTATGTTTGCCTAATTATATATATAAGAATTACAAATAATGAAATTTTTCCACAGTTGACCAAAGAAATGTATATAACGTTAATTAAAATGTTAGTACTGAGAGTGCGTCGTACGCTCTACACAACGCGCCATGAAGCCGTATCTTACAGCGAATGCAGGCCAGTGTGTGACTAAGTGCTCTTTTTGTGCTGTTGTTACTGATGATTGGAATTGTGGTTATGTTCTCAGGAAGCCCCCTAGTGGTCACTAAATCTGCAGAGCAACACAAGCAGGCCTGAATGCCTTGGGGGTCGGGGGGGGGGGTGTCACCATTATGGGTCAGTCACAGGCACAGACGTGAGGAAATGCCACAGTGATAGTGTTTGGTAAACGTGCTGATTTGGCCTCTATTACTGTAATTAATGCATTAGATACCAAAATGTAATAAACAGTGACAATGTGTTCATCTGACAACCCAGAAAGAAAAATATAGGGAAAATTTACTTGTATAAAATTATATTTAAATGTCGTGGTTGAATTTGCGATTTCTCACTTGGACACACAACCCTAGACTGCCAGATATCTAAGAGATTTGACCTGTATATTTCGCCATATCCTTTGGTTTTCATTCCTGAAGTGTGACCTAGACCCGTCTGAACAGCGGTTGGTCGTTTGTGTGTGAAAAAGAGACCGAGATGCACCAATGTGTCAGTCACTGATGGAACCGGTGACTGGGAAATGAAAGAGAGACACTAGGAGTCTGGCGCCCCTGCTGGACACTACTGGAATACCAGAAGCCCTGAAACGATCGCATGGCACCAAAAGAGACTTTGTTAGCGTGGATGCCAGTGAGCCTCTAATGTCAATCCTATTTATTTCGTGTGTACATACTGCCTGATTCTAATCACAGTACTGAAGTCCAGCTCGTGCACTGGGCTTCGTTAGCGGCCGGTGATTTGGCTTCCGCACTGAACTCTACCTCTGCACAGAGTTTTTGAATTTTTTAGGATTTATAAATTAAACATTTTAATGTCTTCTTAAAATGGTAGTTTCCTGTGCTAACACGAAAACAACTGCTGTAAACATGGACTTCGTTTTACGTTCGACCATCGTATAGTTAGCCTGATATCGTTTGTGTACTCTGATCGTTGTTTTAACTTTCTCTACTAATACGTTATTTTTCATTTTAGCTTTTGTAAAGACACGTTTTCTTGGTTTGCCAAACACAAAGCATTATGTCATGTTATCGGAACTGAATTTTGTTTCTTTTTTTAAAATGGTGGTGTGTTTTTCCTGTATAATGGTCCTGGTCCCATGACTCTTGGGGATTAGCTATCAGCTGGCTTCATGCCTTCTGTGGCTCAGAAATATATTTTTTACTGACAGTCCCATTTCATAAACGATATTTAGAAATGACCAGAATAAAACATTAAAACATGCACTCAAGTATTTCTCCCTGTTTTGTTCATTTCCTGATAATATCCCCCTGCAATTCACAATTTCCCCGTGGGATCAATAAATTTAATCTTAATTACAATTAATGGTCTTGTACATTCGTTGGCATAACTCAACCCCCAGAAACTGCGAAAGAACCATCAGAAAGTATCCAGTTCGTTCAACTTCACTGACTGACAAGATAAATATCATCTAAACATGGCAAACCTGGTTTGAGGGTCTTCTGTTCACACTTAGAACTTGCAGTCATTGTCTGGAAGCATTTATTAAGAATTTAATTCAAACGACCATTTTGGACATCCATCCATCCATCCAGACAGTAGCTCTGAAGTGGTATATGATATTTTATTTCATTTTAATATTTAAGTACTGCACTTGGATATAAATGCAGGAAAGGCAGCTCTTTAAACCATAGTCTTGTGGAGGTGAGTATTTTAAAATGCATTACACTGTGCACCAAAACTCTATAGCGTGACATGAAGAGTTATTCTCTTGTATGGACAAGCAGCTCCAAACTATCCTAGTTATGCCAGGAAGGCCACATGCCTTTGGTCAGTAAGAATAGCTACAATAGGACTCATGTCTTGTCCTTCATGGGAGCAGTTGCCACTGGACATTGGCAAAGGGATGAGGCTGGTCAGGCACCTGGGCTTCACTTTCCCACAGCCATGGACGGTGCCTGATAAACATTCTGGAATCGGCAGCGCTCTTCCGCTTGAGGTGGTCATTGATGGTGGACCTGAGGGTGACCCTGAAGGACTGTAGCGAGCATCTCTCTCGTCCTCGGAGTTCAGCCTAATCGCAGTCCGCCTCTTTTGGATGGGATGGTCCATCGCAGTGAGGGGTTTCAACAAAATGGAAAAGTCAAACGTCATCGAGCTGGTCTTCGTCACCTTAATCCGCAGCGTAACCGTCACAGGTGAGATGTGAGCTTTAGTGAACACGCCAGGAGGACACACCTATGGTGTACGTGAGGGTGCCGTTATGAGGGGACGAGTGCAGACACGACTTATGAAGACGGGGAGTTCAGGCATGTGTGCAATGTCCTTCAGATAACTAGGGCAAAGAATAACGAAAGCTCAACTGACTATTTATAGTTTGTTTTCACACTTTTTGTTGTTGACGCTCATAAATTCAGATGTTTGAAAGGTTGCTAGTGTCATATGATCACTGGGCCTGAGTGCGTCACCCTGACATCTTCATGCTGGGTTGCAGGAAAGCTGTGGCTGGTGTTGATGGTCCTGCTCCGGGTTCTGGTCCTCCTCTTCGCTGGGTATCCTCTCTACATAGACGAGCCGCATCAGTTTTCCTGCAACACCATCCAGCCGGGCTGCGCTGGTGTCTGCTACGACACCTTCTGCCCCCTCTCCGTCCTCCGCTTCTGGGTGGTTCAGCTGACGGCACTGTGTCTCCCTGGTGCCGTCTTTGTCGTTTACGTCGTCCACGTGGTGGTGTGGGAGCACGGTGCCCGAGCCTCGTCCGCTTCCCCTGCCGATGCTGTGAGGGTCCGCAGTTTCACAGCAGCGTACTTGTTCCACCTGTTGCTGAGCGCCCTGCTCGAGGCGGGCTTCGGAGTGGCCCAGGGCTTCCTGTTTGGCTTCCATGTTCCCCGCAGGCTCCTCTGCTACGAGCTGCCTTGCACCGCAACTGTAGACTGCTATGTCTCCCGCGCCACTGAGAAGACGATCCTGCTGCGCTTCATGCAGGCGGTCGGCGCCGTTTCCTTCCTGCTCAATGTTGCCGACCTGGTCTGCACCACCAAGCTCTTGGCGACCCAGAAGATGAAGAGGAAGGGGGTGGCGCTGATGAGGCTTTACAAGGAAGAGCAGAGCTACGTCTCAGCAGGCGGTGAGGAACTAGATCTCCACCTCCCGTTGACCTTGGACCTGGAAGGATCCCCTACTTTCAGCCGGGCCAAAGCCAATGAATCTGGTCTGGCTGAAGGCCCCAACATGCAGCCAGAGGGGAGGGACCCATCGCCCATACCCGGAAATCAACAGTGTGGCACTGCTCAGCCGCGGGTCCGAGAGGATGAGGTGGAACAGACAGGCAGTGAGGCGTGTCTGTGCCCTGCCGCTCCCACTGGCACACGGCGCCCCCTCAAGGTGTCCAAACGCAGTCGCTTTAGGCCCCCCCCACCCCCACGCCGGGACTCGTTAGCCAGGGCTTTCGGTCCTAAGGGGGTGGGACACCACACACTGGTGGAGGTGGCCCCCGACCTCCAGACCAGCGGCCCCGAGATGTTGGAGAAGAAGTCTGCATGGGTGTAGACGGCTCCATTGGGTCAGGACTCATCTGCAATTTAGGCTGAGTGCTGTCCTTGTTTGGTCCAGATGATACGTGGTAAATATTTAGTGCTAAGTAGTGATTGGTTTGGCTAATGTGGCTAATCCCTAGGTATGTTATTACACAGGATAATCATGTAGCTGTGTATCATTTCGCAGATGAATATCGCCCATCGAGATACTTTGAAGTCTGTGCTGATGAATCTCAGAGGAGCACTGGCTTCTCCAGAATGTTCCCTCGCAGGCCCAGCTGTTGTGCAGTGAATGACAGACACCCTTGACTCACTGGCTGTTTATCACACAGCTTGCAGCACGGCATCTATTGTCACTGCTTTTGCCTCATCATCGGCAGACACCAGAACCCCAGGCACCTAAACCGTGCTACAGTGTGCCTTTAATACTTCTCATCGTTTGATTTGTGTAAATGGGGGAAAAAAAATATTGCTCGTGATGCTTTTATCCCGTCGATTTGAGAATTGTGAAGATTGTATGAATGCACACTGCCCCCCAGTGGTGAAGATGAGAAAAACACTCTGGGTGAAATATTTGTTAGATACTGTAGACACACACTCTGCAAATAAATGTTACCTAAGCAAGTAGTATAGTTATTGCAAATTCTGTTTAGACAAAAAGCAAAATAATAAGATCAATCAAGAAATATTTTATCACAATATTCACTATTAAATTGTACTGAGATGCTTGAGATCCTGATGAAATGAGACTCCAGGACCCCATCCAAATAATTTTTTAGATCATCTTATAGTCTGTGATGTTTTCAGTGATACAAAAATAAACTGCAGTGTCTGGATGGCCTCCTAATCGTGTTACAGTCCTTTTTTACACAGCAGTAATGCAGCAGAAAGCCCAGAGATCCAGCTCTGAATCTCCGCTTCCTTTGGCGGTCCATAAAGATGTCTCACCACTGACTGACAGACATGTCTGTGCCCACATGTACTCGTTACTGTCTGCCTGACGAGCTCCTGCAGATTAATTCACCGCCTCGGGGTCTTTGAAAGGTGTGAAAGTCGTGGAGGTCGGTCACTGAACGTGGCACATGTGAACAGCAGGCACCGCTGCTGAGTTATTATTAATTACTCTTTCCTCTCTGGGAACCCCCCCTCCCCCATCCCCCCCGCTTGAATCCCAGCTCCGCCGAGGAGCACCAATCTCAGTATGCGGGTGAATGTGCCTGGAAGGAGGATCCTTTTTACCGCACCGGGCCTGTCAATCAACCACTCACAGGCTGTTCCCAGTGTTTTATTAGCACAGGGGGGTGGGGGAGGGCGTGGGCGGGGGTCTGGG
>JAODJU010000001.1:15314826-15339174 GCA_026776725.1 Gnathonemus echidnorhynchus
GGATTTCCCCCCCCCCCCCCCAAAAAAAAACCCCCACCCTATTCTGAGCGGGCCCTCATTCAGTCGGGCCACTTAGGGATTGGACGGGCCTGAGATTTTCCGAGTGCAGTAATTGTGTCTCATTAAGTCTTACAGTAATGCAGGGGAGTGACACAGGCTGCAATTAGCAGGCTACCCCCTGAATGGGGCGGCCAATCAGCGAACAAAAGCCGGGGCTCACAACCTATTAGGACAAGAAGAAGTGTTGCTATTGTCAGGCACACAAGGAATGCATGTGGAGATGCCGTAATTTGGGACAAATTGGAAAGCTGGAGAATGAAAGGCTTTTTCCGCCTTAACCTAACTTCCTGCTTTCCCAGTGTCCTGCATAATACCTCAGTGAAAAGTAAAACCCCTCTTTAGCCCAGGTTTACTCAGCGGGATTATATTTCCTGTAAACTTTTGTTGCAGGTAAGGATTACAACTACGCCAGCTTCTAATTGTGTTTCTTTTTTTTACTCTCCACAGATAATTCATTGTACGGCATCCATAGTAAGAGATAATAATAAAATAATGAAAAGATAATAAACATTTTCTTTAGAGTAGAGTAACAGATTTTTTTTTTAATTCCCACAATGCAATTTTGTAAGATGATGCGAATATTCACACACTTTAATGAGTGTTAACATACTGTGTTAAGCGGTCAATTGAATGACATCTTCACAAGATGAAATCTGCTCTGTGATCTTCCACAGCTGAAATGCCAGGGTATTGACTCAGGAGTCTTGCAGATCTTTATTGATCTTCGTTGCAGGTGAAAGAAAAACAGATCCTACGTTACTTTCCCAGTCTCTCTCCACAGCTTTGTGTTTCATCCCCCACTAATCACAGCATTGGCACGCCTCGATGAGGACTGTGATGAACTCTCCTGTTTGTCAAGATTAAGCGTTGAACTACTGACATGCAATTAACCCGCATTTTTTTTGTGGAAGACTGAAAAAAAATTCCCTCCGTTGAGGGAAATGTAACACTGATTTAGTTATCAGAAGTGAAAAATGTCTTAAACCCCAAGTTGGAAAATCCTATTAATGAATTAATAAAGGCACAATGTCTTCCACCTCATTCATATGAAATTTATTTCCATAACAATCTGTCTTCTCTATGGTGTCAAGCCGTTTTCTCCTATAACTCAAGTGCATCTGCAGTAGCCGTGAAAGAATTCTGCATGCCCTCTATTGGACTAATGTCATACATACACCGAGGGGGCAGTTTAAGGAGGTGCATCTGCCTGTTGATCCTAACGGTTCTGCTCCTCCCAACAATGAATCATGTGACAACAACTGAATACATACAGCGTGCAATGAGCAGAGGCGGACATTTCAGGTCCAGAAAGTAAAAATCCAGACCAAGATTTTGTTCCAACCCACCAGTTGACTTCTCTGTGACTGTGACTCTTTATGCTGAACTGGGTGGTTGAAACAAAATCCTGGTCTGGATTTTTACTTTTTGGACCTGAAATGTCCGCCTCTGGCAATGAGCATTAGAAAGCTATGTTTCAAGTTAACATACGATGGGAGGATACACAAAGAGCATCCAATCGGGGGCAGTTGTTTGTCTGAAATCACATTTCTAATGTCAGAGGAGAATAGCCAGATTCATTAAAGCTACCAGGAAGGCCGCAAGCGTAAAAATCACAGTTCAGTACATGAGTAGCGTGTAGAAAGGCATCTAAGAATGCAGAACTCACACACCTGGATGCGGCTTGGGCATCTGACTTGACACTAGCTATGAGTCTGCTTAATAAAATGGCCACTGAATGTAAACTACGCAAAATTCACATACTGTGTCAACATTTTTCTCTACATTTTCCAGACTTTCAGGTTACTGAGACAAATAATATTCTAATGATTCATAACTAACAAATTATATTTACTTGGGTTTTAATTCCAAGAATCAACTGGTGTTCCGTTGATGGCTGCCGATTACATCATATATATATATATAGTACAGACACTACTCTACTTACAAACTTTCAACTTACAACTTACGAACTTTCAGACATACGAACGAACAGGACTGTAAGTCCAAATTGTGTTCATTGGGCTCCCGTTTCCTGTACGCAACATCATTTTTTTTTAGTATGACTTCTGGTCCCTACTCCCCCCGCGCAGCAGCGTAGCGTGCAAACTCCCAGCATCCCAGTTCTTTGTACTTG
Source organism: Gnathonemus echidnorhynchus (assembly GCA_026776725.1). NCBI lineage: Eukaryota > Metazoa > Chordata > Actinopteri > Osteoglossiformes > Mormyridae > Gnathonemus > Gnathonemus echidnorhynchus. The sequence goes on from JAODJU010000001.1 coordinate 15,317,021, forward strand.
TGTATACCCTTAAAATGATGTTGAATAACGACTTACAAACATTTCAAATTACGGCTGTTGGGAACGTATCTCATTTGTAAGTAGAGGAGTGTCTGTATACATACATATCTGAGTTACTTCCTTGATCTCATGGTCATTGACTGCTGCCATTTCCTCTGGCTAGTTGCATTATTGCAGAGATGGATGCAATCGCTGGAAATTAATGAAATTAATTGGCTACCTATGACCTCGGAAACACCATTACGTATGCAATTTGTCAATCTATGTCAATCAGTGTTTTGCACTAGTTAAAATGTATTTATTAAATGACACCCAACATGATAAATGTAGGAAGGTTACACTGGTGTGTAATGACCGGTTAATATGCTCTGAACACCACCTGGTCGATTAACACAGAACAATTCTGTAATTAGCCCCGATTCTGCCAGGAGGTTGTTGCGTGTATACCTGTGTGCTTTCCATTTTCCTGTCTTCGCTGCATTATTCAGCTTCAGCTCCCAGTGCCAGCAACTTCCACTGGCCAAAACAAAATGCGACAGCCGCTGGGCCTTGCATTTACGAGTCCCGAATTAAATAAGAAGACGAAACCAAGGGCACTTCCTAGCATCCAGGCCAGTTAAGCGAATCCTTACGGGTTCCCCCCAAGCCCCATGGAGGAGGAGCAGCATCTCAGCTGCTTTCCCTGTTGCATTCGACGCACAAGATTTCTACAACGTGGACTTCATGCTTTATTGAACAGAAGCATTGAAACTCAGCAAAACCAGACTGGGGAAGTCCCACAGGTCCGGCCCTGTGCTGTCGGCTTCCAGCTTGATGTGAAACGGAAAGATACACTGAGTGATAGAGATACTTTACTAAACAGTGCTAGTAAAATGATCCAGAAGCTCCAAGCTACTTAAATGTGTAAATCTCCATTAGATAGCTAGCTACACGTGCTGGACAGATTTAACTAGAATCGCTATGCCTTACTACAGAAGACAGGCAAGTCCTTGTCAGAAAGCGGAAGACGGCCCGTCCCTCCCCCTCATAACCACACTCCTCTCCAGTAACTGCTGAAGATAATGACCATTAACGGCATCAATTAGCATATGTGTGCTAACAAGTAGCCTGGCTTGATTCTTTGCAAATCTACTCCACTGTCTTGCAAACTGCAGATAAAAGAATCTGCTTAAACTAAGTATATATGCACAGCCCAAAAGAAATTGGGGTGTTTGTATAAATAAATTTTAAAAATTCTAGTTAAACACCATAACATTGAATGTATTACTAACTGACACAGTGCAGCCATTTCAAAAGAGAAAGCAATAAAAAAAAAAACAAGTTGTGCATGATAGGATGTGGGAAATTGTTCCATGAGGACGCATGCGTTTGGGGGGCAGCATCATTATTGGCAGTGTGGGCAGCTCACGCTGGCATGGCGCACCAACCAGACAAAGACTTTGTAAGATAACAATAGCACTGGATATGTATTAATAAAAACACTGTAAACGATACATACAGTCAGCATGCAGGGAAGGCAGAACTGGGCTGGTGCTCTCTCTTTGAAACCCTCGTAAGACATCAGAATTTTGCATTAATTGGAGTTGGAATAAATTTTTACTCGCACAGACATGCAAGGCAACACAACCGTCTTCCTGGTCTAATAAGAAAACAGGAGTGCCCTTCACTGTGACCTTGCTGGGAGAGAAATATCTCACTATCTGAATATTTCACTCATATGCTGTAAATCTGCCATAGTTTAAGTTTTTTTTCAATTTTTCGTTCAACAGATCATAGAGGCTGCAGATTTCTAGCAGTAGGTTTTATTTGGGGTTTTCAGCTCTGTTGAAACGTTGATCGGTGTTTTTTTCATGACGCTGCATTGCTTCTGAGTTTGGTTCTATGTAGCTGACATTATCGAGAGCAGCTTAGGCTGCACCTGACCTTTGCCATCCTCCTCCCCGGCCATGACTCGAAACAATGAGAGCGTTTCTTAATCTGAATGTCAGTGTCAGTAGTGCTGCCCCGCTGTCGGGGCGAGTCACATCACGTTCTACCCTTTCAAATTTCTGCTGACCGGCTTCTAGGCAGACTGACTGCGGTCCAGGTGAATTGCCGCTGGCTCTTGGCGATGCAGGATCTCGGCCCGCAGCAGCGTGAGTCTTCCTCACCTCCGGCACTTACAGGGAAGCCATTTCATTCCTTGACGATAGCCAAGGCTCTCCGCCACGAGAAATTCCACGGTGAAGCCAGCAAACCCCAAATGGACGAGGACTGCATACTAATGGGCCTTCAAGTAGTTTATGGCGATATAATATTAACGGAACGTGTTTTTAAAGATTTATTCATTGCTCAGTGGAAATGCTTTTGCCAAGCAGGGAATGACACTTGCTGTTTGCATTAAAACAAGCAACATGTCATAAATTAAATATAGTCTCAGGGCAGTGTGGTCTGGCGACTTGAAAGCAACACTGGTGACTGTGGTTAAACATGTGCGGCAGGGATGTTTAACATACTGTTGGTGCTGGGAACTCGTTCAACGGCATTGCAGGAAATTAACGGAAAGTGGTTTCCCTGACTTGGCTGAGATTTGTGGAGAGCTTCACCACACCACAAAAACACCACCTTGTCTGGACAAATCACTGCGCCGCTAATTAGCGTCCTCTCTGCTCCTACATACTAGAGCTTCAGAATATCCCGAATTAGCCCAGATATAATTTGAGGAACATACAGTCCCTCTCAGGCCTCTGTAGATCACAGGAGGTTGTGTCATGACTTCAACAAAGAGTTTTTTTTTTTGCTAAATTCCCAAAATAGTTTTCAGAAACAGCTGAACATGTTTAAGCTGATAATTGACAACTGCAAGCTAATTTGCCAAATTGCCCAGTCAGTTGTCTATTCTAGAGCAGTCCTCACCTTCTCAAAACTTCTCAAACTGTCAGAGACTTTTTTAAACCTCAGTTTGGTGGCCTAAGCACAGTCTTTCTTGCATTATAAAATGCCTGGCTCATTCTAGTTGATTCCATTGAGTTCAAGTAACCTTAGGGAGGTTTTTGCACACCTATTTAAACTTTAGAACAGACTCCTTTCCTGTTTGACCCGGCAGTCAGCCTGTTCTGCATTTGTGGTAGTAAAATGATCAGAAATCAGCATTGAAGCTATATAAGACTTTTAAGGAATTAAAGCACCTCCCCAAGAAAAGATCTATCTAAACATATAGCACCTGGAGTGGATGGGAAAATCCAACAGTCTAGTTATGATAGCACTGCCCTCTAGTGACCAGGAGGAATGCTGACTGAAACCGATTTTAAAAAAGTTTGAGTTTTCCTCAAATTCTCAACACTATGACAGAACAAATGTCTACGGATAACAATGGCACTATAAACTATTCGTTGATAACAATGTTGTCATCACTAAAAGGCACCACATGCAAGAAACATCCATTTGGACCTTTGATTAAATTTTCAATTTTTCTCCTCTTTTAAGCTGCGTCCTAATTCTTTATGCAAAACCAATCCCACGTAAGGCAGCCGAATTCCTCAGCTCGGTAAAATATTAATACGGCTGTCAATGTCGCAGCATTATGTTATTTTTTAACCACACGAATTCTTAGATATTCAATCTCAGGAGAGCAAACATTCTTACCTTTGGTTTTCTGATTCCTTCACTATTCTGATGCCAAGCTGCAGTTTAATTGGAGTCTGTCTCCTTTCCACAGTCTGCAGCATCGGTATAAAACTTCTCAAATATTTCTCCAATATTTCTTCATTATTTGTGTTATTTGTGTGAGTCTGTTTGATGGAAATCTGTTTCTAACCTGTTTGTTACTTCACACACAGTCCGGTTTCAGTGTAACTGGAAGACCATAGCTGGCTCTGTCAGCAACAATAATTACGTCCCTTGATACCTGGTTGCAACAATCTGAGTGTCTTGATCGTAATTACTGAAGTTACTGAGAGAGAAGCAAGAAATGGTATGTAATTTGAAAAAAAAAATGGAAAAATGGAAATAGGTACACTGCCTCAACATCATCATAGTCACTTAGTGGCTTGGTAGTTTCTCCAAAATAGTCTAGTTACTAGCATCCAGAGTCTGGGGACACGAATAGCCCTCATACTGAACCCCACATTAGTCTCTGCAAGCTCAGCAACTCAATATTTTAGCAGTTCACTCTTGAAATGGCCAATGGACCTGGCATGAGCTGACAGTGCACACCTTTCCTTGTGGTGCATCATCCAACACTGTGTATAGGGCACTGGAGGGCGAGTTGTGTTTTATAAATGCATGTTCTGGTGGTTTTTCCTTACCCTCTGTCTTCAAAATCCCATCCATGACACCATTTCATGCTGATGTTATACCTGGCTTTTGAGCTAACGTTATGACTGGCTAGCAGGCTAATATTATGGCCAGCTATCAATCTAATGTTATGCCTGGCTATAAAGCTAACATTATTCCTGGCTAACAAGCTAACATTAAACCTGGCTATTGAGCTAGCCTTATCAAGCTAATGTGATGCCTGGCTATCAAGCTAACATCATTGAGATAACATTATGCTTGGCTAACGAACTAATGTGGTGCCTGGCTATCGAGCTAATGTTATGCCTGGCTATACAACTACTGTTATACCCAGCTATCGAGCTAACATTACACCTGGCTGTCAAGCTAATGCTATACCATTATGCCTAGCTATATGTTATACCTGGCTATCCAGCTAAAGTTATACCTGGATATCAAGTGACTAGTATACCTAACAATCACATGAATGTATAACCAGCTATCAAGCTATATCCATATATCCAACTATATCAAATATATATCAAACCATTACACCCAGCAATCAAACTAATGTTATGCTTAATGTTTGAGCTAAATATCATGCTAACATGGCTGGCTGGCCTATTTCGTTGTGTGGGCCACAGGAATGGTGATATTACAATCCCGACAGACATAGGCAAAAGACGATCAGATTGGAAAATAATAATTAAAATAATGAAAAAAGGGAACGTCGCAGATGGATTCCATTACCAGCACTTGGCATCTCTTTCCCTGGAACATGCTAATTAAGAACGGCTTTATCTATAGTAATACAGCTATAATTTTTCCTGGAGCCCGACTTCACGCAGCAGTGAGCAAAGGAAATGCAAATGAGTTTGGGTTGAACAGAATCTGAGCAACCCTATAAAGGAGGTTACAACAAAAATTAGAAAGCAAAGGGTCTTCTCTGTCAGGTCATGTAGGAGAACACCGTTCAAGTTGGAGATCTGTCACTCTTGACATCAGACCTGGGAAAAATAATCACAGGCTGTAGTGTCTGGGCGCAGTGTAAATACGCATCCTTCAGGCAAGATTAAAGCCACTTCCCATCGACGTGGCGCCAGGCACCCAGGGAAACACGTATAATTTTACCGCACTCATTTCTTCCTCTCTGGGATCGTGTAAGGATTGAGTATCTGATTGGACGGCATTCCGCCTGGAACGTGATATAAGGGAGAGTGAGGTCTTTGAAAGCTTGATGCATGATTAGCAATTCTAAACATGCAGTTTATGCTCTCCCACTAACCTCACGCCCATTTGCAGCCTTTTTTTTTTATGTGGCAAGCGCAAACCTTTGGTGTTGATTCAAGAAGGTACTGGCAGCACCCCAAACTTGGGAATGCAAAGCCACCACTGCCACACGACATGAACCACGAGTCAGATGCTGAAACTTTGGCCTCCATGACCTCAAAAAGGTAGTTTGTACTGTATGTGCACCTGAAGGCACCTGGAAAGTTCCAGCTTGCCTTTAGGCCGATCTGGCTGTCACTACCTGAAGGACCCCATAAGACGGATCTGAAATTACAGGTCCAGAACTACACATTGATTCCTCACATGGAAAAACACGTGGGAGTTCTGATGAAATTGATCAACAAACAAAAGACAAGAAACAACATCTGGGCGCCAAAGATCACCGGGGACTCAAGGAAGACCCCAGTGCAGCTAAGGATGGTCCACGTTAACACTATTAACATTTAAACATGTGAATTATGAAGCAAAAATAGTATTCTAAATATATGTCTAACTTTCCTGTACTGAACTGACTTGTTTAATAACCCTTTTCTTAAATTATGGATTGTTAATCAGACTAATATGTTGATTAAATATTCACTGTGTGTGCTTAGTTACTAAAAACTCACTGGTGTTAAATATGAATAATACAATACATAGATATTCTGTTGAGTAGTTAGTCATCTTTAAAGTGTGAGTTTTATTGTGGATGAATGCCTGTATGTACTCACACCTGCACCGGCTTAGAGTCTATGCCTGGGGCAGGGGGCTGATAGCTGCCGGCCAAGGGATGAAGGTGAAGCTCCTTACGGGATGTCAACGACGGCGGAAAGAGGAGGTAATGAGGAGGGGGTGGGGTCGCTGTGGTTCAGCTTGTCGCAAGATCTGTGACGTTCTGGGTTATTTATGGGGATTTCTATATTTCCCACTCAAACTTCTGCTGGGAGCTGTGTGATTAGCCTGACTATATGATGTTCTTGCCAAAATGAAGGAAACATTAGCAGCGCTTATTGATGACCTGTGGTATCTGGGGTACTGAGCTGATGATCTTCTATGGACCCGTCACATTTAGCGGTTTTAGAATGAACACATCACATCTGTCCACAACAGCCTTCCTTTATAAGACCTTTTCTTGACTGGTTATTTTGAGAGCGCTGAAAAATATACTCTTGCTGCCTACTGATGGCTGAGCTGAGAGACCGTAATCCCAGCGAAATCCACCAGAATGTAAATGTTAAATGAAACTGTATGGAATTATTTTATACCGCTGATGTCTCTGTGTATAGGATGAGGGTATACCGTGAATGAACAGCAGCATGGAAAAAATATAGATAACAAAGAGCAGGAGCCACTGGTCTGTACCTTCAGTGTTTCTGAGGAAAAGGATTTTAGAAGATTTTACACCCAATGAGGGCATTTATAAGAACAGCCGGATATGGGCATCAAAACGGCACTTGGTGGAGTGGAATTCGGCCCGACGCCGGTCTCTGAGACCACGGTCCAGTGAGATCTTCCGGGGGCAGGGCAGCATGTCCGCAGGTTTTCGGATTCAGGAAGCCTTTCTGGCTGCGGAGGCCAGGGCACCGGGCCTGTTTATAGCCTGGAGTCATTTTTCCAACTGTCAGCCCTGCTGGAGTCAATATGACTGGAGGCGATAGCAGTGTGAAGCCTTGAACCTCCTCAGGAGCCTCAGCGCCAGGGCAGGAGAAGCCGGATCCCTCATTCAGGCTGGCCCAGCTCATCTCCCCGCTCCGATTCCAGCCAGATGGAATTTTAAGCAGTGGCCCGGGAACCCGGGACTGATAAAGATGGTGACCATGGACACCTCTTCCTTGGCAGGCTCACAAATGCATTATGTTGAATGACTTTAAACTTTACAGCAGTGGAATGGGAGAGAGAGAAGGAAAAAAAACAAACAAGAGGGAAATCAAATGCATTCCTCCTTCCCGGAGTCGCCGGAGCTTAATTGGAGGGACTCGGATGCAGGGGAATGATAATTTAACTGCAATAATGATTAAAGTGATCATGTCACCAGATTCTGAGCTATTAGCCCGAAGTCAACTAGCAGCATCCTGTCCCTCCCCACCCACATGCGCACGCTAATGATGGTTCGTTAGAAGTTTGTTCATCTACCCAACTGGCAAAACTAGACAGACAGTTCGTACAAACAGAGTGTTCTCCTCACGACACAGAACAGTCACAAAAGGGACTATCAAACAATAATAAAGTACACAATTTAAATAAGGAAATTACCTCGAGGGAGTAGCAAAAACGTTGCTTAGAATATCATGGCCGATCCTGAGATCCCGATATTCCATAAAACTTGGGAAAATGAAAATGTGCTTCACACACGCTGTGCAGATTCTTCAGTTCTCCAGCATGACAGGAGTGTGAATTCCCTGACTCACACAGTGAGCTTGCAGAGTCGTATTCAGACAGAGCCTTGCTTTGTCCCAATGTCACATTCCCGCGTAACAGAAGCCCTGGATTTTAGTGCGAAGCTGTTGTGCCTCTGGCTCAGTGCTAAATTGGGGGGGGGGGAATATATATTCTAACTTGTACTGTGGGAGCTGTAATGAAATAAAGCACAGTATTATTACATAAGCGTAGCATAAGCCCCCACATTACATCAACATTCTTCAATTTAGTACAAAATACTTTCAGTGATGAATTCTTCTGCCAAATAAAAGGGTAGGATGAGTAAGGGGCCATCAGTATGTGGCCTCAACAGTGTGTAACATCACCTAGCATGTCTCTGTCTGCTGGGATCACCATGGTTTTGTCAATTTACAGCCAAACCAGTCTTTCACTATAAAGGAATCCAAAAACATAGTGGACTAGCTATGCACTTTGCAGGGTTTGCAGAAAACCTGCCCCCAGCGGTTTACCTTTGGACTCCCCCAAACTCATGCTAAAGATGCTAAAAGCAATGGCATCCTGTGGCATAAATAAAATATGGATGAAAAATACAGGCCATTAACAAATAGGTAAAATGTGGCCGGTGCTTCACGCAGTCCAAATGGTAAAGCGCAAAATCGCTGCAGTCGGATTGAAGTGGAAAGTGATTTTTTTTCTTGGACTCTGGTGCCAAGACAATATGGCAGCCACCTTTCTGTCCAATCCTGTGCTACAGTAATGTGAGCTAAGTTACCCAGCTACTCGTCAATTCCTGTCATGTTATCCATATCAGAATTCCATGTCTTGATTTCTTTCTAGTTGAATCAAACAAATCCATTGGGTTGGTGAATCTGCACGACAGGCTGTTCTAGTCTCTGTGAGACTCTCTGTGTCCCCCCCCATCCCATCCCTTGTCTATCATCTTACTCCAGTTTCCCCAAACCCCCCTTCTTCTAGAACACAGTATGGGTAAGACCCAGCCACCATGCATGGTGTGATGTCTATACGATGCTTTATGAGATTGGAGCTATCAGGTTTAGACCAAGACATACAACATAACATACAAAAGTTCCTGTAGGTAGCTGTGATCTATACTAGCCCTGCAGGAGTTAACTCAGCTCCACAGGGGACCCCAAGAGGGACTGTAGCTTAGGGTCTAGTCTGGGCCCAGACCCAGGCTGGTGATTTCTGGTGCATCAAACATGATCGACCTTACATCCCTCCCTGCTTGCAAGAGGCTAATGTGATAAACTTGATGGAAGACTGGATGCCTGCCTGGCAATAAAGGATGAGCTTGTCCCAATTCCTTGGATCTGTGTGCATGAACTTAAAAGCCACAGGCTTTAAACTGCAGTCCAGGGTCAGATAATCCTTGGGGTAGGTGGGGGTTAGGGGCCCTGCTCGAGGGGCCAACAGTGAAGCCACTCTGCTGACCCTGGGATTTAAACTGGTGACCTCACAGGCATAGGGTTCTAATCTGCTGAGCTACACAACACCCACTGGAACAAAATAAAAAAAAAAAATACAGAAGAGGGGTTATACATCATATGGCTTCTCTATTAGAAATATGAAAAATGTATTATCAATGAGGCACATTACTGGCCCTGGAAAATTCCGTGCTTTCCGTTCAGGGGAGCAAACAAACAGTATTCCCTCCCAGGAAAAAAAAAACCACATGTGCACAGAGTGGGCTTTGACGGTAGGCTGATTTGGCATAATCGAAGTTCAAAGCCACGCTGTACAGCACTCGCTGGAATAGCTCTTTGGTGAGCTTCCTGGGACACCGGCCAGGTTTTTGCAAAGGATGCGCTTTTTTAACAGCATGACCCCCAAGTGTCTCCCGGCTCATCGTTGTATTTCAGATTTATTTTGTATAGCCGGAGCACAAAGGCTGAAATTCAGACATTCAACGTTATTTAACCTGTTTCAAATGGAATTTGTAATATAGAGACAGGTTAAGCGGTTGTAAGTTTGTTTGTGTGCTGGCTGCATTGCAGTACTTATCTAACCCTGTTTAGATTCGCTGGCAAAAACATTTACGGAAATATCTAAGCCTCCCTTTTCATTATCCAGCTGTCATGTTACCGTAATGTTAATGTAAAGACCAGACAGCCACTACTCCTGTTTGTCTTCAATTACTACTGATAACTGGCAGATATTAAAATGAGCTTCTGTAACAGCAAATGAAATGGGTTCGACTCCAAGGTTCAGTTTCACAATTTGTGATTAATTCAGTCATACTGTTGTGAAATGAGCCTTGACTATAGTATAGGAATAGTCTTTAGTTTTCTTTTTGAAAGGGTTCCAGTTTAACTAATACCGTCAAATAATTATTCAAAGTATCGTCAAGTCAAGAGACAGCTGATAGCAATGTCAGAACTGATCACTCTAACCAGTGGAAGATATAATTCTAGTTCATGCATTTCTGTGATTGAACGGCTGTCACAGTGTAATGGGGAATGATATCTACAAATTACAGTTTTTGTTAGAGATGTAGATCTTTCTTCAGGACTCGGGCCTTGAGAATTATTGTGATTTTTTAAAAATTGAAATATGTAGCATTATTTTAAAAGAAATCTCAGCAGCTAAAACCATTAATGAGTCGTTCACACTCTGCAAAACAGAAAAACTAAAAACCGCGTTTAAAAAATGACACCGGAATTGTTCACCCGGTACTGCGTTAGACAGGATGTTAACAGATTTCTTCTTTTATACATTTTTTTTAAAGCATCTGTACATCTAAGTTTTTGTTTTTTCTTGCATTTGGAATTCCGGTCTCCAATCCCGCCTCTGCTCCACACACCTGTTTCTCTTCCTCATCTTTCTCTCCTTCTGTCTTCTTTTTGTTTTAAATTAGGGAAACCAAGCACTGGCCAGCAAATGGTGTTTGAAAGAAGAGGGGGAAGAAAAAAAAATCAAAGAAAAATCCCAGAATGCTTTGCTCCCTTAGACCCGCGGAACAGTTGAACTGAGCACAGCCATCTCCTGTGAAAGGGGCTGCAAACCGTCTGAATGCAAATGAAATCCCACTCATTCCTGCAAATATTGTCTTATCCATTAGTGCGGGCTGACAAGAAAGGAGTAGGTCCGCATTGTGGCCCGGCAAGGAGAAGTCAGGGGAAGAATTCTATTCAGTCCCGGTCGAGGAGCTCGCCGCTCTTTGGTTTTGTTTGGCACCATTCAGACGCCGTAGACCGTGGTAACAAAGAGAGCTTTCAGTCTACCTCACTGTAAAAGCATGTGAAAAAAAGAAGGAGGAGTAGAGGGAGGGAAAGAGAGGGGAAAAAAGTGGATGAGGGGTTGCTGGAAAAGTCGAGGTGTATCGCTGGGAGAGTTGGGCCGCGTGTTCCCGCTGTTGTTTATCTTACGGCCGGAGAATGAGAGACGATGCGGAGGAGCTGGGGTACCTTCCACCTTCTCTGGCTTTAACGGATCTGCACCGGAACGTCTGTCGTGTTCCGAAGACGGAGCGGTCAGATTCGCCGCTGATCAGCTAAACGGGTCTGCCCTGGTTTTTATGAGCACCCTGCCCTTTTTCAAGCCAATCAACCCCGCTGATGTCGAACTTTTATAGTGCCCTGAACACAGTCCCATTCCGCCTCTGCGCTCACTGCGCTTCTATGTTATACCTTAACTGAAAATACTTTTCCGGTGTCTGTTCTCAGGGAAAATGGGAGTAAATGGTAATCTTTAAACATTTTGCCTCTCGCCTTTGTTTAATTTACCCCTCTCTAAAATTCCAAAGTCTGCCCCATTCAGCCAGTCTAAATAAACACATTCAGTCACGCTGATGTTGTTTTCTTTGCAGGCTACGCATGGAAGGTGGACCTATTGAAGCCAGTGGAAGCTCCACGAGTGCAGCTGGAGGAGATCCGGTCAATCTCGGGGGGCCCTGCATGCTGTCCATGTCATCGGGATGGGCCGGGTGTGAGTGGTTTTAAAGCCCCCACCCTCGTAACAGGTGTGACCATACCCTGCTACCTTTCAGCCCACCTGCAAATAGCAGCACCCCTTGGCAAAATTCTGATGTTTTTAGGCTGTTCGGCAGCTGGCTGAAAATGTTTGACAAATAGTAAAACAACCAAATCCTTAAAAAGCCCATGGCTCTGATTTATTTTTGCCTTTTTTTTTGTCCTGCAGGGCGGCCTTGGGGCTAGCCAGCTGTATAATCATGCCATTCATTTCTGTTTTATTGACAGATGTGACTTCAACAGAATACTGATGCTTCCTCGAACCTTTGGGAGATGGCGGATTCCAGGGCGTCTGCTCGCTGAATTCAGTGGCTTTCAGAGGCGATCTCGCAAAGGATGGAACATGTCGGGGTTTTCTTCAAATGAGCATTTCATTTGGAGGCCAGCGTTTTGAGAGGGGACCCAACATAAAAGGAAAAAATCAATTCAGGGACGCAGAACCATCCTTGAAGGAAAACGCCAACACTGCCAGCCTGCCCATCAGAATTCAGTGCAGACACATTCCACTTACTCAAATGTTTAAAAAGGCACTGAAATAAGTATTAGGACAAACTTTACAGAAAAATATAAGGACAAAGACAACAAACTAAAGCATCCGTATCGAACCCTGAAAATCTTTATTTTTGCAGTTTTAATTTGTTTTTTTGTAATTTTTCATTTGAATTTTTCCAGAAGCACACTACACTGGTGTCAGATTGACCAGAATTCCCATAATGCAATGGGATGATTGATGGCCATCACTTAATCACCGGGCAGGACAATGTGTAAACCAGTGTTAGGAGCCCATGGCTTGCGAGCCAAGGGCTGTTTTTCCTATACGTGCTCCCTTGACCTGTCAGCTATGTATGAAATAGCAGAACGGAGGCCAGTCGTGCGGAGGCCGCACCAAAACAGAGGGCCAGATGTGCCCCGGGGTGAGCATTCAGCCGGCTGTCGTATCCGAATGCGGACGGGAGCAGAGATGGTTCCAAGGTAACCCCAGGTAAACAAACCAGAAAAGGAAAAAGAAGAAAAGGTGGTGAGAGATAAAATGGCTGCGTAATTTTAGCTGCTTTACACAGTCAGGATGCCACATTAAACTCTACTTTCAATCATGTTAACATCTAAAAATTATTATAATAATGTTTTACGATGAGACAAGTGCAATCATACATAAGAGTAAAAACCTATTTCAGTATCCATAAGGAGTTGAACAGATTTTGGCCAAATGTCACCTAAAGCTGCTCCGTCCAGAAAGAAACACAAAATCAACAGACCTCATGTTTAATTAGTAATACAGAACATAAATGAAGCATGCTGGTGTTCTCACTGTAGCGTTTTATATAAATGTAGCAGGTCTCTGCATTGTGGTTAGGTGGGAGCACAGTGTCATAGCAGTGGAGCATTTGCCGTTATTGTGTTTTCACAGCTACAGCGTTGCTGCTTGTAGTGCTCGCATACCGTATATGTTCCATGTGAGCTCTCCGGACGACTGCTCTCAGCGACCGGTGCCTTTCAGCAGAAATGCAAGAGATAACCAGATCAATTCAGAGGCACAAAAAGGACGATGGAAAATCGGGCCTCAGCAGGTCCTGGGGAGTCGGGTTTCTGTCTCAGCTGGCCGTCCGGAAAGCACGGGGGTGCCGGGGCGCTAATGCGCAGCTAAGGTAAGAGCAGGATCGCCAACCTCAGCTAGACGGGCCTGGAGGAGAGTCCCATTACCAGATGGATGGGATCTATCTCCTCTGTGTGGAAACTGGCTTTTCATATTTCTTATTTATCCAAAGTGATGCACATTTTGGAGAAAGTAGGATCAGCCAGTCCCTGAAGCAACTGAGGGCTAAGAAGCCTTGTGCAGGGGCCTAGTGGTGACATCACTCTGTCAGCCTTGATATTTGAACTGGCAACCTTCTGATTAGTCTCCTGTAACCCCTGTAGCTTAATAATTAGAGGATTTTTGTTCTTAAAGCCATGGGTTCAAGTCCCAAGCAGTACATGTGACATGTGAGTAGTCACCCTTCCCTCTACTGTAAGTCACTTTATGTCAGATAAATTAGTTAAATGTAACTCCATGTAATGTAATCCTTCATATTAACTGGAGAATATGACATATGACATATATGTATGTGTGTGTGTAGCTCTGGTTGGGGGGGGCGGGCTGTGGTAAGACGAGTAGGAAACACATGTAGTTCATTTCAGTTCAGGGGTTAATGATCTCAGAATTTAGAAATGAATTTGGATTCTTCCTATAATCAGAAAAGGAAAAAAAACAGGTGTTGCAGGTGTTGGAAAATTACAGAAGCGCATGCCTGTAACAGAAGGCAGCCATTTGTTAGTTTTTCACTAAAAGTATTGAAATCTGAAATGTTCATTCGCCCATGTTCCATATGCATTTATCGAGTGCACAGGATATTTTACATAGCTATCAATAAATTCTATTCATCAACGTAATCCATCTAAGTAGGTTTGCTACCACCCCAAAAAAACAATTCTTTATCTTTCCTGCTATGATCCATGAGGAAAACACGAGCCATCTGCTATACAGAGAAACTGCGGTGGATTAATTATAATTAAGCAATTGAGCTGAAAGGGACATTCATACCAGCTTTAGTTAAACTATGTTTATGAAAACCCTGCCTATTGTATTTCTGACGCAGGGAGACCTGTGCAAAATTAGAGGGAAGCAGACCCCCAGCATCCACGTTTCACGCTCCCCGGTCCCTCGTGTCTCCGAAATTCCCCCTAACCCCAACGGGAGTGGCATCTTCCAAAGAGGTGAACGGGATTATGTCAGACATATTTGGAGGAAGTGGTTTTGGCAGCAGATTGGAAGCAGGTATTGGAACAGTCAGGCGCGGGGGTAAACTCACGCCGCAATTAATCTGCACTGTTAGGCATGTGATGAGGCTTGGAATTAACTCTCTTATTATTATGGGTGCCTTTCAATGGGACACGGCAGGGATTTCGAGTTCGTAAATTGATCGCTAGGAATTGGAACAGCTTTAAAATAGGCTACAGAGCCACGTGACCACGCTGACGCAACAGTAATAACGATGGCAATAAAACCAGAAGAGAAAAACAAAAGTGGTATTACGATAAATGTAATGGTAACGAATGTTCGACAGGTTTCAAAATATATAGATACCATTGATTAAAATGTATGGCAAAAAAACCATAACAGATGTTTTGGAATTGTGCACAGATGACTGGTCAATTGGCTTTCCCAGTCATCCGTGCCGGTGGAAAACACAGAGGGCGACGGGGTGGGGGTACGTTTTGAAGATGAGAATAGAGACTCGGATAATTGCAGACGCGCGCACTGAGGTGTCTGCTTCCTACATCCTGCGCTTTCAGCGGATCGCGCCGCAGAAGTAAACACAGGATCCGCAGTAGCGAGACGGGCTCCAGGCTCAGTGTTTTAACTCGACGTGTTCCGACAGATTACATGCAGCCGGCCCCCTGGGGGGGCATGGGGATCGGCGGGCTGATTCAGCCAGACGAGCCGGCTGTGAAGTTCTGTAGGAAGTCGCAGACAGTAAATCAACCTTACGTGTAAAAGAAAAAAATCAAAATCAGAAACGATCAATTCAAAGGAGTTCAAATGCTCTTTGAAATAACACAGCGCCAGACCACAACAGAAGCCTTTTAAACCTGGCCTTCTACGTTAAAATGATTACAACTTTACTTATCATTTTAAAAACCACTGGCATGTGTAATTTAAGAGAGACATAAGTGTTGGATGAAAAATATTCCAATGTGTAGTATGTAGTGGCCTACTATATATGTTTAAGAAAAAATTAAATAGGCCTGAAGAATTGAAAGACGACAGGTTTTTCACGTGGATTTGGAAATCTCAGCGGCACAAATCGAATGTGAATAAATATGTCAAGAAAGAATTAGCCGGAGGCTTAGGTAAACTCCCGGAGTCTCTTAAAATATATGACGTGCAATGTTTCTCTCTTAGACATTAAAACACGTAGCCTACATTTCAGTGCAAACTTCTGAAACATAGATGACCGGTGTTTATTCGATCCCTTCTTGGCGTTTGCGTGGTGAAACGGCAGAAGGTGAATAAAAACAGTGCTGGGTTCAAAACCTTCTTAAACAGGAATTGTACTCTGTACTTGGAATTTTCTGGGGAAAAGCTCCAAAATATCTTTGCAGATAGTTAATTGCATGTTTTGGCAATTCATCCATCAGCGGGGTTTGCCGATTCCTGCTTTTGACAGCGTGCGACTTCGGCGACGTGCACGGGGATTTAGGGACGTCGCTATAGGGAGATCACCATTGTAGAAGAAATATTATAAAACTGCTATCACTCAGCGAGGTATGATGTGGTTTTATCGAAGGCACCAAAGTAGCCCCCGTTTCCTAAACATGTTAATAAGCTGCTACGGTTTCCTGCAGCTGCTCCCGGTCTTTACACAGAAGACAGGGATCACACCGTCCGGAAAACGTCCTCAGAGTCTGGGATGGGGTATAAAATGTAAGTGCACATATAAGGTGTATAATAAACGTAACACGTGGATTGCTGTGGGGGTGGGACAGCTTTAATGTTACCCGGCTGGCTGTGCGCCCCCCCCAGCCTCCTTCTGTCCTGGATCAGGCATCTCAACCCCCCGAATATTTCTTCACCAATTTTAAGGCGCTTAAATAAGTCACAGTTTCAGTGACAGTTTCATTATCTTTCATTGTAACCACTGCCAGCCCTTTTAAATCTGGAAGAATTTATCCTATACCAATGATTTATGTGCTAGTCTCCTTCTGGAAATTCAACGGTTATTTTAGGCGGCATATATGAAAGTAAAAGAATAATACTTTTATAAATATTTTTCTTGGCATGTAACCTTTATATAGATTTATTTTTTCGGTAACGCTGAAGCTGAGGTTACAGTAAACGGTGATGCCGTCAGATCCGAAATGCGACCAATCGTTCCCAGCTTTTCCCTCGACCCAGCTGCTAAAGTAAGTTACGGTTTGTTGTTGCTCTCCGAGTCCAGCTGTGGCCTCACCATCCTGCGGTTTAATAGATCCACTTATTTCTAAATATAACTTTCCGACTTTGTCATCTTACACACTCACCAGTTTGTGGACAGTGTGCGCTTTAATTTCACGTTTTGGTTTTGGGCTTCTTTAAAGGCTACCGTTCGTTCGCATTGTACTGAAAAATTGAAGCAGAAGAGCGAAAATGCGAACTACTAATGTTAAAGAGTTCAGTTATATTCACGTTGTGATTACGCTGTAAATTGCATCTAAATAAATGTGAGTAAGATGTCGGTTTGGCAAATGAGGGACGCTGTGAAACACGGAACACTTTTGAAAGGCCTGTCACTTCACTTTGGGCATCAATTTGCCATCTGATTCCGTTTACAGGGCTTTTTCTCGCGTTAAATTAAAACTTATATCTCAGTTGGTAGCCATGGCGTTTAAAAATAGCGACGGCAGAAGAGTGGTTCTCAAACACTCAGCCGACAGAGTTATTGTGCTCTGTCCCTCACTGGTGGCTGTAAACCACTTCCCAATGGTTACTTAATTGGTTCCCATATAGTTACAAGGGGTAGTGATTGACAGCTCGCAACGATCCCACCCACTGTGTGTTTAGGAGCCTAATTTCTCCCATAATTAGTTAGGAATATGTGACGCCCCTTTAGATTATGGGACTTCTTGGTGATGTCACAGAGCCTAGACCACCAACATAGGCATCTCTCTTTCGGGGGGTGGGTGGGAGTGAGTAAAACCCCCATTTTTTCTTGAACAAAGGGAATTGCCTATCAAAGGCAGGTTAGCTCTTACGCTTTTGGGTCAGAACAACGAGCTTAACCCTAATATTTTGGAGTGAGATCACATTTCTGCCTACACATTATAGCAGTGTGGCTGTGTTGTTCAGTGTATTTCCTATTAAAATGGGGGCTTTTGAGGCCAAGCATTGAAAATCTGTGCATTATTCACCTGGAATGTGTGAAGATGACCTTGTGCTGTCGCTCTGGGACTTACGCAAAGCCACTACCCCGGGTCATTGCTGCCGGCTCGATTCGTTAGCGTGTCGCTAATCACCGCCCACAGAGAGGTGACTGGAAACGTGTGCCTGTGAGACATTAATATGGAGTTCAGGTTTGACCTTGAGCTAAGTGTAATGGCTTGAGCTGAAACATAAAATGGAATGGAAAACACATTTGCATCAGCTCTTATCTCTGTGTGGGATTGCTAGCAGCTCTTGCGAATGCATTAGACCAGCAAACAGGTCTAACGTGCGTTTCATTTCACATTAACATTACCAGCCACTAGTGTGATGTCTCTGAAGGTCTCATCGACATTTATGCAGGAATTTCAAATAAATATGTTTTATTACTGATTTCAAATACAATATGTTATGTTTAATGCATATTGTTCATTATATTGCATTAAATGCTTATATTATTTTGAACAAAGAAATAGCTGCCTTATATTAATTAGAGGCTGTACAGGTTCCTAGTAGCTAAAGGACTGAATTTGGATCCCTTCATGTCATTAGGATTTGAAACCCTCTCCTGCTCCAGTCCACAGTATCTGTCCTGCTTCTCCATCTGCACCCTGCACACCTGATGCAGGTAAGAAAGGGACTGATTTACAGAATCCATTAAGCAGATGGAGCGATAGACGGAAAACAAGGACTAACCAGGGGTGGGGGCCGGGGGGGCATCACTGCTTTCTGACTCTGGATGACAGGTTAATATGATTTATGAAAATGAAAAACAGCAAACAAACAGAAGGTAAGTTTCTAAGAACTACAATTAGAAATTATATTATCAAGTGCGTTTTTATTAATGGACATCTCTGAAAATTTAGGATACATTATGCTGTAGTATGTGCTTGATTTTTAGAGTTGGTAGGCAGTACTGTTTCCAAAACTTTTTCCCTCTCTACTTTCAGTTTTGTTTTTTTATTTTGTTTGTTTCATTGTTTCTAAGAACTTTCTTCTTAGAGGAAATTTTGAAAGAGTTCCCTAAGTTTTTATGCTTGTTGTCACCATGAATATTGACGGTGCTTGTAAATAAATAAATATCCCAGCTTCACTGAAATATTACAAAAAAATTTACAAATGTCAGTCACAGAGGCATCCCACGTGAGTCGATCGGCATGAGATGAACACTCCAGTATAAATGTCAATTTCATTT
Source organism: Gnathonemus echidnorhynchus (assembly GCA_026776725.1). Taxonomy (NCBI): domain Eukaryota; kingdom Metazoa; phylum Chordata; class Actinopteri; order Osteoglossiformes; family Mormyridae; genus Gnathonemus; species Gnathonemus echidnorhynchus. Next base: position 15,336,045 of record JAODJU010000001.1, read on the forward strand.
AATTGCCGAACAGGGCCCTTACGAGGCTCGTGACGGCTTTGGGAAGAAAGCCTAGACGTGCATTTTGACATGTTTCCCTGTTAAAGAACGAGACATCTGTTTCCATTGAAGGGCTGCATTGTTCAGTTTTTAAGGGGGCTGGCCCTTAATAAGGCCATTTGCATTTAATTGCCTTTTTCACGTTTGTGGGTCTGTACAAATATGAGGATCTCCTTCCTATTGGCACTCCAGTTGGGAAAATCCCAAGTTAGTCTGAGGGACAACGCGACCTCGCAAACACGAGCTTGCAAGTTTGCTAATTGGTACATATTAAAATGCAGGACAGTTACTAACAGGCACAAGATCAACCACCTGTAATTTAATTAAGGTGTGTAATGCAAGGCTATCCTGTTAGGCTGGAGCTGAATAAACTCTTTGTCTTTGTATTGTCTGTTTGTCAGGATTACATGAATCGGGGCTAAAAAAATCATCTTAACTCACACTGGCACAGTGTTGCTTTGACTTCCATCTTATAACTTTGTGATTATCTCAAGCATATCAAACTATGGTTGTATTTTTACTCAAGGCTTTTGGATATGTTTCTAAGATGGATAGATCCTACATGTGCAACAATCCCCTAAAATTAAACAGAACATTCATCTTTTATATTTGATTAATTTCTACACTGCATCTTAAATATATATGTGTATTTCATTATCTAGTAACTCCATCTGGCTTCTTTCCTAGAGCCCATCCATCGCGGAGCGTTTTAAAAATTGTATCCTTGTGGAATTTTCGCTAGCATTCATCAGATAAACAGAATATGGCCATAATACTGCTTTTGGTGACACCCTGGGAGTTTTCAGAATTGTTTGAGCTACTACCCAGACAGTTTGGGACAGTACTTGGGACCAAGAGGATGCCCAAGGCAGGTCCAGTGAAAGATACTGTGCCTGTTCTTTTTCGTGTTCTCCCCATGACGTCTGGACAGATCTGCATACATGCGAGAAAATGTTTTGAGCTTAGGGCGCTAAAAGTGCTGAGGTAGCTTCAGCACTCCTACTTCCAGTGTTACATGGAGGTGCATATTTCATGTGCTACCACATCATTTGCCCCCGAGCTAAGCAGTTAACCTGCACCTCTCCCATAAAACATGGCGCTGTGTGAAAGGTTAAGAATTATGAGTGACAGCCTTCCAACGGAACAGTAATAACAACATCAGTATATGTGTGATGAACTTTGCTGAGCTATGCTTAAGTAAATTACAGAATTTAATCCACCTATTTGGAATGCAGGATAAAATAGAGATTCCAATACACGGATACTCATACTCATAATTCCATCCAGGCTGTACTTGTAGAAGGCTCTTTCTGAATGAACCCCAATGACTGCAATAAATGAAGGCCAACACAGAGATAGGTCAGATTATTTGACAGGAACAGTAACAATTCAAATTATAACATTAGTTGCTTGGTCATACCTAATCTGTATCTAAACAAGGTTACTTGTAGTTTAGTGGATGGTGTTTTTAATTTTCTGTCACTGTTAGGTACTGATGTGAAGTAAACCATGTTCATCCAGCATTCACAATAGGGCAAGTCGATGTCAATGACTAAAACCGAAAACATAGAGCGTGTTTACATATTATTACAGTAAAGATCCTAGTAGATCCTATTTATGGTGCTAAGGCTCATTACATCGTTTAAGGTTTATTTTGTAAAGTAGGTTCTGAGTAAATGTGTTTTTTGATGCTTCTGAGATGGATTTTGGAGAGAGGTGTTTGTCATTGGACAGCGATGATATATACTTTATGTATATGTACAGCATACCACAGTTTTTGCTGTAGGATGGATTACCTGCTTCAGAAATGACTTGGTAAACCATCAATCCAATTTTCTAGCCCGCAGAATGAGGGCCAAAAGTTTGCCATGACAGGAAAACAGTCTAAGGGCACATTAAGGGCATATTCTTCAGGTCCTTGTCTTCTACTTTTAAGGAACGTATTTACCCTGATTGTTACATTACAGATTTCCTGTCTGATAACATAATAATGGTTATATAATACGGGCAAATTTTTTTTATATCCCAGCTTGAACCATAACATTTCAGAAAAAGAATTTGGAAAGTTAAATATATGTGGAAGATTTGTTTGTTATTTTAACAGTAGGCCTAAATCGCCCTCAGCCTGGGGAGAGCCAGTCAGGAATAAAGACTTGAACATATGTAAACATGATTGCCTTACGAAGCTTCAGAGAGTAATCAGCTCAATAAATTAATGAAGACACATGGTTCTGTAAAGTGCCCGATGTGTTAGATTGTGTTATGGCTTATTTGTACTCATAAAGACAGGCAGCGTTGTACAGAGGGAGTGACGATGAGCAGATAGGGCCTTTGACTGGGGCCAGGATGGGGTTACATGTCTGGGGTTAAGCTGACCAGGCTTCACCTGGGCTTTACTGACAGAACATGACATATGATATACAGTAATCCGGCAAGTCCCTCTTAATTCCTAATTCGCTGCCAGTCTGCTCTTAGCTTTATGCAAAAGAGGCCTGATTAAACTGACAGATCAGAATCGCTGTGACTGTAGATTAGCTATCTGTCTGCAAGCCATTGCAGGGCCTGAGGACGTGATCTGTGTGTTACAGGTGGCTCCTTGCAATTAAGTGACCCGGTTATCATTAAATTCAGGCTTCTAGCTTATTGGGTACCTTTGCCAACCTGAATCCACTTCTCTGAGCCCTGCATTCGCTGGAAACGTACAGCTTGCCATGCTCACCAAATGACAAACAGTGAAATGTTATTTTAAGGGAAGAAACTCTAGGTTTATAATACAGCTTATATCTGTACATTTTAGATATCATTCTATGCTTTATTTGAATTCCTGAAACTTTGTCATGCACACAGTATCAATACACTGCATTTTCTAATCTATCATAAAACAATAAAATAAAATAAAACTTTTAGGAAGTTCCCTTTTTATACAGTATATTTAGATCTTATAAGTGATGATAATGAAGCTTGTTGGGTAAAACCTTTGCAATTTGCACCACAAAGGGTTAAGTAGAGCCGGCTGCGTTGGACAAATCAAGTAGATGTTAATTGCTGGTCTGCCCCCACTGTTTGAACCTGTGCCCCCGCCCCCCCCCCC
>JAODJU010000001.1:15359597-15373202 GCA_026776725.1 Gnathonemus echidnorhynchus
TGGCCACGCTGGGATTTACCCTAAATTAAATCCTCATTAGAAGGCTCATGCTTCCAGATTCTCCCCACAAGCTGCGTTTCTGAGCAAATTAGGCTCTGCCCTATAGTTAGTTAGTTAGTTGGTAAAGTGTGTGTTAAACATGTAGTAGATCACATTGGTCAATGTTAAACATATATTAAAAACTTGTTTGGGATGAAAATGATTCTCTGAAATGGTATTTTGTTTTAAATTGTTTTAATGTGAAGAGTCAGAATCATTTAAATTATTCATATTTACTATCTTTTAGTAAATTGTGTGAAGTCAAAAATTTTAGCCTGTTGACTTGCAAATCGTTAATGTCAGACATACACACACGCACACAGGTTTGTAGCTATATCTTTGTGGGCACTCTCCATTCATTTCTATGCAGAAAACTCTAATGACTCTAAAGACAACCTTAACCCCTACCCAGCCCTAACCTTAACCATACATAGCCATACAAGATAAAAGACTTTTGGCATTTTTAGTTGTTTGATTACAGTCACAGATCTTTGTGGGGACCTGAAAAATGGTCCCCACAATTTCAAACTAACAAGTTTTTATGACATTGTGGGGGAAATTTGGTCCCCACAATGTAATATAAACATAATCCACACACACACACACACATGCACATATATATATTTCTGTTCTAAGAACCGAAATGTCGGCGTGTCCCTGAATCTGTATTCCAGGCCGTGCGTTCGTTTTATCCAGACAGAGCCCCGGACGAAATAAAAACGTCGGGAAATTCTTGCCGCAGCCCACGGAGTTGCGCAGGTTGGTGTTTGCAATCCTAATCAGCCTCATTGTCTCTGAGACATCCCAACTCTGACCCCCGGCCACTGACTTCAAGGCAGCGCCGGTCCCTGGCACGGCTGTGTTTGTGGTAAACACTGATCAAAATTCATTAACCTTCCCGCAAACATTTTCCCAAGGTTCCTAGGCAGTGCATCATCTGAGGCCAAAATAGTGGCTTCCACTTGGTGCTAATCCCTCCCTGTCACCGAAATTGGGTGCTCTTAAAGTTGGAAGGAAAATATCAGTATTAGGATGATGCTGGGAGTAGTGTGGAGAACTTTTCTGTTTAACCCTTGTGTTCCCGCTTTTTTATTAGGTGATCCTGCCGGAGAACACGATGCCAGTAGCACTCATAACACCCCAGACTATCATCATCAAACAGGAGCAAGGATTTCAGGAGGAGAACCGTTTTGTCTTTGATAAGTTTTACTTTAATGATGCTGGTTATTCTCTGAGATGAAGACGACTTGGAATCACTGCTGAGACCAGCTCAGAAACACAGTCAGCCAGCTCCCTGATCATGTTTGAAGAAATATTTTTGGTTCCACCACTTCTGTGCAACTTCATAAGAATCCTGTCAATGAACTTAGTGTAATTATGTCCTGGGCCAAATTCTCCACCTGGGCTGGTTCTTTCATGATGCTCCGGACAGACAGACGTGGTTAAATGTAGTTTATGTTCATTCCAACTCATAAACACATGTCTAACAATACTTAAAATTCTAATTACTAACCACTAGCTAGTTTTCTAACTTCCATTACTAATTCAAGGTGCTTGGTACTAATTACTAAATGGACGACTTTGGATGAAATTGTTTGACATGTATGTTTTATCCCACTGTTAGTTTACCTGACCCACTGCCTCTGACCACACCCCTCCTACAGTCAAAAAAAGCTTCTAGATGGTTCTCTAAGAGATTCCAGGAAAGGAGGCATGTAATAGAGATGGGGGCCGTCTCCAACTACAAAAGAGATGCAGAAGGATTAAGGACAAGCTATTGTCCCATTCTAAAGATTAAAGGCATTGTGTTCAGCCTGTTCCGATGTCTAATGTGAGCGTGTGATTTCTCACAAGGATGATCTGTCATGGTCATTAGTTTAAATGCTCCTGTCCATTTTCTGTACTACACTGAGGGCAAGTTTCACAGATGCTTAGACCGTAACGTATTACTAACACAGTGTTTCCCTTTTCTCAGTCTAATCAGTTGCTGAAATCATGTTTGTAATAAAAGTTCCTATAACAGTACCAGTGTAAACATGACAGACCGTGCCGTGGATGTTATATGACACTCTGTTGGTCGGTTGGCTTGATAAATTCTTATATATAAATTATTTAATTTATTGCATATTGCCTTTCCCAACATTGTCTCTCCCATTGTTTTGTGTCTCATATAACATTATATTAAGTGTTGGGAAGATGAAATATGACTGTTATCACATATAAATAACTTCATATGGTCGAATTGTCCTGCAGAGGTTGAAGCACATGGCTTGTAGTTATATTTTTAAGATAATTTAATGAATCCGAGTGCTTGCCAATGGTACTCGACTTTATAACCCACATTTATAAGTTGTACATTAATAAATTTTCAGGACGTGAGGTTTGTGCCGCAAATGTAAATAAGCAGCCCGCTGTGCCACAAACCAGTAAGGAGAGCATGGATTTCTAAGCCTCCTGGGAAAGATAATGGAGGCTGGACGGCTGCTCTCCCTCTCCGGCCTGAAAGATGTCTCGACAGTGGCCATAAATTTAATCCGCAGGCCTGCTGGGTAGCAGAGGAGCGCAGCGGCAGGGAGGAGATCAGGACTTCAAGGGATGCGGCAGGATTCAGGATAGCCTGGGAAAAAAATACAGAATCTGATAGATGTCCATCATTCCTGAGTGGAGAGTGTGTAAACGGATTGGCAATGGCATCAGTATTTACAGGGACGCACAGAAAGTCCCTACATTTATATTCCAGCACCAGCTTTCATATGGAATTGGATGGAATAGGAAGTGAGTAATTTTTTGGTGAAAAATATTAATTTTTGGTGAAATCTGTTATCTGAGCATAGCAGTGTAACTGATGGAAATTTAATTTGTCCTGGGGCAATGTGCTGCCTTACCAACTGTGTCGCTGCATCCAGATAAAGATTCCAAAAGAGACGGATGGCAGTAAACAAATGAGTCTGTCATTTCTCTTTGCCCACGTCCTGAAAGGCTTTGCAGCGCAGGTGATGTGGTCGGCATGCAAATTCTCAGAAATTCAGCATTTTCAGCGAGGGGCTGTTAGCTTAGCAGCATCGGTCTGGCCCATGGGGAATGAGTTTATGAATAAAACTGTATCCGTTTTTCTTTCAGCCCTTAATGCTGGCGCCGTGTTAACGGGCTGCTGATTTTACATCTGAAAACCTCCCGGTCGGAACGAGACTGCGAGGCCCTCTTATGCTGAGGGCTCTGAAAGTTTAGCCCAGTCACACCAAATCAATAGAAAAGAAACAGATTTTAAAAAGAAAGACCGTTTTAAAAAGACTTTATAGACTGCAGTCTGAGGCTAACTCACATTCCATTCTGAAATTCTTATTTCTCACAAGGTAACTTAACTAACCGGATTTCAGGATCAATTTTGTTTTTTTCTTAAATAGAATTTATCTGACCGAAACTGGGAAATCTTTAAAAGGAGCAACTTTATTTATTTCTTTATTTATTTATTTGGAACGGACATATCGTAGGCATTAAAATTTAATCTGAATAATGTATGTATCTGCTCTTACATTCTTTATAAGATTTGGCACTTGGGCCGTGCTCTGGAAGTTTCAATCACGGGCCCCCTGGGGTCTTCTGGGATAGATACCTGCTCTTTGAAGGCAACAGAGTAGCTGGGAAGGCCTGGATCTGAAAGGAAACAGGAAAATGCTCTCAGGTTATGTATTATCCTCCACTAAAATGCACGAGCAGAACTTAAAGGGCAAACGGGGGCTTCGTTGTGTGGAAAAAAAAAAAATTTAAACAAACTGAATAGTAAAGACCGCTTTTCGCTAGAAATGGTTATCTTTCTCCAGAATCGTCTGAAGGCTCATGCGCTTGTTGAGGATTTTTTTCATGTCTTGTACAAATGAGCAGCACTGTGATTCTCTGAAAAAAATCCCTTTGAATTATTTCATTTATATAAAAGCGTAGACATGGATCTGGAATGTTTTCTAAAGCTAAAAAAGGAATTTCAAGTAATTCAAGGAGGTAGCTTTGAAGGAATTCCCTTCCACGTCTTCAGTGTTGGTGGTGAACTGGGATAAGGACTGGGATATAGAAGCATTCCCATTTTATTCCTCTCTGTCTTCCTGCTTCCAGGGAGGCATGCATTTCAGTCGCAGGTAAAAAAATTGCATTTCAGTTACATCCAAACTGGACGTGTGTGTGTTTTCTGTCCCAGAGATGCTGATTTTAGCTACATCTGCCTCTCCATGCACTGTCCAGGGCATTTAAAATTAATGTTTTTGAGAATAAAGGGCATTTCCTTTATAGTTCAGGTAGCGAGATTCACGTTATCTATGGCCCATGTGCAAACGGCCCATTTCCCTGAGCTGCAATGCCTGACAGCACTCTGTTAACACAAGTGATCTGCCTGGGGAACCATAAGTGTGAAATAAGGAACCCAAACTGGCTAAAAGTGTTGCACCGCACATTCCCGCAACCTCTTCGGTCAGCTTATGTTCCAGATGTCATGCTAAGTTGGCCTGTTAGCTGCTTACTAAGTGGACAGACATTTTAAACGTGGTTATAAATTTTTTTCTCTCATTCCCATGGGCAATGTAACCTAAGAGAAAACATGAGCACTATGCCGCTGCTTTAATTGGCTCGGCCGCGTGAGAGATTTTCAGTCGGGCATTTTTTTTAGACGCCTAAGAACATCTCACGCGAGGAGTAAAACGTTTGTTTAATCGGCTAATCCTGACCATCAACAAAAGATGGGGTATCCAAAAGAGCTCTGCATTAGTGGTATATTAAAATTCAATTAGCCACCTTTTTTACGGCGAAGACAATGCGACAGGCTTCCGGGGGCCTGTGGCAGTGTCGCAGAGACATTGTCCGAACATCTGCGCTCACGCTGCGCAGCCTTCGCCTCTCTGTGGGACCTCTTGACACACACTCGATCCACCTTGTTCGGGGCCTTGTCTCATGGCTGACCCGTCTGTGCTGTTTGCCTAACCTGGTCAAGGGGAGGTTGTCGACAGGCCAAACCAAGAGCCGGCGCTTTCGGTGTTCGGTCGTGACCGATACGTCAAGCCAGGGGGTGATTAAGAAAAAGCCAGATAAGCAGCCGTTGTTTACATTTGCCCCCCCCCCCCCCCACTCGACCGAACCTTTGGCCCCCTCTGCTGATATCTGGCACGCCGTAGCAGCACTGGAGGGGAAAGGACTTTAACTTCATTTAAATTACACCTTAAATGCCACCACTGTGAAATGCCATGGAGGTAATTACCGCGTTACGTCCGTTTGAATGGCGAAAGCGGCCACAGTAAAAATGACTTGACAATAAACAAAGGGAATACTTTGCTTTTTGAAGAATCAGACAGAGTTTGATCAAACGGTTGGCTTCAAACGAGGTCTCATGGTCAGTTCAGCTTTTTTTTTTTTTATCACCAAGGTGTGATAAAACACATTCCATGACTGATGATGCAATTGCATCACATCTTAGCAGATACTCTGTCCACAAACTGCTGATTGAGAATTGGCTTTTTATAAATAAGCTATACAAATCAGCTACACGCTCCTGGTCAGCCAGAGTTGGTCTTTTGTTTTATTGACTGGTTATAAAGCAGGTTTGTGGGGATGAATGAAATCAACAATTGAGAGAATAGTCCATCCATCCATTTTCTGTAACCACCGGTCCTGTTCAGGGTTGCAGAGGAGGTCTGGAAACCTATGGACACAAGGTAGGGAACAACCCAGGATGGGGTGCCAACCCAATGCAAGGCACACTTACACACCTCTCTTAAATCTGTCTCTCACATGCACACCTATGGGCAATTAGGTAACTCCAGTTAGCATGTTGCCGGACTGTGGGGGGCAGGGGTTACTAGAGTACCTGGAGGAAAGTCCTCAGAGAAGACATGCAAATTACATACACGGAGCCATGAAGGAGACTTGAACCCTGGTTGCAGAGGTATAAGGCAACAGTGCTAACCACTGTGCCATCTGGAGTTCAGAGTGTAATGAACTTCTAAGATGATGGTTGACATTTTGTGCTTGTGTCTGTCAGAGCTATCATCAGCATCAGAGATTCTTCTAGAAATGACACTTATAAGTGTGTCATGACCATCTGACTTTTGTTATTTCCTTATCATCTTTATCTGTGTGGCATAATTTTGAGAAGTACACTGTGTCATTTACTATATACACACACGTTACCAGCTTCATATGTTTACTAATTACTTATTTTATATAGAAATTGTCGTATGCAGCACTGTGTATTGTCCTACTGTGGCGACCCAGGCGGTGCTGTGCCCACCCAGACAGAACTCAGGCCCCCACCCATTCACGGGTTACAGCGAGAGGTACAGAACTATACAACCATGATGTCTGAGGGTCTGTGTGCCTGGATAGATCAGTCGGAGGAGATGTGCTATTCAGAAGCAGATAGATTTTTTTTTCTCTTTGTTTATTTGGCCTTAGTAATGCAGTGGGTCACTGATAAAAATACATAGTTGAGTCTGTATTGTGATTTTGTTGGCAAGTGAATTGTTATAAGACAGGCCCACCTGGTTTTCTGCTGGCTCCACTATTATCTATTTTTGTATAGCTGTGTATGGTGCAGTCTTTAAATATAATCAATTTCCTCCAAGATAATAAAAACATTCTGATTCTGATTAAATTTTTGCTTTTAAAAAGTTTGTTTTTCCCATTTTCTGGTTCATTTTGATTTTAAATCTTGGTATGTTGAACCCAACTTATCAAATAATTCATTTTCACTGAACTATATTCCCACTGCAAACTAATGGTAAAAAAATTCACAAGTATAACAATCTCCTGTAATAAATCTGACAGGTTGACCCTATGATCCTTGGAGACCCTGCATGTGTCTGAAGCTGAGCTCCATGCTAATGCTGCCTTACATGTTAATGCGTCGCAAACAGCCTCCTAATGGCTCCAGTGTTTACACAGGAAAGTTGACAATCTGAGCTGCTTCAGTCTCTCCCGCAGTCCCATCTGGGGTTTGTGCATTTAACTGGAATTGCCACGGCCGTCTCTGATTTCACAAACCAGCGCCGGAGCCGAGGGCTTTGCGCAGGCCTGCATCAACCAGGCCACCGTTCCAGGGACCGATTTGCCGAAGCCTTCCCAGAGGGAGGCACTGTGTTGATTTTGGCCCTGATTACTTTTCCGACCCACAGATCTAGCCTTTTCCAGACCAAATGAGTCTAAAACTCGCAGGAGAGCTGAAAAGAAATGGGGAAAGGCAAGCTACCCTGGGCTCTGGAGCGGGATATTGCATGCATGTGTAATTGCGTGAATGCCCAGCCTGCCGGAGGAGTTTTCTAAATCATACACTCACTCACACGGACAAAGCACCAGGAAAACAAGACGTGCAGAGTGTTTCACTTCTGTCCACCACCTTCAGCTGTTTGCCCTTTGTTTATTTCTACCTCTCGCTTTTCTAGATCATGCACTCATGCTTTCAGACTCTCACACAAGCAGTCTTGCGGCAAATCTATATTATTCTATTATAAATCTAAAATTAGCTACATCAAAAACATTGGGGCAGTTTGCAAACCCTATAGATTCTTTACAAGGTAGTTAAACTCTTACATACATGTAAATCCGTGTGCAGACTTGTCTCAAATTGAAAATATCACTCCAGCCAGCTGACAAAAGTTGGCTGCCCTGTGGTAGTGGTGCTGATATGTCTCGACACAGGGAGCCATGAGTCCAGTTCACTGGTCTGTGCTGAGGTGAGGTAACAGGAAGGAATGTGCTTATTTCACGCCATGCTTCTGTGGCTGGAAGAAGCTCTTCACTTCTTATATGTACCAGGGGGGCAAAGCTAAGCCCTTCGATCACATTTGGGCGGCTTAGGGGCGCCTGACTGTACACCATACGTGAACACATGATGGTGTCTATATATGAGATATGGGTAATGTTAGGCTGGCCGGTTAGCAGAATGGGTTCACAGCAAGATGCGTGAGACTATTTCCAATGTAGCACAACCCAAGGAGTTAATTTCCTCATCATATACCCACTAGACAAAGACACATGACCTGAGCACCAACAGTAACAGTCACCAGTGTTGTAAAATGGCTGCCATTTATAGTCTGTCCCTGCTAATGGCTAATGCCAAAGAGTGGCATACCCTAATCTTCAAACGACAGGAAATGAGAATAAATATCCCCAAAAGTAACTTTTCCAAACACCCCCCTCAGTCTCCACCATTGGTCTGTGCTGAAACCTTTAAAAGAACCTTCAAGTCCCCTGGATCGCTTTTAGCGCGAACACCTTACGGCAACAGAAGACCAAAACAGGGGGTGTCTCACGCTACTATGAGTCTCATGCAGGAGAAAAGCACTCCATAAATCAGAAAATGTTCAATGAAATAAATACAGTTATTTGCGGCCTTATTATTTGTGCCAATCTGCTGAATGTGCAAACTAAGTTGTGCTAAGGTGGGTAACGGAGAGGACTTGTGTTACAGGTAACCTTATACAGACTGAGCAAAGCATGACTGTGAAGGTCTTTAAACACCAAGATGACAGGAAGATGAGATTCTAACAGTGTTAAAATCTGTGTACCTCACTGTGCCAGCAGACTATACACCTATTTACAAGTGTGATGGGCCAGCATAGCACATTATTATACAAGTGAAGGCTGGACACCCCCTTACATGCAGTGAGGATGGTACATCCCGCAACCTTTTCCAGTCACTGCCTAAGCATTATAACAATTACTGAATAATATCTGTAGAGATTTTATTAAAGATGATTTCATTATCATTGTGGTGAATAGCATAATGAAGTCACCGTCCTCTGAGTATACATATGCTGTCGTCTCACTTCGATTTCACATCCTTCCTTACAACCTTTCAGCCGTACATACTCACTGCGGGTCTTCAGAAAGTGGAAGGTGAGAGAAATTTCAACGGGGTCATTGGAATGCTTGCCCAGGGCATTGTGGGAACACCTGTGTAATGGCGGTCGGACAAAGCACCAGGAAAACAAGTGTTTGGCTTCTGTCTGCCACATTCAGGTACTTGTCCTTTGTTTATCTCTGCTTCTCTCTGATAGCTGCTTTGAGTGGTTGTTTCTCTTGAGGTCCAGTGTCAGTGTGAAACATCACAGGGCCCACTGAAAAGTTTTTAATTGTGAGTTTTAGTAGCAGAAAACAACAAATCAGGAAGCAACACAACATTAAAGTCATTGCTTTTTTTCATGTCCAACTGTCACATGAGAGTCAGCGTGAAACATCAGGGTCCATTAAAAAGAATGTTGCTAACTGTGAGGAAACTTTTAGTAGTTTGGTAAGTAACACACGGGTTCATTTAATAATTTCATTTCATTGTTAGAGTGTTCTACTCAGAAAGATCCCCTCAAGAGTAAGACTCCTCTAAGCCGGCCTTCTTGCGGATGCTTAACGTGATATTTTATTGGTTTTCTTTTAAGATTGTCAAAAATAACTGTTTAATCTGAAGAAACAACCCCCAGGAGCAGTCAGGCCATACGATACCAAGGAAATGTTGTCATTTTCCCGAGCATAAGGACGAGGGGATCTGAAAATAGCAGGGAGGCTCCCAGGGCTTTTGTACAGATGGAGGTGGATGCTGGAGGTGCAGCAGAGCCGCGGCTGGCTGGGAGGCGATGGGAGGCCACTTGTTTGGATAACGCCGCGTTTTGGGATTGCGAGGTTTGCTGAAGTACGACGCTGGTATTTACTTTTCAAATGCTGGTTTTGTTTTTCTCATCCGCAAAGCACAGCGTGCCATCAAAACCCAGGGAAAAGAAGAGCAAATTAACTCACCACATGGTGAAAATATCCTTACTGAAAACTTACTTACGAATGAAAAAAAGAAGTTAAACGTCTGAGCAGCTTCAGTGTGAGGGATTGTTGTTTTGATGACTCCAGCTGATCGATCGTGTCAGTGCTGGCTAAGGGTGACTAAGGCCCCAGAGGTAGCTGTTCCCTCCTGACAAAATGGAGTGACACTCAGTATTGTACATGTTGCAGAACAGTCCATGAATTTTGACAATGGAAATGGAGATATTTACCAAACATAAAGTGGGTGACATAGGCAGCCGCCTAGAGTGCCATCTTCTGAGGGGGGGCACTGGGGGTTAAAGCTTACCTACAGCACCACATGGGCATCGACCTGTACTGTGAATACCTGAATATAAACCTATGTTAAAGTCATACAATCATGAACTGCTAAAGCGAGATAAATTTTACATAGTTGAAACCGATACAGTTATTATATTTGCTTACAGAAGCAGTGTTCGAGGCAAGCCTTGGCTTTCATAGAATTGAATACTTCTCAAATTCACCATTGAGATGATAGGAGTTTGCTCCTTCAGGGTTTTTCTGCAGCATTGCTGTGCTTTCGACATCATTTCTGAAAGCGTAGTGGAGCCCTGAGCGGCTGCTGTGAAATGGAGAACAGAAAATAACCGCAGTTTTGGAGCACGGACCCCTGGGAAACCCCTAACCCCGCGAGCAGTGAGGGCCGGGCGTCTCTGAGCAGCCGCCCGCTGTGAAGGCCGTCCCTATCCGGCCTGTGCCGGCACCGGCTTGTGATGTTCCGGAGCACCGGTCCCGCAGGTCCTGCACCCCCAGCCAAATGCGGCGCCGTGTATAATCGCATGTGCCTCCAGCCTTTGAATTTTACATGCGGCTCCACGGAAACGGCTCCTGACTCGACAAACATGATTTGTGATACTGCTGATTATGGAAACCTTTTTAAAGGCGTGAGAGTGGCAGAGGGAAGGGTTAGGGGTTCGACGCGCGATGGGGTGAGCGTAAGCAGACTGAGGGTAAGCTGAGCTACACCTATCGTAAACAGTGCCTGCCTCTGCCTTCAGGTGGAGGGATTAAATCAGCCTGCAGACTCTCACCTGGCAACCACACAGGGACGTGTCAGGTGGGTGATCAAAGTACTCTCAACAGGTCATGTGACACAAATGTGGGCGTGGCATACCGGGATGCTGCCTAGCTCCTAAGGACAGGCAGCACAGATGGCTGGGGAGGGGTGGGGACGGGGGGCTGTTGACCACATGGGGGTGTAAACGAGGAAGAAAGCTGAAAGCAAGAGTGGCTTTCATGGGTCACATGAAGCGGCCATTAGTGTGCCAGACATCCCACACGGGCAGAACCAGGTGTCTGTGTTTGAACCGTGCAGATGTCGTGTTATTTTAAATTAGTCAGCCCCTTCCCCCCCCATTAATGCTCAGAGGGTCACAGCGGGATGTGAAGGAACGGCTACAGGTTTTAGCAGCAGAAACGTCACCTGTGACAGTGATCCTGAGGAATCTGCCATGTGGACGCGCAAGTCGCAGCGTCGGCTATAATCGGTCACTGAATCCTGGCTGTAATTCAAGCCCTTTTACGGTTATGAAAGACGGGAGGCTCAGAAATCCGTAAAGCTATGCCAGCTATGAAAGCATATGAAGCAGTTTAGGAAAAAAGCTGTTTTCGTTTCAGACAGTTGGCACCTCAGCAGGTAGCGCTGACGCCTCACGCATCCAGCGCTGAGGTTTCAAACTCCGCCTCCTCTGTGCTTCTTTGGAGCTTGTTAGCCTTCCGCATACTCTGGTTTCCTCTCGCACGCCATTCGTGCAGCTGGGCTATTAGAACCCCCTATACCTCCAGCATGAGGGGTGCCATAACCGAGGCAGGTTAGCATGATTCCAGGGGCCCCTGAGTGACACAGTGAGTTGGGGGTCCGATATGATATGCTGTCATGGGGTCCAAAATCTGTAGCGGCACCCCTGGTCCAGGGAACCACCAAGGATTAGCTCCAGCCAACCCTGGCTAGGATGAGGTTTTAAGGAACAGAATGTAAGACTTTCTGTAAGGGTTTACAGACCACAGTCAAGTGAAAGTGATGATCCCAGATAAACATTTGTCAGATGGGACCATTCCTCTTAAAAAATTATATATAAACTCAGAAGCTTTCAAAACAAACTCTAGGGTGCACACAGATGATTCATCAAAGTGCTCATCTGCATCTTCTCCTTTCTTTCTTGCCTTTCCTTATAATGAAAGCTCATCCTTTATTTTCCGGCGAGCTGTGGGGTCATTCCTGGGCATCGCCATCATCTCCATCACATCATTAACACCTGGTAAACCCTTGCAAGCGCTCCACACAAAAGACGGAAGACAGATTGTCTTTTTCCGCAGACCATGTAATAGAAGCGAAAGCATTTTACTTTGAAGAGTCTGGGGGTCACCGGCACTGACACAAGCCCGCCTCCCTCGTCTGACCAATCACGGCGTGTCACCTCTAATATAGCACTATTATCATTCAGCAGGCAAACAAACACAGCTAGCAACCGGCATCTCTTTCATCTGCAAGTAAACTGAACAACAGCAGAATCTATGCACACAGGAGGATTGGAATTACTAAAGCAAATTACAGTCACATAACCTAATCCAGAACTCTAGGGATTTGAATATTGTGTATTTGCATGGATGGTGTTTGATAAAAGTCAAATAGGTGTATGTTAAATTCAAAGATTTTACACACTATAGAAAATATAGTAAAAGGTGTGAATTAAGGTTCTTGATATATTACTGGAAGTAATAGAAAAGGAAGAAGAGAAGGAAAGGGAAAGATCACACTGCCATCCATCAACACTCCTAGGAAGGTTGACAGTAGTGCCAGTATCTTTGACTTAGTCCTGACAGTTCTCTGACTGATTTACAACATGGAGTAAATAAATGGTGAGATCAAATCCCTGCCAAACAGTATCCTCTTTTTGTTTTTTAGTGTTTGTATTTTTATTGAGTAAAACGAGTAGAATTCAGGTTGCCCTCTCCTTATAAACATATCCCATCATGCTCTGCTTGGCTATATTGTGACGTCTTGCTGCAGATTGGTGCTCGCAATGTGATTTGTGACGGCTTTCCGATGACATCTTCGTAGAGCGTGAAATCCACAGATAAGCATGACATTTTGTGTTGGGGGATATTAGGGGAAGGGGGGCCAGATCTGAGCAGATTGGGGACAGGACATCATGTGGGGGGGTTGGAACGGCGTGTTTGTTCTCAGGGATCCCCAAGTGGTCAGGGTGTCACACTGGCCGTGAAATTACAGAGTAAATGTGTTTGGAGCAGCACAGGATCTGCAGGAGTAACGCACTGTATGAGCCACAGAACCTCCTACACACTTCAGTTAAACACAGGAGCCACATGGGTGGAGCTTTCTGGCTGAGTGACTGACGGAACAATTCCCTTACCTGCCTGTAGGAGGCGCTGTATCGGGACACAGTGTACATGTCCCCGTTTTTCCAACTCTCTTGCTTACACTGTCCTTGCCAGCATCTGCATTCCGTGCAGCACCTTCAGGCTTCCCAGCCCCCCCCCACAGCCTAACTTTTTGTGTTTTTTTGTGTTTTGTGTTTCCTCCCCTTCCCCCTCAGCGTCGTCCATCTTTGGTCACCCTGGTGGTTTTTGTCTT
The DNA here is from genome assembly GCA_026776725.1 of Gnathonemus echidnorhynchus. NCBI lineage: Eukaryota > Metazoa > Chordata > Actinopteri > Osteoglossiformes > Mormyridae > Gnathonemus > Gnathonemus echidnorhynchus. Next base: position 15,373,054 of record JAODJU010000001.1, read on the forward strand.
TATTTGAGCTCACTGTGAACCTCTTACTTTTTTTCTGTCATACTTAAATCTAGATAAACTTTGGGTCCCAGCTATAGTTGTTTTTGGCGGCCTGTCTTAATTTTAGTTTTCGTCTAGTCTTTGCGTCAAGCTGTCATTTTAGTTATTAT
>JAODJU010000001.1:15379430-15390307 GCA_026776725.1 Gnathonemus echidnorhynchus
GGAGAGAATCAGAGTGCCCAGAGGAAACGTCACAACATGGGAGCAGATGCAAACTCCACACTCGGAACAGGGTGAGAAGACTCAAACCCTGGTCCCCACGGTGTGAGGCACCAACACTAAGCACTGTGCCATCGTGCCATCTGGAAATGCATTATATTTATAATTAAGATGCTCAAAACCTTAAACAAACTTAAAAGGTTACCCAAACATCAAAACCGTGCAGAACTGGAACCTGATTTGTGTTTTATCTGTGTTAGGCTTCACCAGTGATATGGGCAAGGTCCAAAGCACTGCCTGGCAGGAAACCTTCAAGGGCCGAAGATTATCCATGCATTTGTGGCCAGTTCATGTGTGGTTGAGCAGGGTGGGGAAGATAAGCACCACCCTCAGGAGACGGGTCGCATTACACAGGCGGGAGCCTTCCTGGGTGCACAGCTCCACCTGGAAATGTGTCCTGAGCTCAGCAGAAGATCTTATTTGGGGGGGGGGGCATGAACATGAGGAGTCACATGGCAAAGAGTCCTGCAACATCCCCACACACCGTGACCCCACCCACTGTCTAATGGAGATGCTAACCCTCCCCTTAGCCTAAATCTGCAATGTCCGTCTATCTGCCTCAGCCAGGTGTTACATGGGAGTCCCCTCGGCCTGGTCCAGCCGCTCGGGTCCTGGGCACTGAGGATCCTGCCAGCCGGGTCACCCTCAAGGAAACGCGTCACATGGCCGTGGTGCCGTAACTGGCGCTCCCTCACAATGCAGGTAATGTGCCTCATTCGGGGCTCTGGTTATTGTACTGTGAACCTAATAATACTTTATGGGACAGCGGAATTATAATGACTTGTGAATAGGTTTAGACATTAGGTAGAACTGCTTCATATTTTCACCACAAAAGTCTCGTTAGCTTCTCCATCTCTGTGCCAAATGTCCTGAAAGCAAAAATGAGTCATACAGACCGGCTCTTTGGCAAACAAAACGGGACCGTTACGTCCACACTGGGGACAGACTAGTTGAACATCTTACCCTATACAGACAGTGACAGTCTCCTATTAAGGGATGTTTGTGTCTCGCGGTCTGACTGAGGAGCACCAGCGACCATCAGAGTTGGAGGATGGTTCCAGATCTCTCTGGGATTGTAGGAGACGGTGTGTCGTCGCCGCTCAGCCGCAATTATCTACTTCAGACGTCTTACTGTAAAATGTCCATCTGCCTCCCAGAGGCTCGCATAGGAGTGAAAAGCAATGTTTTCTGGCCGGACTAAGAGAGGTAGTGCAGGGGACACATGACTGGTAAACCTCAGGGACCTCAGCTGCAAACTTCAAGTGCTTCCCCTGCGAGATCAGAGGGGATTGAATATGGGGGCTGAAAGGCAGGATGCATATTAAAGTTACATTTGGCAGGGAGAGAGAGGCACCAGCTAGGAACGAGGGGCAAAGTGTCCTTAAAAAATAAAAACGTACATACAGGTATCCATCAACTTACGTCCTATCGAATAACGTCCAATCACATTTACGTCCGAGGTCCATAGTAAATAATATAAACTGATTGAGAGATGCTGCAAGTGGACACAGTAGATTGTTAGGGGGTGCATCGCTTAGGGTGACAGGTGCAGGATACTGGGCGGCACCCCCAGTCGTGTAATGACCCACGGTCCTTATCTAACTTGTGATACAGTATGTATAGAGTGATGTATATGTGATGGAGAACTGCGATGAGCAGAAATGAAACTGATGTCAGTACCTGCACTGTGCTAAATATTTCATTACATAAAAAGAAATTTACTGTACAATGAAATATGCATATTTTACTGCAGTGTCAGGCGCCATTTTCTTTCTCAGCTCCCATTGTGTGCTATTGTGCATCTTTTGATTTCACAGTGAAATTCATCTTTAATTTTCAGTAAAATCTCTTTTTATTACGAAGAATTGTGATTTTATGTGTACTTTTTTATGATTAGTTGCTGTAGAGTACTGTCTGCATATTACACACACACACAGACACACACATACATAGAAACATTAACTCCAATGTGTTGGTTTTCTGCCTCTTTGAGGTGTTTGACTTCAGCCATCAGCTAATTATGTTTTCTGTTGAGTTGGAGGGAATAATTGAGTTAATGCACATCCGTTGTGGTCATTAATGTGAACTTGTTTTGTAATGAATCAGAATAAATTAGCCCTTTGTTCAATACTTAGATGATTTTCAAGCCTCTCTGAAGATTTTTCACAGGATATCCTCTCACACACTCTATACCCTGGAGATATTTACAGGCCGTAGATTATGTGTGCTACGCTTGTTTTTTGCGTTTGAATCAATTCATTGCCATCAAACACGTCAAACCATTGTACTTTATAACTTTGTACTGCAACTTCCCCTCTGGAAACAGAGACTGAATGGACATCTAATCCACACGATACATTTTTTATCCATAAGTACTTTTCATCCTGTGAAACAATCCACCTTCAGAGTGATCGATTTGTGCTAGGCCGGCCAATCAGAGTCGATCCCGGCACAAAGCATTGTGGGTCATTTATTTATTTACTGTTGTTTTTGGATTGTACTGCTACAGGATTTTTTTTCATGAAAACTGGCTGCACTTTAGCGTAACTTTAAATCACTGTTGGGTTTCAGCGTTCCAGCTACTCAGAAGATTTAAAGCTAAGTTTCTAGGTCCACTGCTTTTGGCTCTCAAAGGAATGCCGTCCGCGCCGATTTCCCCCGCTCTTCCCCGGAACGCATCCAGCGGGGTGTTAGTGGGAGATAATTCATGCACTCGCTCCACACAGAGGTCCTCGTTACTCACGCTCTGCTGCAGACACGTCGCATATTTGACCAAATTAGTCGAACACCTGCGTTCCTGAAGGTGCTGAGACTGCAGCAAGCGCGGGTTCGAGACACGGACATGAGACGGGGAGACAGGTAATGTGAGGGCCCCTATGTTTGGGCGTGTGTGAGACCGCGTGTTTTCACGGATAGTTAAACCTCTGGTGTGCCTCACGGTTACGGCCCTGTTGTCTCTGTTGCTCTCTCCAGAGGGTTCCTGTCGCCTCCATGCTGTTGCTGCTGTGTTTGTTTGGAGGAAACGTCAAAACAGACGAGCTGTAATTAACAAGATTAAGGAAGAAAGCTAGCCATTGTGCATAAGCCCGACGCGGCTGCATCCTGTTAAGTTACTCATCCATAAATATAACCTTTTTGTCAATGTATGCATCGATTTACCTGGCATGAAAAGATTTTTTGTGGCCTCAACTTAAGCATCAAAGTCCTCAGTTTAAGAGGAGTAATTAAGGGTGGTTTACAGTAATTATGGGGACTGTCCCAGCTCATTATGTTTTGCAATCAATGAAAAAAAAAAGTTAAAAGTTAAAAAAAGGTTGAATGTTAAAGGGACAGGTTGAACAGAAAAAGTAAAAAAAAAAAATCATCTTTACATAGGTACAGTAACCAAAGATAACCTCAAGATGTTGAAGACAGATCACCAAACCTCTTGGAAAACATCCCTAATTAACTAGATGTCCCATGTCCAATTTTTTCTTATCGAAACCAATTACAAGTGTAGCCCTGCTGTCACTGTATTTATGTTTTAATTTATTCTCTTAAGGGTTTGGACTTCAGAAGTAAGTTAACGTTACTTTGTTCTGATGCTAGACTATTTGAGACTCAGATTAAAAGAAACTGCCAACTTGACAGAGTGACGTGTCTCGCAAAGCAGTATTTGAAAATATATTTTTTCTGATACATTTTTTGCCGCTGTGAAAAAGTACACTGTCTGTTTAAAAATATCTGCGCAGTTTCTCTCCATATGCTGTTGGCCTTAATTGCTGTGTTTTTCTATTTCATGTATATTTTAACATTTCCAGTTCTGAATACAGCATCCTGACATATGTGCATCTGCTCACGCATATGACCCTTTACATAAAAAATAACACCACTGGATATTATGTTTTTATGGGTGTGTCTGCAAACTGTAACTGGACCCCAGTAAAAAACAGGACGACATGAATAAGTACCATTCTCTGCTGTACAAAGGCTAATCCTGAGCTTTCACCGTCTTTCCAAAGTGTATCGGCTTTCATAAAGTGCTCAGGTGTCCCACATCCGAGCCAAAGGCATTACCTTTGGCCAAAATTATGAGGCCATTTTCTTATTATGACGATCATTGAGCCCTTGCCTATGAAATATTATGGAAACTTCTAGAACATCACATAAAACAAAAGCATAAAGGCAGAGAGACACGTAGAGGTGGTTTTCGCTCAGGGTGAAGGAGGAAGACGTGGGGCTTTGTTTTGTTTTGCTAACCTCAGGAGTTGAAATAGAAACATGATCCATTAAATAAAACAGCACTCTTCCGTTTTCTAGCCAGGGAAATGGTTCCTTGCGTCTTTCTTTATCATTTATGAAAGGTGGGTATGGCAGATGGTAGGTTGTTAGCGGCCTGAAACCAAATCTGTGGTCCACCTGCCGATGACCGCCTGTGAAGACCCAGAGCTTTTCATGAGGAGGGGGGCCGCCCTCCCCAGGGCCACAGAACAATGGCCACCGAGAACCAGCCCTGCTCTCTCAACCTGCGCTCTCCAGACCCCCAAGCTAGCGACACCTTCACCGGCACTCTTCCTTTCAAGAAGGGGGGGGGGGGTGTGACGCTCCCCCGTCCCCTGCGTGGGAAAAGGTGCCGTTGGGCCCGGCCGGGAAAATAATACGCCTTGGAAATGTCCAGAAAGTGGGGGGAGGCAGGAATGGGGGTGTCGCTGGTGAACTGCATCACCGTCATCTCAGGCTGGCTTGGTTTTGGCTTCATGGTTTGGCGAAATTTTGGTATAACAGGGAAATATTTATTAATAAAACTGTAAACACGAGCACAATTAGGAACAGTTATAATCCGAAAGTAATGCGTCTGTGGGCGTGTCTGAATAAGATGCTTTTATTTGCACATAGTAAAAAAGAAACCTGAAAAATAAATGTTATAACACCGTAACAATCATAATGAACTAAATGTGGTGTAAATGCTGTGTTCTTTAATACTGAATATCGTCGCTTATCTGTAGCGAGAAACATCTGGTGTAATTTATAGGGAAACCAAAATGTTCCTGACTGACCTGCAATCAGCATTAGCCTCACAACCACAATTAGCATGTTTTCCATGTTCAATATCTATTTGTGAATTTAGGTTCCACCCATGTCAATACATATATTCAGTGGCACAGGGGGTCTCGAGCCTATGGGCACAAGGCGGGGAACAACCCAGGATGGGGGGGGGGGCACCAACCCATCACAGGTCACACTCGCATACTATTCACTCACATATGCACACCTACAGGCAATTTTGTAATTCAAATTAACCTCAGAATTTTTTTGGACTGTGGGGGGAAGCTGGAGAACCCGGAGGAAAGCCTGCAACAACACGGGAAGAACATGCAAACTGCACACATATGGAACGCAGTGCTAACCACTGCACCACTGTGCCGCCCAGATATACTTTACTGCCCTAGTAAACATTTGCTAATGCTTTACATTAACTGCACCTTCATAATGCTTTTTCATTGCATTCATAAAACGTTCAGTACACCTTCATAATGTATTCATTAAGTATTCATAAAGCATTCATAAACATCATGTATGTATACCTTAACATCCTAACATCCCTTAACAGCTGAAATATACATTTATAACAAATATTATATAATAATAACAAACATAATAATTGTATAATCGTGTAATGTTTGTTATTAATGTATATCAAAGCTGTTAAGGGATGTTAAGGTGTACTTGCATGCTGCTTATGAATCTTCTATGAATGCATTATGAAGGTGCACTTAAAGTTCTTTGAATGCATAATGAATGCATTATGAAGGTGCACCTAATGTAAAGCATTACCGTTTATTGTTTAATATGTTTGTATTACCACGTGTCACTTCACTGCCACATGCCATTATGGATATTGATGATTATTGTGTAATGTTTATGGTGTAATGTGTTATGTCTTATCTATTTTTACTTATGTCTCTGGGACTCCTGTCCTCTGTGTCACAGGGGAGCTTGTCAACCATGCTTTTCATTGCATGTTGTACTGAATGTAACTGTGTATGTCATATATATATATAACTGACTTTACTTTGGCATGATATTCAAGATCATTTTGATGGCCTTCAGTCCAGAGCTAACAGGAGCGCTTTACGCTTGCATGACAAGAAGAAACCAGACGATTTCTTCATGAGTGTCTATTGAAGTTGAAGATTCCCAGGGAAAACCCTGGAGGATGTTGATGGTGTGTGTTGTGCCAGGGGCAGGAGCGCTGTCCCCAAACAGCCCCCATCCGCCATCACTGTCACCCTCCATTATCGGCGCGTGGGCCACGTTATAGATGGTCTCCCTATGGAAAAGCTGATGAACAGACACCGGAATGCCAAGTGTTTGAAAAATAAGCCAATTTCACAGCCACAGAAGATCAAACTTGTCTTGGAAGCGATGAACATGATGACAAGATAGTAGGATGAGCCAACCAGCAACTGAGGTTTTAGAAAGGAGTAAATCGTGTTTATTTATCTCTGTGCGTTCAGGGTCTCATTGCAGCCATAAAATGCAGCTGTAAAGCTACAGTTGAGAGTGAAAGGTCTCTGATCTTTGCCGGCGGAGGAGCCGAAGGGTTTGATTGGCTCTCGGCAGCCGTATGGACGGATGGGACGTCACGGCAAAGGTCCGTGTGAGTTTTGAATGCCTCAAGCTCAGCCGTCTGTGAGTGTATGTTAAGGACCCGGCAGAAACACCAGGCAAACACGCCCATCATTTCACAGGAGTTACGTCTGACGAAACACCACCCAGGTGCTTGTGATCAAATCAAATCAAAGTTTACGTATCAAATGCACAACAGTACAGCATACAGCAGTCGATGCAGGCATATATTTACATACTTATCTACTTATCTGATTTCCTCTTTTTTGCTGAGTTTATTAAGCTTTTATCACAATTTCAAAGTGAATTATTTTGGGATTTTTATGCTAAAATTCAGTTTAAAAAAGGCAATCCAATATCAGCGATACCTTTGATGAGTATATTCAGCAGTCACAGAATCCAGGTGGACTGCTACATACTATAGCAAGAAGGGAAATATAAAGAGAGTCCCCCACCCCCCACCCACCCTACACTCTACACATGTGATCAGGCTTTGAGGCGGTCTTCATGTGTGATTACACTGTGGAGGTCTACATGTGTGATCAGGCTGTCTGAAGGTCTTCACGTGTGATTCACTCTGAGGAGGTCTTCATGTGTGATTACATTATGTGACAATCTACATGTGATCATGCTGTATGGTGGTCTTCATGTGTGATTACACTGTGTGGAAGTCTACGCGAGTGATTATGCTGTATGACGATCTACACACGTGATTAGGCTTTGTGGTGGTCTTCAAGTTTGATCGCACTGTCCGGTAGTCTACAAATGTGATTATGCTGTGTGGCAGTCTACATGTGTGATCAGACTGTGTGATGATCTTTGTGTGCGATCAGGCTGTGTGGCACATATGATTATACTGAGTGTGTCTTCAAGTGTGGTTTAAAATTGAAAATGAAAACAAAAACTGACAACAAAACATTAGCCTGTCCATTTGCCACCTGATTGACAAAAACAGTTAGTTCTATTTTATATAATAATGAAGATTATCCAGTGTACCGAATGCACTTCAGTGCCTCCTCATTGAGAAAAGATGGAAACAAGTTCCTGAAAAGAGACACTAAACAATTTGGTCTTAATTAGTCTGCACATTGTTCAAGGAGAGTGAAGGAAAAAAAAAACATGTACTGTCTCTTTAATTCAGTCCAGCTGCAGATATTGTGGGCAGCCTTTGTTCCGGTCCAATCTGATGCCATCAAATCTGATGCAATCAAATCACGTAATCTTTATGAAAACAGCTGCTGTGGAAACGTCACACCTATTTGGCAGCAAACCAGACACCACACGAGAGCAACATTCTCTCAGCCAGAAACATCGACACCCAGCTAATTTGCTTTACTGTATTTGCAACACATAATATGCTTTCTGCTTTCTCAGTTTATTACTATGACTATTATGGAAAATTGTGAATTTTAATCAAAATAAAGCAACCTGCATGATCAAAATAACTTGTCGTCATAAGCTGAGTATAATATACTTTTTAATTCATCTTGAATTACTGATTTCCCCCCAAACGGGTTAGTTTGCTGTTTTGGGAACATCACTCAAAAGTCACTTTGGGGTCCCTCCCTCCCAATGTAGTGACTGATTGTGGCCCCGCAGAAATGCACGGTTTGAGTGCTGGTGAACCCTGCTGCTGGACCAAGTGCCCTCAGAGGGAGAAACCCCATCTCAGACGGGATCCCTCATAACGCCCCCTGCTGGAACCTGCAGAGCACGGCCGGACGCTGCTGCTCTCCACATGTGCAACTTCGAGAGTGTTTGCAGAACTCAGCAGGGACACAGAAGCAGCCCTGCATTGCCTCAGCAGGGGCCCCCTCAATGCGCAAGGCGTGACAAGGTAAATATTTTTCTAGGATATGACCTGACAGCTCCTTGGGTGTGGATTTATGATAAATGTAACAATGATAAAAAGCAGTCACATGTTAGTTCATTACCCAACATTCCTTCATGCTCATTGTTTATGGAATCTGGGGTTTCCTGTTCGGTGTTGTGTCCTGGGATTTTTGCAGACAAAGCCAGACACAGACACTAAATGTACTTCGAGTCCCGAGAAAATGCCAAAGGCTGCGGACTGTAATTGCAGACGGAGTGTCACTGGCAGGGAGGGGGGCCTCGGGGGCCTGGATATTCACTCATTTCTCTTGCATTTTCTGAGATGGATGGGCTCCTTGTTTCCACATGATAGTGAAGTGATTTAAGCCGGAGGTGCTGTGGGGACAGTGATGTCAGAGCACAAATAGAGCTAGCTACAGGCCCTGGGTACAGTACAATGGGTCCGCAGCCTGAATGAGGCCGGGATGACCTTAAACATCCTGTGGGATTGTCTTTGACTAGCTATCCTTAGATTCAGGAGCACTGTAAGGGGGAGGGGTCAGGATGATTCTAAGGGCCCTGCAGTGACAGGGGGCCCAAAAATCTGGAATGTAATTGGATTTGTTTGGGTTGGGGGCCTCATATGATAGGCTTTCATGGGGTCCAAAATCTCTGCCAGTGTCCCTGCTTAGATTATTTAACCTTATTTGTTTACAGGTGTTTTAGTAGAGCTATAGTCTTCAAACAGAGCAAAGGAATCCAAGATACAGAGTACAGGGTTTTATGGGGAGGGGGTGTCAGATTCTGCTCCGAGGGCCACAGTTTCTAGTGGCGCCCCCTGCTGGGGAATTTCTCTCCCCTCAGTGGTAGCATTGCCAACTTCCCATTGTCCTTTCCTGCAGCATTTTTCAGTGGATGACACCTGGATGTCCAGGGCCCAAGGGTCCAGGCTGGGCCATGACGCCACCAGCGCTGGGGGGGGAGGCCTCCGGGAGGCGGGAGGAAGCTGGGGCCAAATCGGCTTGACTGACAAGCCAAATGCAGCAGAATTAAGAGGAAGTGACCCGGCACTTCCTGTGTGTGTTTTTTTTTCAGCACTGGCTTCCCAGCTCCTCGTAATTAGTCACACATAAACCTGTAACCCAAGCTGGATCCGGAGGGATTTTAATTGCTACATAATAGCTTGTTTAATACAATCGCGTAGCAATTATGCTGGGAATTTGGCGCACGCATGCTTATAATCTGCACATCCATGCTTCATTTTTCTCCCTCCCCGGCAGCAACTGCAGAAACGGCTGTGCGCTTCCTCCCTGCCTCAGCTTTGCTGGGCACAGATGTGCTCCCCTATGCCACATCTGGGGCTCACTTCTGCTTCCTGTCCTCTGGCAGAAACAGCTTAATCAGAATGAAGGGATTTGAACCAGTGACATTCTGAACGCAGTCATTGCATCCTAACCCGCTGATTATGGTGATTGTGATTATTACAACAATAATACATTTTAAATCACTTGTAAATTGACTTCTTTAGAGTTAGTAAAATATGTTGGGTTAGCTTGATTTAAATTGATCACTGCTGTTCTTATACATAGTGTATGATTTATGTCACTGTGTATATGAGGCTAAACCTTGACTGTACCGATGTTCCCTTCAGGTTAACCAAGACATTAAAAAGTCTTAATGGCACTACTTTACCAGCACTTCACTTTGGGGCACGTAAGTGCTCTTTAACTGTACGATAACTACGTGATTCCCAGTCCTTTTTGGCAGTACTTGGATTTCTAGCTGTACAAAAGACAAACTGGTCTCCCATGGTCTTTCCCATGACTGACCCCTGCTGGTCGAGGTGGAGAGCGGTCCTCGACGCGCACCTCCATCTATGGCCCTGTGGGGGGCAGCGCAAGCCGCTTGCGTGTTTTCAGCCCCAGGGGATGGGCAAACAAACAGCAGCCGATTTGTTTACTTCAGCAGGCCAACGGCGTGGTTACAGTGGGGTGGGGGGGAGGTGTGGTGGAAACAGTGTCGGACCCGCTGCTAAAGCTGCTGTCAGCTGTTCTTCAGACAGCACGAAGCTGTGCTCCCCCCGCAGGACTTGCCCCCCAGCCCACAGAGACGCTACAGGCTGGGAAGAGACAGCTTAGGCTCAGCAAGCTACCTTTAAACCTCCTAATAATTGAACACAGGATGATGCCCCCTGTGGTGACGCTGTGAGGGGCACACGCTGTGATGGGGGCCCCCGGGATTGGGAGGGGGAGGCCTGGAGTCACCATGCAGGGCCATGGGCACTCATTCCCCCATGGCAGTGTGCAGAGGGCCTGGATCTCAGGCTGGGGCCTGGACTGCGCATGTGTGCGTGCGTGGGGGGGGATGGGGGGCGTCCCGCTGGGGGAGCGGGTGCGGGG
>JAODJU010000001.1:15390407-15403876 GCA_026776725.1 Gnathonemus echidnorhynchus
GTCCCGCTGGGGGAGCGGGTGCGGGGCTGGGCGGGAGGCCAGAGAGCTGTCGGGACGGTCAGTCAAACAGACAAATTAACAGAGTGTATGGGAAAACGCCACTGCAGGGCTGGAGCCCCGAGCTGCCCAGCTAATCTCTCACGCCTTTCCAAGCCTCCACGCTCCTCTCTCTCTCCTTCTGGAAGTTTCTTTTTCCATTTCCTCCTCACGATGAACATCCTTTATTGCCAGAAGGTTACTTCCTGTGCTCAGAAAACTTGCTAATGGAGGAGGACCAGAAATGCCGTCAGTTACAGTGTTCCTCTGCTTCCTGACTTCGGCCGTCACGGGGCAGCTGACATCTCGCAGGAATGGGTGCGCAATCATCTCCTGTACCTCCTCCGTCAGTACCTCCTCAGGTGTTCTGTGCACATGGCTGACATGTCTGTCAGCTCCCCAAATCCGCGGGGATGACGCAATGTGGAGTCCGAGCTGTCCGTAAAGGCTCAGTAAACATGTGATAAAGGAGCGACACCCTGCTGGGATCGTGAGATCCGCTCCTTCCGGATCCCCGATGCCGCCTGCCGGGTAACGTGATCCCCGCGTGTGACGATCCGGTTGCAGTGACATTTGGTGGACAGTTTGACCGCGGCCACGCCGAGAATGTGAAACAGAATGAGAAACTCAAATATAGATCCTCACGGCTCGTAATGGTGCTGTTGACCAGCTGGGTACATTCACCGTCGTTTTTCCATGATCTGCAGTTTTCAAGGACGTCGCCGGGAGGCCCGACAGGCAGTGGATGCTGAATTTGAAGGTTTGAAGTCCTACTCCACAGGATGCATGAAGTTGGGAGAGCTTTGCAAAGAGCGACATTATCCCATGAGAATCATGGATTCCGACCTGTCTGACTTTTGAGCAGAAAGAGGTAGATCTAATGTGCATTCGAATGAGGTTCTGGAGGAGTTCTGGTCTTCTGATAAGTTCTGAGAGGCACCTATCAGTTCCTCGGTGAAACCCCTGTTTCACCTTCAGGTATGGCATTCCTCGTGGTCACAGTAATCTGTCTTCATCGTCACATTAAGAAGAAGCCCTTCCATGCCTGCTAATCAGACAGTGATATGTATGGAGGAAGATGACAGCAGACTTAGAAAAGACAAAGAGTAAGAGGAGCAAAAAAGCTTCACTTAGGGACATGCCTACAGACAGATTCAGCATTATTCAGAATAAAGTTTGATAGCCGGACGGACGTGATCTCTTCTGCGTGAGCAGCATCATAAACGTTTATGCCTGTATTTTATATCTAACACGAGGTACGGACGCAGCATTATCGGTGTAACATAAGACAGCGGCGTGAAGTCGATACGCGGAGATCATAAAAGTGTGGCAGGCTGAGGTGGGGGTGGCTCACGGTATCCAGAGGCTATTTACGCGCTGAAGTGATTTATACGAGCGCAAGGTAAGCTGACACCAGGACAGCGACGCGCGATAACACAACGCGAATATGAATCATTCAGAATTAGTTTAGGCTCACGTCCTCCAGGGACAGAAAGGGGACCCGGACTATGGCACGGAAAGGCCGCCATACATAGGACAGCACCCCCTGGAGCCCCTATCGCCGGTCAGTACACTCTAGCCAACGGCACATATGGCAGTCGGGTGGGCCATTCTGTCATCGGGGGGCCGCAAGGGGGGTGCAGAAGCCATACCCAGGCAGGGCTGTTTGTGCACCTCACGAATATTCACTGTGCTTTTAATTCCATATATGCAGTATCACTAGGGGCTGTTTTTCATGCCAAATGAAGATTCTCTCCAGGTTTTTTGTGTAAAAATTAAATAATCCAAACTATGTAGGATAATAAATATACGCTATGGTTGATGTGGGACAGTGGTGGCCTAATGGTTAGTGAAGTGCACTTGTAGTTGAAAGATTGATTGTTTGAATCCCTGACCAGCAAACTACCACTGAGGTACCCTAAGCACAGTACTGCCCCCAGGTGCTGAATTAGCTGCCCCCTGCTATGTCACGATCTCGTATATGGGTTAGATGCAGGGGACACGTCTTGTTGTTTTTGTACTGTATCATCACTGGTCACCAAATTCTAATTAACTGTGATGATAGCTAATATGTGACTGATCCATCAGGACGTCCTAATGATTAAGTGGCATCATGCTGCAGTTTTTACATGTTATACGACGTGTAAACTCCTGTAGTTTGGATACCAACAGTGATAAAGTGTCAGGATCAGGCAAAGGAGAGGGGAAGCCCTTGATTCTTTGTAGCATTTGGTCGATGCAGGACAGCTGCAGGATGCTGGAGGCAGAATGTCGTTGTAGAATCTAACTCGTTTCTTAATAAACATGCACGGGGAAGGCTGTCATTGTCCTGATTCTTTTTTGCTTTATTAAATGTTACAGTATAACAGTGATGACTGACTGTGTGTTTGACGACCCACACTGGATCACTGCTGGTGTCATCATAAAACTGCAGAATGTGAAGAACGTAACAACATTTTAAATTTACAAGACAATTTATGATTTGGTTGTAAATATATCTTCAGCGATTATATCTGGAAAAACTCACAGTTTCATTAAGCTACGTACGCATTTACATGCTTTATCTGTTCCCAAATGAAACGTGCGTAAAATACAAATATTCACAATTAGGAAAAGGGTCAGGATGACATTCCTGGCACAAGTGGAACACAAAAGCAGACAGTGACATAGAGGATTTCAGCTGCGATGTGGCTGAACAAAACGGCTACAGGGAGAAACACAGGAGGCAGCAAGTACAAGCAAAGGTCATTCAAAGAGATGTTCTCCATAACAATGAGAAGAATGGAAAGAAAGCATACAGGAGGATTTTAAATAATCAAGATAATTACTGAAATGTGCCCAATGATGTCATTTTAGAAAATCCTCAAGCCAGGCAATCAATTCATCACTTCTTGAATCAGTACCATGAAACGTTTGAATAATGTAAGAAAAATGCAGTCACATTTGCCGTCTGCTAGGGGAATATTGCAGAAGGTCCTCACCGATTATTTTGGGTAGTGGCAAAATTTCACAAACAGATAATGATTCTCCAACCAGATCTCACCTTCTTTTGTGCAACTGGAGAAGCCAAACTAAACGGTGCACTGTGACCTGACTGGCTGCTGAAATGAACCGCGATCCTTCACACAGGTGGTGATGTATCCTGTGCTGTCCTCCATGGACTCCCTGGGGTCAGCAAAGTGGGGGCACATACTTCAGAATCACGTGGCAGGTGCATGGGACTGAACGCAAAGACCCAGGTACATGCTTGGAAATCAGGAACAGCATCACGGACTGAACAGGAAATACAGAACCTTACAGGCTGCAGGTCGAAGCTCAGGGTCCAGACACTACGAAGACACTACGAAGCTACGTGTGATCAAGATGCTACTGTTTATGGCCATTTTATTAACTCTAAAGAAGTTAATTTACAACCTCCTAATAATTGGCAATCTATGTCATATGGTGTTATGAGATACCATATCACGATAAAAATGTAAATGACGGGCTTTTCTTATTGCTGAGACCTTGTAGAGCAGTAGAACATAAATGATGATGATGATGTTTAGGTTTTGGTGGGATGACCATCATTGCCCTGTCCACAACTTTTTATTGAAAATGATGTTCATGACTTTCAAGAGGAAACAGCAGTTCAACAAATTCAATGGAAGGACATGACTGGCCAGATGCTCTAAATGATCTATGGTTGTACTAAAAATGAAGAGCTTATGAGAATGTAACACCATAGCTCATAATTCACATGGATGCCAGTCTTGCCACTGGCCTGTGAAGTTTGTCTGCTGCACCCACAGTTTCTGATGACCTCCTCGATGGGTGAAGGTATATTTCCTATCAGGTGCCCAAGATGAGCACACTGCATATATCAAACAAATAAACAAAACAAAATAAGTTGGGTTTACTTGGCTAAAATACGACAATAACATCAAACATTTAATGTACGGAGTAATTATACATTATTGTTTTGATTTTTTATTCATCTTACATACAAAGAAAGTGTAGAAGCCATATTTTGCACAGATCATTTATTAGTAAAAACCAAATATTCTTCTCAATAACTGACATACATTCAAATGAAATTTGAATGATTAATCCGTTTTAGAAACCAGGACATCCAGAAGCCGCTCACGCCCGCATTCCAAGGTCGAGCCGACTTTCCTTGTCGCCTTCTTCACCCAGCAGGAGGCCTGTAATAAATTTCGTTTAATTGAGTGACAGAAAGGATTTGGAGCTAGCTTGCAGGAAAGGGTTTGATCGCGGCCGGCGAGACGGAAAGCGGCGTGAGGCTCGATGACCCTGCGACCCCTCGGGCAGACGGACGGCGTTCACCAGCCGTGCCCTAATGCTGCCTGTCAGTGCCTGCCCAGCCAACCCATGGGGGGCCGTGGTTATCTAATTCGCTCTGCCTGAAGCCACCAGCCGGCCCTTTCATCAGCCAGAACCATCCGTCTCCTCGCATTTAGCCCCCCGTCAGTGTTACCCTCTAGTCAAAGGGGGCAAGTTCAGTTCTCGTGTCGGACGCTGTTGCCAAGTCGATTCATCCAATCAAATCATCATCACAGTGCGGACCCTTACTGAGAATCCTCGGTTGTACAGCTCCGCCTCTCCTCACCAAAACAGCTCGATTATTAACTGCTTTCTGAGATTATTTACTTTTTTATTACATCCACTAGTGTTAAAAAGGAAAACAGCTGTGACAACATTCCGGAAATTTCTAGCGTCCTATATATTTTTCACTAACAATGCAGTCCTGTATTCTTGCCATCTGTGGGAGCCAATCTGAAGGGTACAGCATCATGTAAAGGAAATATAATGTGTCACTATGTACTTTTAATGACGAAGACATTTTCCACACGACGTGACTTTACAAGGATTCTCAGTGGACCACGTGTGCATTTTTTGTAATAAAACGGAAGTGAGGCATTACTGGTCCTGTCTGTGAAACAGGCAGGTTACACAAAGAAATGTAAGAGAGTAGAAAAAACTTTCAGAGACATTTAGCATGCAGATGCAAAAACGCTGCGCCAAGCAGAACTGGAATCTGTGGAAGTTCCTTACAGCGATGGGACGTTCTCCAGATGCGGCAGATCAAAATTCAGCCCTCGCCTCTTACATTCATTTCAATGATTGACCTGCCTTGTTCATAAGGCAGAAAATGTTTGAACAAATCTACCTGGATAATGACATCTCAAAAGCTGAAAATTATTAAGAAGGACAATTTAAGACACCAGTACAGAATCTATTTGCATGCAAGGGGAAAGTGCACAATAGCTTTTATGAGTAATTCTATAGTATTTTTATAGCTTGGTAATATAAATACAATCAGTAAAATATAAACGCTAAGAGTTTGTTGAATAGTTGTGATCTCGAGTGGGAAATTGGGATTTGTTTCACATGGAATTTGGACGAGATGCCTGTCCTGCCAACTGGATTATCTCTACACTGCAGCCTGTCTCTGGCTCGTAAGAGCATGTATTATATCCAGTCTGGCAGGACCTTCGTTGCTTGACATAATGACACTTGTTAAAAACAATTTCAGCCGATGGAACCCAAGCTTCGTCATCCTCATGCCTAAAATGGATGACAGGCGGTGGCTTCCTGAGTTTGTTCGACTGTCAAGATAGACAAAGCATGGGTTTTGTTTAAAATCACCACAGCGACGCTACTGCTCTGAACAAAAAGGCAGTTATTTATTTACTGATATCACATTAATTCGAGGGAGGCGTATCTTTCGACCTGCAAGACAGGTCTTCCGCATGTTTCCGTTAGGTGGTGTCTCACAGCTATTGGCAGGTCATGCAAAAACGTTTCAGGAAATACATTTGATATGTTATTCAAACAATTCACTCTGGGAGAGGAGTCCTTTATCAGAAAATAGATCTCATTTGCTTTATTCAAAAATGCACTTGGGATTAGAGAGCAGCACATGTGTGACACTGTTCAGGGTCATCTCCATGAAGCTCCTCCTTGAAATGCGGCTATGGAGTCTCAGAGAACCTCGTTCCAGAGATTAAGAGACCCCACTCAGGTGCTCCCACTGTGCTCTCTGTCAGCAGACGTGTAACGTCTTGAAGGGGCCGTTTGTCTAGCTAATGGAAGGCAGACAAAACATTTTCTTCGCTCGATAGCATCTGTTTGCAGACGGCGCGGGAAAAAATGGATAACGAGAGAGGCAGAGAGTGCTGGACGGGAGAGGCAGAGAAACATATTTCACACAAGTGCTAATGAATGTAAACATTGTGATTAAAAAAAACACTCCGTGGGCTCCAGCGGCCCTGTGCAGAGCAGCAGCCAGCCGTTTTCCCAAGACATTAAGCTTATCAGAGACATCGCTGGAGGTTTTCTGTAAAAATGAACCATGGAGGAGAGTACTGTTGAAAGGTAGAAGAGCCTGGAGAGCAGAGAAGGGGAAGCCTTTCTCTGAAGGTTACATTAGCTTCCATTAAGCTGTTTGAATTCACTAACGCATACCATTTGGCTGATTTTATAGATTTTGATCACGGTATGCTGTCTGCCTCGCTGTCAGATAGCAAGTGCTGAAATCTCTCTCCAGGTATGTAAGTATAGCTGCGTGAGCGTCTTAATCCAACATTATTTTGGAAATGTATATTTTTTTTAAGTAGTTTGTTTTTCTTAAAGCTCTCCCCTAGTTTCTGGTACAAAAACCAGGTACGATATATTGAAAAGGCAGATTTTGTTTCCGCTCGTCGTACTTTTAAGGATTAACAGGATGATAAACATGCCCACAGTTGTTGCTGAACACGACGCTGGACATGCGCCCTGTCCCTCCTGTCACCAGAACAAGAAGCCCAGCAAAGTGACCTTTGACCCCCTCCCTGCCACTGCTGCCAGTCAACCCCCCCCCCCCACTTCCTGCTGGAGGTCGCCCTCTCCTTCCTCTTGGAAATGGTCCCTTCATTTGTAAGTCTGTCCCAGAAACATCCAGAGCAGGTTCAGGTCTGACCCAGGCTACTACAAACATCATCACCTCCATTTCTGTCAGCATGCTCTTAGACTATCAATGAAAAGCATTTTTGACATTAACTGTATTCACCACAGTACTTTACAATAAAATAAAATATACTTAAGTTAAAATAAAATATAAAATATATGTTAAAATCCCTATATAGGATAGTATAAATAATAATCCATGCAACATCACAGTGAGGCATATTTTAAGCTTGTGATTCGAGACTTAAGTCACACATATGTGTGAATTTTCCATCAGAATGTATTAGAGCCGCTTTCACCAATGAGCCCCAGATAACGCTGCTCCACAGAAATACAGGCAGTACCCAGACCTATAAACTCCACAATACCTGTCTATAACCAAATATGTCAAATATTTATAAATATCAGGCACAGCAATACATTTATAAATATAAATTTATGGATATATAAAATGTATCTATGAACATGGGTATCGGGTTAAAAAATGAATGTCATGTTAAATATCGTACACAGCTATAAATGTATTAATATATATTTATGGGCGTATTAAATATATCTATTAGCGTGGCTATCGGGTTCAGAAAATTAACACTATGTTAGGATGGTGAAGTTAAAGACGTGAAAGATGGAGGCGCTTCAGGGGAGCTGAGGGAGGTGGTGATTCTGTCCTGTCTGTTACTCCTGCTCCTCCCATTGCACGCCGGCACCAGAAATGTCAGCCGCTTGTCAGAGATCACTCAGGCCTGCCTGGCCCGTCCCGTCAGCAGAAGATGACAGCGCCTCATTGGGCCGGAGCCCAGCGCTGACTCCGCAGGCCAAACTGGGTCCCTGGGGAAGTAATTTCTCATGGCCTTTCGGTAAACACAACAGGCGGAGTAACAACACGGCGAGACCACCTAGGGAGAGCGGTCCGGGCTTGACAAAGCGCCTCATTCATGGGGGGAGACGGAGAGATTATCCAAAATAAACTGGATGTGAAATAATATCGGCGACCCATATGCGGGCCACAGGCGACCAAAAAGAAAAATATACAGAAAGGTCTAGAACGAAGTCAATTAAACCTGCCGATCGCCTCGACTATCGCCCCCTATCCATCACCAGCGCAGATGAGCGAATACGCCGGTGTCAAACACAAAAATAAACATGTGGATTGCAATCCTGGACTGGCCAAACACTGCCTCAAAATGTCGTTTCAACCTGATTAAATAAACGGGGATGTCCCCCGTGCCGTGGTTTTCCTTCGGGATGGGAGGGGGTGCAGAAGGCCACCTCAGGCCATTGTGGGGCAGCACATGTCCGCAGAGGTGAAGTAAAAATGTCTCCCAGACCACCAACATAAAGAGTCAAACTCCGTGCAAGCACAGGGAGAGCAGGCAAATGCCACAGCAGCGGAGATTTACATACGGTGCTTGTGTGATCACTTTCACAGGCAAGGGGGGGATTTTCACACACACACACACACACACACACATATATATATATATATATGTGTGTGTGTGTGTCTGTGAAAATCCCCTCCTTATAAAATCTAAGCATACTTTTTGCATAGTAGGTTCTTGCTACTGTTTAGCCTTTAACTATAATGGCCATTGTCAAAATAGGATTTGCTGTCTGGCTTTTGTTGTAAGTGAAGTAGAATAACATTTGCACGACCCAGATTCTTTTTTAAAGACTGTTAAACCTCTGACAAGATCAGAGTTTTGTCTGGCCCTAGAAGATGTCTAGAAACTTCCAGGGAGATGAGATTTGGAAGATGAAAGAAGTCATACAGTATAACATATAAGAGACAAACTTTCACAAATTGTATAGATCAACAAACAGAATTACTCCATTAGTCAAGCAAAAATGAATTAAAAAATACAATTCATAACAGAACACATTATGCCACAATGAAGAGCTGCTTATTTGCTAAGGATCTTTGTGGATAAACGGGGGTTTGCGTGAAAACCTCACTTTGACCTTAGAAGTTGCTAGTCTGGGTATGAGATGTGATTAAGACAAGTGTGTTAATCAGTATTTGAACCCTGGCCACTTCCCCCTAAGGTTTACACATGAAGGTCCCAGCCTCTGAAAACGTCGCAACGAGTTCAGAAACATCCGGAAAGTCATCCTTCAGACAGTCGGGCAGCCAAGCAGAACAATGCATGCTGATTGCTGCTCTGTCTCTGTGGCCCTTTGTGGGAAAGGATTCGTCTGAATAGTATCTTTGTATAAAATAACTGAAGGAAAACTAGCCTTTGGAGGCACAACCTACATCATCTTGAGTGAATAAAATGTCACGTAAAGATTGTATTATGATGAAATTAACTACAATTCTCCATCAAAAATATTTAACTATCCTGCAGGACAACATATTATTCAGTATTGTTTCCTTTGAGATTTACTTTATACTAAATCTAGGAAAATACATGACTGCAATAAGGAGTGTGTTATGAAGTAATACATTCAGAGATACAATATTTCACATATTTCTTGGGAATAGTTATGTGTTTTTTTCATAATAGCAGACATATTCTATTTCCAACAGAAAAGGTAATAAGAAGCCTTCAATTAAAGAGTGGAAAATGAATATACTGTACACTTTTCATTTTACATTTTCATGGCAACAAACCCAACCCAACAGTGCATCAATAATCTGAATACCGGGTTCCTTCAGCTGTCAGTCAAAGCTTTGTTTATTTGAAATATTAATACAGGTTATCCTTGTGAGATGCAAAAATGCAGACAAGGGCACAGGCTGCGAGCAGAGGCAAGGCCGCAGCCTGACAAGGCACATATGAAGCCATGAATAAATGATGAGCTAAAGCAGCTTTAGAAGAGAGCTTTAGAAACAATAAGAAAAGAAAACACACGACACAGTCCGACAGCATTGGCTGAATCTGTAATTATAACCTAATGACAATGAATGATGCGTTTAGAAAAACGTCAAAAAAGAATAAACTCGATGTATCAGCCTCTGTTAGCATCGCCGCTCTGTGCTATAGCGAACTCTTGGCGTGCCTTTATGACAGCAGGCATGCCCACAGTAAGCGTTCATGTATACACTGCAGGTATGTTTGCGAATTCACAACATACAGTATGGCCTCGGTATAGAAACCTCATCTTCTGGGGCTGTTTGTGCATCAGTGGAAAGTTCAAACCGGCTTGTTCCCAGACCCCTGGGCCAAGGCCAAGTGTAGTGCCCCCCCCCCACCCCCATCTGCAGTCAGCAGCTGTTCACATTCGTTGTGTACTGGATGGTTTTTTTTTTCAGGATTGCGAGTTGAGCACTGTGCTGTTCGGCCTAATATAGACCCCAGTGATTTAAATGGGGGGGGGCACGGCACAGGCTGGCACTGTGGGGCCCACCTGCTCCACTGGGTGGGGGGCGGTGAGAGGGGGCGACATGTGAAGGCTTTGCCTGGAAAACCGACAAGTCGTGTTGGCATTGGGTGAAGGCTACAGGATGATTCATCACCCTGTTCATGTGGTACCTGTGGCTGTACCTGTACCGTCTAATGGATTGTTCCATTGGCTCGATCATTTCGTAAATGAATTGCGTCAATTGTTAGCTGACTGTGTAAGTCTGAGACATATCTGTGCTTTCAAATAAGAAATGGCAAATACTTCTCAGTACTGATCACAGAAGCAAGGCAGCAGGTGTAATCAAACCTAACCAGGTCAAAAATCTGTGTGCAAAATATAATACATCCATACATCCACGGGTCAGGAGCTCTTTTTTGTATATTGATACTAATGGCCAAACTTTTAAAATTACTCCTCACAGAGGAAACTCTTAGATTAAATGATCCTAACCTTTTCTTTGGCCAGTAATCTCCATTTACTCCAACCCTGCAAAATGTTGTATGTTATCGTAAATTGTGTGTGTGTGTGTGTGTGTGTGTATACTGTTTGTATACATTTATTATTCTATTTTTCTTGCTATTATGCTATCATTGTGCTATTTCACTGTACTGACTGTACTCACTTGTTCACACTCACTTGTACAAATGACAGTAAAGGTTTTGAATCCTTAAGTGCTTGTGGACTAAGACCCAGTAGGACTGAAACGTCATGGGTTCCGTGTGCTGTTACGGATTTTGTGATCCCAGGTGATGAGGCCACAGAGCATCAGCATGTGGAACACGGCACGCCTCCCAGCTGGGATAAGATCCAGGAAAGCTTCTGGTGCACAAAGAGCAGCTCCTGCACGACAGAGCCTGCCTTCACCAGTGCACCAGTGGCCATGTGCTCTGTTGTCATTACATAAGTGTTAGTGCTATTTCAACACCTCAACAGCCCATTAAATAAAATATCCACAGACTGCACCATTCAGATACGATGCAACATCTGAGATATCGTCATCCAGTAAATATTTGCAAGGGCACACATTTGTGTTTCTGCGTCACAGGTTCTATGTTCTCAATTAATTATCTTCATTTGACTGAATGGAATGACCCTGGTGGAAAACAAACCATTGGGCTTGGTTTTACTGACGCCTTGGTCCTATTTGCCCTCAGGGCCTTCAGGATGTGTGTAAGAAACGTGTGAAAATCCTTCCATCTGGATGACTTTGCCAGGAAACATCCAGAGCTGCCTCACAGCCTTCTGGACTGGCCACTGGGAGCAGAGAGCTTCATTTTTCAAGCCAAAAGGGATGAGATGACAACAGACCAAGACATTTCTGAGAGCGTAACTCAGAAATAGACGGGTAAATTATAACTGTGTAAAGTGTATCTCACTTCAGGGAATTTTACTTCCTAACAGAAGTGATTGAGATGTTGGTGGCTGTGGTACTTAAGCAGTGAAATACGTTTTCCATGGATCCATGCATCCATCCATCTATCCTCCAGCAGCTTGGAAAGGGTCATGGTTGAAACATTTTTAACAAATTAAACTTGGTG
This sequence comes from Gnathonemus echidnorhynchus, assembly GCA_026776725.1. NCBI lineage: Eukaryota > Metazoa > Chordata > Actinopteri > Osteoglossiformes > Mormyridae > Gnathonemus > Gnathonemus echidnorhynchus. The sequence continues at coordinate 15,402,275 of JAODJU010000001.1, forward strand.
TTAAGCATTTTTCTCAGATTAGTCGGCAACTGCACAGAAGTCACTATAAAAGATGGATGGATGTCAGGGTAACAACGGCTTATGGAGACATTATGTTTTTGCATGATTACATAATTTTACCAAATGAAAATGAGATTCTCAAGTACATATACAGTAGCTTGTATATATTCTTTCATTTGTATGAATATTTCCCCAAAATGTCAAGACATGTCTGAAAAAGATAATCATAATTTGCAAATATATTAAAACCAGTAAGATCTTTAATTATTCAGAAATGATATTAGAAAGCAAACTTTTCCCCCATAAACTACTGGATAATTAAAAGTAATAAGTAATTGATGCATAACATCTCGGCTGCACCTTTTTCCTGAGAAAACGAAGTCTTCCTGCTTCAAATTGTAACACATTGGAATATCAGTGACTCCAGCGTTTGGGATATAAAATGGATAAATATGCTTTTTAATCTTGAAATGGCATTCTTCAAACTAATCTGTCCTGGATATATTCAGCATGCTGATTGGTTCTAATAATCTTTTTTTTTACCATTTAGTACAACAGTCTCTTCAAATAATTTATGCTCCAGCTAAATGATTTAGTGTGATTAATGACGTCTCCCTTCTTCCAGAGAAAATCTACGGCAAACTAAAACCAGCTGCACGCCGTAAGTGGCTTAAGACTTAATGCCTTATGGAATGAAGATGACGGACAGGCTCTCTTGTTGTTATAGAAATGGTTTCCACACTACTTGTATGACCTGCCTGGGCCACCATACAATTGCCAACTCAAAATGACCTTTATACATACAGACATACACACACACACACACACACACACACTGAATGCCGCCCCTGCATCTGACCCCAGATAAGCGGCAGAAAATGGATGGATGGATGGATGGATGATTGCATTCACAGATCTTTGTACGGACCTGAAAAATGCCCCCCACAACATCAAAATAGCAAGTTTATGGTCCCCACAATGTAATATAAAAATAATACACACACACAGCTCTGGAAAAAAATTAAGAGACCATTCCATATTTTTAAAAAAAAAATCTGCATTCTTGAATCCTGGTTTAATCCTGGTTCTGCTGGCAGAAGGCTACACTGAGCAGCTGGTTGCTTCCAGGTTCAAAATTTCTTAGACAGTAGAACACAAGCACAAGGTGGAGCAGGAGACACTGGCAATGACCAGAAACAAGCCAGGTAAAGGGAGGAAGCGACATTCTGATGCCAGAGATGACTGTCAACTTCAAAAAGAATGGGAAACGTTAAGTGGTGTGAAGTGCACTGCTAGGACAGACTCCTAGAAGCAGGACTGAGGTCCCATAAATCAAGGCAGAAGCCCTTCATTAATGAGAAACAGAGAAGACCCAGGTTAGATTTGACAAAATAATATATATTTTACACAGAAGCATACCAAGAAGTCGAGAGATAAGTGAAACTAAAAATTTTGCTGTGGTCATCTCACAATTTTTTTCCAGAACCATATATATAATGTGTGTGTGTGTGTGTGTCTATATATATATATATATATATATATATATATATATTAGGGCTGTCAAAATTAACGGGTTAACGCGGATTAATCCATCATCATGAT
>JAODJU010000001.1:15403976-15421599 GCA_026776725.1 Gnathonemus echidnorhynchus
TATTGCTAACAATGGCAATTAACTGGGCTAGAATTGGATTTCATGATTAGTTGGATTATTTGTCGGATTTACGGTAGCATGGGCTAATTGTAAGTGAACGAAGATAAAGACCATTTAAACTGAGGTACCTTAAATTTTGATATGGTTCCATGGTATTGCACTTCTGTGGCGGATGGAATGCATCCGACTCATGTTCAAGATGATCAATAAACATGTTAAGTGCATATATATTTCCTTTTTTCTTGAGTCTGTTTGCTCATGCAAAATGAAATGCGATTAATATAGATAAAAAATGAAGGATATTTAATCGTGATTAATCGAAATTAATCCATAGCAACCCTGTGATTAATCTGATTTAAAATTTTAATCGTTTGACAGCACTAATAATAATATACTGTATATATATATATATATATATATATATATATATATATGCACGTCAAATTCCGCCAGTGAAGATGGTAAGTATGGTATCTTTTCAAATTAATAACAATAAATAGAAGTCACACAGTTTAGAGCACGTTTCTAATGCCATGGTTTGATTTACCATCTTTTAAAGAAAAAGGGTTTACAAATAAATACAGGTTGGATTGCAGTTGGTGTCATGGCTGGTAAACAATCCAAGCCCCTCAATTAAACCCGACTTCCTTCATTACTGCTGTCATCCTGCTCCTGTGGACCCCACTAAACAGTCCATTTCCTGCATACCTTCCTTCAGAATAATTACTCTGTTTCTAATCTGAGTTTCCTGTCCACATTTACATACATCTAATTCACAGAGGAAATGGAAAAAAAGGAGAGTGAGAATTCCTCATTCATTCAGTAAATTCTCATTTCAGAAACCTCATTTTAGTCAATTCTCATTTCATTGTGACTTGGCAACATAGTTGTATAATGTCTTATGACAGTTCTGCTAAATAATATAACACAATTCATGTTATGGGTTCTAAAAATGCATCAAACAATGCACGAGTCTTTGGAAATTCCTTTCCAACCCAGATGCATCATTTATCCTATATAATTACAACATGCTTGAAATGATCTTCAAAAATACATGTGGAAGTTTATGGAGGAAGATCTGAGCATTAATGGAATAGGAGGGGTCAGGCTGGAGGAGCATTTATGAGATTCTGTTTGAAATCAGTATAAATTCACATCTTGTCTACTATCTTACACTGATTTACCGTAGTACCCAACGAGTGTCAGCATCCCAATCACACATTCCCTGGCACAGAGTGCTCAGTTTGAAGAGTGTTTTGTTTCTGGAGATTTTTGCTAAGGTCTAGAATCAGATTGTTTTCTCAGTGCTGCTGATGCCAGTGGACAAATCCGCAGTTTCAGTCTTAGTCAAATTTCATGTATTTCAGGTGCCTCTTAGCTGTATTTTGAGCAATAAAAAGACGAAAGTCTGCTCAGTGCCCCTTGATCGTAATCTCGCAAATTGAAATAAATTATAAGCAGAGATCAGTCATATTTTTCATTCTGTGTCAAATGAGGAAGACAGAAGTATCTTTGTGATCGAAAATGATCTGCTTGAAATATCTCTCTTTGTATAACACACATGACGATTATTAGAATCCATTCAACAGTTATTTTCCATAAACACGCCATGAAGGCTCGTCCTCCACTTATTTTCAGAGACACTTTGGAAGTGTGGGATTCTTCACAGTGTTGGGGACAGAGAGAGGAATACTCATGTTTTGCTGAGGGTTTGTGTTATGGAAACATGCAGAGCTAACACTGGCATTCAGGCTTATCTGGGATAGATTTTGCTTTATATAAAACAGCTCAAACTACAAACTGAAAACCACAACAAAACAACTATGTTTTACAGTTTTACTGAAACGATGCGTTGTAGTCTGTCTCATATTCCTGTTAATGTATATAAATAAAAAAACAGTTAATTTATTAATTTATTAGTAGTTTTGTCCAAAAATCTAATTTTGGATTTCATGTTGCCACTGTCTCCCCTACTTGTGCATATAAGCCTAAAGCAACAAATAACTGCAACCCAGAGCCAAAGTAGGCGTTTAACCCAGGGAAAGATGCCAGTTGGACACAATTCAGTCTCAATGCTAAGTATTAACATGTAGCAAATGGCCCGTGAAGCGGAAATGCTACGATGTCACCACACCACATGTTGATTTCTGCGGGTGTGACTTGCCATGACAGACTGTCCTTATTAAACCCCATCTCATACCTGTAGATGTTGTAATAGCTCTCTCAGCAATACATTAGCCCTAATTACGCTACAGGTAATCCGTGGCACAAGAAAGGTTTTTTAACGAATATCGTACCACAGCGTGGCCGGGCAGGTTGGGATGAGGATAAAGCAGGATGCATATGCAGAGTCCAAACGGTTTATTGGGCAATATGTGAAGCAGACAAGTACCTGAGGGAACTGCAGACACGACAGTGCCGACACCAACCACACAACAAAAGCTCCGTCTTCCAGCCCGGGCCAAGATGCTCACATATGAAGAGCAGGACGCAGGTGCAGCACATGAGGGCAATCAGAGCAGGGCAGTTACTGATTAAGGCACTAGGAGGGGCTGCGAGGCAGGTCTGACATATCCATGGTCTTTCAAATCGAAACAATGGAAAACATGCCTTTGTGGTATCGCTTGCCGTGTGTTTATAAACTCAACAGCTTTGATATACATCAATAACAAACATTATATGATTATACAACTATGTTATTATCATATAATGTCGCTTATTAATTTAAAGTACAGCTGTTAAAGTATGTTAGGATGGCAAGGTAAACTTACATGCTGCTTAGAAACGTTCTATGAATGGATTATACGGACACTATAAAGGTGCAGTTCATATAATGCATTACCTAACACATTATAGTCATGTTTATCATGCTTTATGAATGCTTTATGAAGCACTTATCAAAAATGCAGAGTGCATACCTTCATAACCCTTAATTCTTATACCAGCCGTTATAATGCATTATGAAGGTTTCTATAGTGCATTAAAGATGAGAGCTTCATTAGAGCTTATGAAGTATTATAATCAACATATAATGCCTTATGACTGTCAATAGAAGATTCTGTAACGATTTATTAATTCTTATACCTATCTTTATAATGCATTATGAAGGTACCTATAATGCACTATAAATGACAGCTTTATGTAAAGTGTTACCATTACTTCTTTAAAAAATATAAATATTTTTGAAGCGTCCTTGGGTCCATGTTGAAGGCGCTAAAGATGCTGTCGGGATACATGTGTAAGTCCATCATCCCAAACTAATGACTCTAGAAACTGCAACAGAAGCTACTTCAACAGAACCAAGTTCCTAGTCAACTATGAGATGGTGGATCTTGCTTTGTTTGACACCCGCTAGCCTGATTCACCATCACACATGTGCAACTGAGATGCCGCAGAACAGGCAATGAACCAAAACTCAACAATTAGCCAAATGAAGATGACCAAGCAGGTGTGATACAAAGGCTGGGATCAAATGAATGCTGTTGTTTCACAGAAGCACATTACGCAGGAGGCGTCTGAATCAGGAACCAAATAATGTGTTGCTCACTCTGTCAAGAAAAGGTGTTGCTCTCTCGGAGAAGAGATTTATGCAAGTGTTTCTCCCTAATTGGTTGGTTCACAGTACCGCTACTCTTTGTCCACACCTCTCCAGTTTCTGGCTGTATTCTAACTGACCCCAGAAATCAGTTCACGTAAAACAGGAGGTAATTAGTACCAGTGCTCATTTAATACCTCAGAGTTGTATTTCACAAGGTGGCACCAAGCTTTCAGCCATTGGGAAGAAAAATACGGTTGTCAGGAAGGCCGTGCAACGGAGGTCATGGATGCGGGAAAATGGCAAATTAAAAGAAATCTGAGCTCGTGACAAAGGGGAATTTTAAATGTATTCTGACATTATAGTAAAAGCTCTCCTTGAGGTACGACTGGGCCACAACAATTTTTAAAATGCTGCATAACTGGTATCTGTGACTGAGTCAGTAAGATACATAAACAAACAAATAAACAAACAGAGAAAAATAAATAAATATTGTAACTCCAATCACATTTAAGGATTCATTGCAATGCAAAAACTGAAGACCATGCATTAAATGGTCAAATACGTCTATTACTTTTGTTTTGTATGTATGTATGCATTTGATTCTGATTGATTTATTTTCTTGTTTGTTTGTTTGTTTGACGGCCAGCAGGGGCAGAAGTCCACACAGAGCCCTAAAGGAGCACTAGATGGATGGAGACCTACACAAGAAGTTCTGGTGAGAAGCTCGATCTCTGAGACTCAGGGCAGAGGTAGCAGCAGCGCCCCCCACCAGCAGATGCCCTCCGGTGTATATCAGTGGCCTACTAGAAATAGCCAGCGCTGCCACACTGGACTGACATTCTTCTACCACGTCAGATGCACGTCTCAGGGATGCTGGTTTATTTTCAGCATCTGCCACGTGAGCCCTGATTGGCCCCTGGCTCTTCAAACCCTCCCCCCCCCCCCCCGCCCCCAGGAGTTGTCCTCTGTTACCCTGCACTTCACTTCAGTTCACCTCACTTCAGCTTAATCTCATGTATTTTACACTCTTGACAAAGATTTTGCAACATGGACGGTCTTTAAACGTTTGCTAGTGTGGCCTTTCACAATGACTGGAAAAGCTACTGCAGAGATGTATTTTGAGATTAAATAAAAGGTATTATCTTTGAAAAGATTCCTGAGAACTAAGAATTAGTCAAACCGTACTTTGTACTTAAAGAAATTAATGTAATTCAAAGGTAAAGTCTTAACTGTAGTAAGCATTCAACTTCTACCCATTGACTACAAGATCTGAACGACCACATGTTGGACAAGATTGGTGAATAAAACAACTGGTAAATATAAATAAAAATAACAGACAAAAGTTTTTAAAATTCATTTTGTGCTGTCTTCAAATGATTTTTGTCCCGGGTTCAGATCTTTGCATTTAAGCTAAGTTCGGTCTTTAATTCCTAATGCAGATATAACATCAGGCTTTTGTTCAAATGAGAGCAGGGGGCATGGCCAGTGCTTGTTGATGACACAGGATTGGCCATATTGAGACAGAGAAGTTGTCTTAGGAGCCTGGTGCTGTTTGTGTTGTCTTAGGAGCCTGGTGCTGTTGGCTTTCGGGAGCCTAAACACTCTTGCTGGTCTCTGTTGATGTCCACAAGCTGAATGTTAATCACAAAATCTGATCTGTCACTGAATAATTCCTTTTAACCCAAAGAGACGCCATATTCAAAGGCAGATGTAATCGCTCACTCAAGCCCCTTCTTGAATGGATACACAGAGAGCTGTGAAATGTAGATCTTGCTGCATCCTTGAAAACCGCAAATTACTCACCAAGGGTGTGAGCGAATGCATCCGGAGCCCCTGGGGCAGAATTATCGTGCGTCCAACAATCAATGACAAATGAATAAATGGTCAAATGGGAGCGGTTCCTGGGGGGTAGAAGCAGTAAATTTCAGCAGATTACATGACTGTCAAACAGCATGTCGAGGTGTCCCTCAGGACAACATGCAGCGCTGCTCCTGGTGATAGTGCTGGGCTCCTTCCCAGGGGGCACTCTTCCAGCTAAGTGGATCACCGTGGACAGGAAGTAGGTCCCAGTCACGATGACCTCGCTTTCTTTCCCATGATCTCTCATAGCTACATCCAATCTTGCCTAGTATCACCCACACCACCCCCTGAGAGGCTGAGGCTGGCCCAATCCTCCCAGGTAAGGTAGGGCACAGTCCTTTGGTTCTACCTGTAGCTATAAGGCTGGTCGGCTGGACCCACTCGCCACTACATTCACATAAGAGGATAAGAGAGCCGGCTGGGTGGGTACTGACTTCCCGTGTCTCTTCACCACAGACAGCAATCACAGCACAGCAGGGCCTGACCCGAATTTCTGCCCTGGACTTCCAGCCTGTGATGTTGACATTTGCCAAATGTCCACATGACTCCTGGATGCTGATTGTTTGGCTCTTTATTATCCCCTCACACCTCTGCCTACTTTTTTTCTCTCATTCTCTCTCCATTCACGCTGAAATACAGCCCCCCAGGGTGAGAAAACTTGGGACTTCATTCCAATTCTGTTTTTTCTAGAATTTACTTGGTTAAAACCTTTTGTTTTCCTTTATTGAGAATTTAAATTAAAAAAAATGTTCGTGGGTAGATTATCTAAAGTCTGTTTACATGGTGCTACTAATATTTCTATATAATAACTTATAAATGCAAATGGCCGATGTCACCTGTGTCACAGAGAGAGTTTACTGGCAGGTGAGTCCGCCCACGCCACGACGGAAAAGGAGGAGCGTTTTCCCGATGTGCTGAGATTTCCACAATGCGGTTAGTTTTTGCTCAGCTCCACCTCTCGGGCCGCTCTGATTTAGAGATTACCAGAGTGACTGAAGAGCGCCCCGGACTATTAAGGGAGGGAGAGAAGAAACCAGCCGGGGCTGTTTCTCTTGGCTTCTGGGGTGCAGATGAGACCTCGAGCAGACGGAGGCCCCATCTCCTCCGACGGAGACCTTTGGAGCTCCTCTTGCTCTCACAGCAGTTGGTCTTCATCTGCTATTAGCAACAAAAACATGCAGAATTTTGAGGCCGGGGAAGCGGCTGATGCAGCCTCGGCGTGGGGGGCTGTTCCTTGGTGTTCAGGTGCCTCTCGTTAAAGGCAGAGAGACAGGATTTTGAGCAAATCACTCTGAAAGAGTTGGGACAGAGATGTCATTAAAGGGATTGTTTTAGATGTCATTAAAGGTGGCATTAATTATACGGCAAAGCCACGGGTATCCACGAACCAAGACCATCGACAGCAAGCATGACACAAGTATCTTTGATGAAGGATACTCTTATGTTGACAAAGAGGGTCAGTGCATTAAATGGTCATAGAAAAGTACAAAAATTGTACAAGATGTATTTGGAAAGGGGATTGTTTTAGTTTTTTTCATGCACTGAAAGCTGACAGCTCACACCTGCCCTAATCAGACACTGTGACAGGAAGGGAAAGGCGTGTTACTGCTGAAAAAGCAGCTACATGACCTACAACCACCTAGCTGGCAACAAAAATACCAGGTGTTCCTCGCTGCGTAAATCTTTTACACGGTCTGCTACAGAAATATGGATTTTAACAAGCCCCGTCAGGACCGAGCTGGAGTTTAGAATCCTTGGAAACAGGGGGAGGGGGTGGGTGGGACTTACGTGCATGTTTAACGACATGGAGCCCGCCGCTGATACAGGCCCGAAATCCGGAGCCTTTCCGCTACTGATGACGACCATCTTGCATTAACCGCGAGGCGGGTATCATGACAGGCATCGGTGTGCCATATATGATGTAACGTGTGCCTCATTCACCAACCCCCCCCCCCCCACATTGTTATAAAACTCTGTCTGAATCTGGTTTAACTACACCGACCATCTTTTATATCGATGGCACAATTAAGTTTCCCTAAGGTTTATTTTCAATCTAATCCAGACAAAGGAGTGTTTTTGTTTGCTCTGGGGATCACGGGTGCAAACCGCTTTTGCTAACTTTATACATATTTGCGGAATCAAGGGAGTCTTTGGATCAATCGGCCGTGAGCCTTGCGCCCGGAACCGGCCCTCGTTACCCCGTTCGTCCAGGAGCCTGTATCGAGTGTCACCCCTTGGACTCTTCATTTGGATCAGGCCTTGAATCTTTCACACTGTAATCAATACGGCGGAGACCCAGCGGGAGACCCGACACTGGGCGGCTTTGAATGTGAATCTGGATTATGGATTTGTGTTGAAAAATAGCCAATTCCTCCCTCATTATTCAGTCAACCAAAAAAAGAAAAACACAAAAAGCCCAGGCAGCGCTGCTGTGAGGCGGAAAGCGCGTGTTTCTGAAGATTTACTGCCGCGTCAGCTCCGGCCCGCCAACACCGCGCGGATCCCGCCAATTACGGCTCACGGGCAGCCAAGTCATAAATGAGGAGAACTTGTTAAACTTCAATCTCCTCTGGATTTCCGTGTCGGTTAACGAACTATCGTGTTGTTACAAAACTCACATGTTTGCTTAAGAATGTGGCTGACTTTACAGTCGTCTCCTTGGGATAGAGAAAATGCTTGCTACATACACACAGGGAAATGCACATTTTCTGCTACTGTCACATGGCTCCCCCTATTGGAAGTAAGCAATTAATGTCACCGCTTACCTTTGTATACTTTAACAAGGCAATTTTCAGTGTTTAAAATCCATTACTCTGCATATTTCATGCATTTTAACTGAATAGAACAAATGTTATAATGGCATTTGCTTGTAGCAAATTAACCAATTATAAATATCAAGCAAACTTAATATGGAACACTAATCAAAATAGATACTAATAGATATGGAAATAAATATTTAATTGAAAAAATTGTCCTAGTTTCGCTTAATATTTTTTTTATTTATCTAAAAATCATCTATAATGTCTCATATAAGGGGTACAGCAGGTAAAATCAGTGATCGATACAATTTTATTTGTTTCAGAAATCTTGTTTTGCATATTGTTGTTTTGTCGTTTGTTTTTAACAGCTGTTACATTTACTTATTGAAACTGCGTGAAACTCTCTGGGTAGCTAGAAACCTATATGCGATTTTGGAAGAAGCTTTTTATTTCCCAGACGAAAACTTTAACTGCACTCATCAAAAGAATTATGATGGCACAGTCTTGGCTGGATTCATAGCAACAAGATCAACACTGCTGGAAACACAGGTTTGCTGACTGACTTTGTTAACATCCGCAGTGATGGAAGTCAGCTACGCAATATGACAGCATAGCTCTTGGTGTCAGAGCTACTCTGTCAGGTATCTCCGTTGATTTAGCCTTAATGGTGATGCCATCTGCAAGCATTACATTTGTACATATTTATGACTATATCTACTCTCAGAAACTGTATGAGACAGGAATAGCTACACATGCCGTATGATTCACACACTGACAGGGTCAGATTTTATTCTGATTTCATGCTTGCACACACCAGATCCAAAGTAATTTAAGAATTTAAGATGTTTCCACTTAGATTTGTATAAGTTGGAAAACTGCATAATTGTGCAAAATTAAAGGCTCGTTGTTCAAACATAACATACATGTTTGATCGAAGAGAATTTGGTTAAACGCAGCCTGCAGTCAATTCCATGTTTTCATTGGCCGGTTTTTCTGGAGGGAAAGTTGGGCTTTGTCCAATGGTGGCGCAGCTCCAGCTTGTCACATGGTGCTACTTTCCTCCTCGATAGCAATCCTTTGCACTGGTGTGTTTAGAGCATTCCTGCAGAGAAATTAATATGTGTGGGTCCCACTTCACGGTTTCCAGAGAATTATTGGCACTTGGAGCTGGTCCAGCTCAGAGCCTGTACTGGGCTCCCCATTCCTGTTAGCTTGGTATCCGTGTGGAATGAAAGATGCCTCCAGGGTCTAACTGTAAAGTGTGACTTATGGCTGTGCAGTTGCTAATACCGGCGTCTGCCCAGTGCAACCAGAGAAGGTCAGGAAGCCTCCTGCCTCTGCCTGCTCTCCCCAAAAACCCACATTGAGCTGTTTGCTCTGAAAAACTGCCATGAGCATTTTAACACCGCGCTGAAGCCCCTTCAAATGCAAAGCCCCTGCAATAAACGAGGGGCGATTTTACAGCGTCCGCCAGCATTTGCGCTGTTCCTGAGACTCTTATTTCATTTTAATCTGTCCCCAGCCCAGCCAAAGCAGTAATGCATCTGCCATGCTCTGCTTACAGGCTCTGCATCCTTACACATCCTCTGTAAAACTGACTATAAAACCTTCATCTACATTGATATTCTGTCCTTATTTCTGCTAGCAAATGTTATAATAGATATTATGTGCAAAACCTGCAACTCTAAGAGTAAAAAAAAAATGCTTCAACTGAGGTGTGGAGCCCATAATTTTGGGGTGGGGCCCATTAACTAGGGGGTGGAACCATTTAATTGGGGGTGGGGCCCTTTAACATGGTGCACCAGAGACACACGTAATTGCATGGGAGCTTGATGTCTTCTCAATTACGGCAAAGACAGGAGCGTTGCGTAATGGACCGCGGTAGAGCTCAAATCAAAGCCACATTAGGAGGGCAGCTGTGTGGTCTGGCAGCTTTGTTTTGATTGGCCCACAAATAGCTAGTTGGGTCATTCTGTTTACAGAGCACCGTGGCTTCTGCAGGCACGGCACAGGCGACCAAACTGTAAACAAACACGCCGGATACGGGCCGGGATGTGTCAGCGAACCCGACGCTTTCATTCTGCCGCAGGAGGAACCTTCTCCTGGAACGTTTTCCCAACCCTCCATTTTTTTTTCCTAACAGGCAATTTACCACTTATCTTGGGCAGTGCACAGCATATTGTACCCTATTCCACGACATCTGAAAAAACAAAGTCCAAGCGTCCTGCTGTTGTGCGCCCTCTTCGCAAGGCCCCCGCCAGGCATCTCATGGAATAACGACGTATGAAATTAAACAGAACATGTGAAAATTGAGGGAATCCATTCATATGTTAATCAATTCCATCAGCTCTCTGCACGCTTTTAAACTGAGAAGTCTTTTGGCTTCCTCTCCATTAACAGCAAAAGTGCACGTATGGTTTTTAGAAAACAATTATGATTTGTCATATTTTACAGCTATAGGGAACAGAAAAAATATTAAAATGGTACATCTGTTACAAAAAAAGCAAAATAATAACAGAGAGGTTTAAAATAGAGCGGAGTGCATATGCTAAGAAAGCAGTACCCTGTGTACCAAAGCAGGCATATAATTTTAAAGAGGAGGTTTGTATGTTGTTGGAAGTAATTATAGATATCTGAAGGACAGAACAGACTGGCGTAATAAAATGCCACCTAGGGGTATGAAGGCACCACTTTGAGGGATATTTACCAGAACTGGGTTCGCAGCTCGCATAAGGCTGCAGAGTGACAGCATGAGGTGATTTTTAACTCTTTGCCTTTTAATACACAGTCACAGGTTTAGATGGCGCCGGCTGGGGAAGGAAGGGGAAATATAAAAATGGGTAATTGTTGGGAAAAAACAGCAACTGAAAAAAATGTGCAACAGGTGTGACACAGCTTTGTAATACCCATTCAGAACTACACTATGGGTGGCCTGATGGTTAAGGGAGTGTGCTTGTGATCGAGAGGTTGCTGGTTTGAGTCCCTGACTGGCAAGGTACAGCTCCCCAGCTGCTGCAGTAGCTGCCCCTGCTGTGTAACGTCAGGCTTAAGTGCATAGGACACGTTTTGCTGTGGTGTGTTAACAATGACAACTAAGCACTTGTACAGACTTGTCTTTTACTCTCTTTAAGGATTGTCTGTCATTATAATTTGGTGCAATTGCCACACAAGATGTTATCATATTTCTTTTTATTTTATTTATGACTGAAACAAGGTCATAGATTTTGGGTATGGATGGTAGGAATGCTTCTCTACCAATACTGTGGGAGTACCGTGTGAGTCTGGGAGAACGGGGGGCGGGGGGGGGGGGTTCGGGGCCGATTTGATCCCTACCAGTGTTAAAATTAAAACTATGCACTTCAACTGAAACTACATTTTCTGACTTGACCCAATAAACTGATGGTCTCTGGTTAAAATCCCAGGGTCAGCAAAGCGATGTCATCATTGGGCCCCTGAGCAAGGCCCTTAACCCCCGCTGCTCCAGGAACGGGCTGATCATAAAACTGTATGTTGCATCTGCGAGGTAAATAAAATGTAGATGTAAAACTTGCCACGACTGTAGTATCACTCTTAACCCAATCTGTGCCAGCTGGCAGCTCAGATGGGCACAGCTGACGCCAGGCGCTCCCCTTTGGAACAGGCCCCTCTGTCACACAGGCTGATGTCGGCGGTGACGCTGTACAGGGATCAGTCTCATTACCTCAGCCTCCCAGCCAGAGCTATTAGGCTCCTCCCTCTCCATGTGCTCCATGGAATCACCAGTGGACCTTGTCAAGCACATCGACTCTGATTATTATAATCATCAGTCAGCCATTACTGTGCTTCAGATGCACCATTTCTCTCTAATAAATGTCAATTGTTAAGCATCTCAAGATGCTCATTTGTGTCAGTCCTTAGCTCCTCTCTGCCTTTTATTTGATTATTATGGTTCTTTTGGTCATCCACACGAGATTAGCCCAAGCCAGGCAGCAGCATGCACTGTGCACTTTATCTTAGTCATTCTTCACATGTGCGTTATGCTATTTTTTGCTATTAAAAAGTCTATACCTTTAACCTTGGTGACCACATCACTCCACATCGCCGCAATGTTGCATCACACAGCTGGGAGTTTGGAGTGGCTGTCGCGGGTCACATTTCCTGTTTTGTTTTGATGGTAAAGTTCATGTGCTGAGCGTCGGGCTTTGGTCTCCTGGTGGTGATGGCACCCCGCATGAGTTCCAGCGTGTCTCAGGTTCGTTCACATCATGATTAAAGTCCAACACCCTTGGGGTGTCAGATGAACTCTGTTTAGATGTATCCAGGCTTTCTGAAGCTATTTTTATGGTCTATGTGGAGCTACTACCACAAAAAAATAGATTTTTCATTCCGTACCAGGCAACTTTTTCAGCAATGTTGCCAGGTAGCTGCCATTTATGTGAGACACAGGGCAATTCATCTGTATCTGGCTGATTGCAGAAAGTCACCCACTGCCAATCAAAAGGTTTACAAGTAGAAATATGTTGCCCGATATCAATGGGAAAGTGCCTGAGCAGCATTTCTCAGTATCATTGCCCTGTGCATTGTCACCCTAAGAATACAACTATGTTACCCGGAAGTTTTCATGTTGGACAATACGGAACTCAGCAGGTGAATGAAACACACCGTATTCAGCCTCTATCAGTTCTTATGTAGAGTTCATCTCTGACGAAGTATGAGGTACCAGATACATTCACTGTCTAGTTTTAATTGTATTCTGCATGTGAAGAAGACTTCTTTAGCACCAGGGAAAAGGTTTTAGACATAATCCAGAATATTTTGTAACGTGCAGGATAAAGGTTACTGAAAATTCACAAGGAATTTGTTTTCTCCCAATTCCCAACATAAATGAGTAATTTCGTTAAATTAACACTTAAACAGGCAGGTATTATCTAACTAGAGATTCTTTTTAATTAAATAATAAATAACTAATAGTGAAAGTCTAGGCTTTTAAATGTGTTGGTAATAATTGATACAATAAGATAAAGGTGTCACCTGCTGGTCAGTAACGGAATTGCTGTTTATTTGTTTAGTGTTCGAATCCAGCCTTTGACCGATGAGATGCGCTTTCCTGAGTGCAGTTACTCAATAATAATATTCTTTGAAATATTAAGAAAAGAACCTTATGGACGTGACAGCAATCTGTTGTGCTGTTCAAGACATGAATTAGACATGTATATATATTGAATGTATATAATTTTTAGACATGTACATATATTGAATACTAAATGCTACGTTTAAGTTTAAAGTAATCTCTGTGTTTATTGTGCGATATTAAGACAGGACCTGAATATGCTTTTCTGTGTATTATCTCTACACTGCCACTCTCCTGTGAATGAGCAAAACAAAACAATTTACTTTGTGGCAATCTACTGCCTCCTGGTGGGAATGCACTGCCATTTCAATTATTTGTACCCAGTACTGGAGATGTTTAATTAACAGAGGCTATGCGGGATGGATATAATTCTGTCACACTTCAGTTTTCCTGCTAATTTGGCCACTGTCCTCACATTTCCTGGTGCTGCTTCGGCGGGGGACAGGACCGGCACGTGCACCATTTAGCCTGTCATTTCACTTACCAGCAAACTTGAAATAATGTTACACAGCTGCGAGCTGCGGCTTTTTCTCTCGCTTTTCCACGAACAGACGTGCAACTTGAGAAGACTCGTTGCGTCCCAGCACCCGCTACAGTGGCTATATTCATTCTGGAAGCTCTCAGGTGCTGGCAGGAGAGTGACTGCCACTCTGGGAATCTGTGCTGATGTGGAAACCAGATTTCTGGTGCATAAAACTTATGTCAACATCTCTCATCTTTAAGAAGAGCCCCACACAATGTAGGGTAGCATTCCCACACGCAGACACCCACTTATATGTGTCTCATCTTAAGGAAATGGCTCTCTAACTCAACCAAATAAAATGCAGTGCATTGAAACAAAGTCAACAAACAAACGAAAGGTTTATCTACTTTTAATGTCCAACGGCACTGGTGCATCCCAGGAGACAGTGCCTCAAAGACAGCGGGCGTCTTTAAAACCGTCCTAATGTGACCATGCAGACACATACACATACACGTATGTAATTCCCCGGGTGGTCCTGCTCAATGTGTTTAGCGTGTGGCAGATTTACAGCCAGTGCCTGTGACGGATCCAGAGCAAAGAGGAGGTCTTAGTACCAGACAATGGCTTAAAAAACAGCTCACCTGAGACCAGGAATCATAAATTCAGTGCATTTAGGGTCAATGCATTTCAAGGCATGTTTCATGCTTGCCAACAGGAGTCTGTCTTATTTATGTTATTATTTATCTCTCTTGCTGGGAAGCCCTAGCAGGCCTGAATAGCAATAATTAAGCTGTTATTCTGAGATGACGCATTTGTAGAGGCCCAACTGCTAGTGGCTGCTTCACAGCTAATAATATGGGCGCTATCAGTATAGGAAATGGCTTCAGTGTTCATTTTTGGTAAATGGCTAAGTCATCTCCCCAACAGCTTTGGCCATTTATCGTTTTGTACATTTGTCCATAAATTCCCAGCTAGTTTGATTACACAGAGGCGCCTCCCTTCCCCAGATGGGCCTTATCCTTAGTCGGAGATGACTTAGCGTACCTGTTAGCTAGCATGTTGCTCAGTAGTTAGCGAGTAGGGCTAATGCTACCACCAGTTCCTTACAGCAGTGGGGGCCAGTCCAACAGTCCTGTGGTCATTTTTTGTTTTTACCAGGGGCCTCCTGCCATGCGAGGCGTGATGCCGGCATTTCAGCTCACGCTGGCTGTGACATCAACAGAGGCTTTTCCTAGGTAAGCCTTATAGCTCTGCTAATAATCCAGCGCCGGGTTTAAGGCGCTGAAAGGATGCTAAACAGTCTGTTGCCCGCTAAACCCTCATTAGCCACTTGACAGGCCTGGAAAGAGATGGAATCAGAAAGCAGTCATGGTGTCGGTGGATTTGTGCATATTTACAAAGAGCAAGGCAGATAATCACAGTTACAGGGCTACTACCCCTGTTAGCTACAAATAGTCGCTACACTAAATGCATTCCTTATTTAGGAGATGTGACGCCGCATGCTCTGCTAGCCAGTTACTATATTCAGACTAGCTATTTATTTTGTTTTTGAAACATTTGTCTCACTGTATTTCTAACAAAGGAAATCGTATAAAGTGGGAGATGCGTATGCTGTAGTTGTTAAGGTTTATTCAGACACTGTATCTCTGAGATGCCTGATTCTGTGTAGAGAGACCATTGTCTGTTTCAGTATTTAATGAAACTGGGTCAATCAATATATCAGTCAATTGTGACCTTTCAAGTGGGAAACTTTTAGAACGACGACTTTCCCATCCATGTCTAACAACTCGCAAACCCCTTTGTCGGGATGCACACAAGCAGCATCGCTTTAGTGCCATGGCAACACCGTCTCTCTGTTTGTGACAAATTAATATGACTGTGTCCCATTAGCAAATGCCAGGGGGCATGTGCATAAAGACAAGAAATCATTTATCGTATTTGTGGGAGGAAGGAGTTACAAATGTCAAATGAAAAAGGAGAATAAGAAGCATTAATATATTATAAATTTGTCATTGTATTGTAATTGTGGAAAGACAACAAACCAGTACCTCCAGACAGTTTGTGATGGCTAAAGGTAACGCAGGCTGCTGTCGCTCCTCATTGGGCCTTAAATCACGCTGGTGTGCGTTGGTTAAGCCAGAGAACACCTTCGCTTTCGCGACATGATGAATGTCGGAGGCTTGCTGAGGCAGCCCTGGAGCTGCAGTCCCTGGCCGTTGCTCTCCACTGACGAGCCTCATAACACCGGTCGGTGCTGCAGAAATAGCTACCTGGAGCCAGAATCCCGCGGGGAAGGATGGTGTCCAGATAGACTGGCAAAGCCGTGTGTGTGAGGTGCCCA
Source organism: Gnathonemus echidnorhynchus (assembly GCA_026776725.1). NCBI lineage: Eukaryota > Metazoa > Chordata > Actinopteri > Osteoglossiformes > Mormyridae > Gnathonemus > Gnathonemus echidnorhynchus. The sequence goes on from JAODJU010000001.1 coordinate 15,420,048, forward strand.
CCGGGAAAGGCGGAGCCCCGTGTGCAGTGTGAATTAATAACACCCTTTGGATATATGCACACAGACGCGTGTTTTGTGTATGATTGTGCTGTAGCATAAATTAACAAGCAGATGTTTCGGTTGACGTTTAGGTCACAATAAACACTCCTGTGTCTGGCGTGTCTTTCTCCAAAGACGTATTCCAGATGTACTGGAATGTCATATGTTCTTTCGGGCTGAAATATTTTGGAATAACCTACGTCTGATTTAAAAATGACCGGTATGAGGTTCAGTAATTAACGCGAGTTAGGGTTAGAGTTGACACCTTGTGCCTCATCTTCATTCGAGAGCTGACAATTAAATTCGGAAAGTATGACACTTGTTGCTAATGTAGACAAAGGTTTTTTTTAGTTTAATTTGTGTGAGAAGATTGTATTTGGCTGAAGGAAAAGGCATCTTCCCAATGCTGTAAATAGCCGTCACGGCCAGTGTCAGGAAAGAACAGCATTCCTACACCTCCGGGAAGTCATTCCGTGTGTTCGGAATGCCATCCTGTCATTCAGATTTCTCCAGCTCCATCCAGTTGAGGTCATGGTGACGTGCCTGGTTAGACTGAAAAATCACAAGACATTGTCAGTCCCAAAATAAACAACCGCCTTGCAACTATCTCACTTCATAAATTCTCGCAAATATCATAATTCTGAAAGAGAATTAGAAATAAAATTTCACTAGCGCGATTATTACATTATCTTGAAGTCAAGCAGGCATGTATGAGCACAGACCCAAAATATATTTGCAGGCAAGGCACATTCAAGCTGCTTATGGCACAACGTGAAGAGAGGCCTACAGTTACAGACCATAAATGTACTTGGGGAGATCCAGACTTCATGAGCAGCTAGACCTCATAAACCATAATCGTTGAGGTTCACCGTCCAACAACAGCAATGACATAATTAGGTAAACGTTATTTCAGGCCCCTTTCGTGCTAATCAAGGCAGATAGAAGCGAATGTTAGAGGAATAACGAAAAAAGCAGTAATAACTGTAATTTGCTTAGACGCTCCGCTTTTGAATCCTAATGCACACTAGACTAAACTACAAAAGTCTGCAATGGGCTGTAACCGGGTTATGAAAATGAGGCAGCCTCAGTGCGGATAATCCGTTTTTCTCTCCGCTGCGCTGTAAACCGCAGATTGTTCCATCCCATTTAATCCGGTTGTAATAGGCTTCCAGGCGCAAGTGTCTGGTGTGATGCAGGCAGAAGATGATGATGCGGGACAGCCAATCTGGAGGCTTTGCTGAGCACTACCACAGAGACTCAGTCATGAGCAGAGGCTCCTCACGGCCAGCGGCAGGGTTGCCTCCACATTTGCGTGGGTCCCCTGTAGTTTGGGAGCCCTCTTTTGGTCACACACCGTCACTACAATAAATCTTAAATAAACGCCTTCCTTATTTATGAGCAGTATGTTCTGCTAATCAGCTAGCTGGCGATGATCTTCTGACTGTACTGGTTAGTTATGTATTATTTATTTTTTATGAAATATCTGGGGGGGGGGGGGGGGGGGGGGGGAAAG
>JAODJU010000001.1:15421699-15441390 GCA_026776725.1 Gnathonemus echidnorhynchus
GTTATGTATTATTTATTTTTTATGAAATATCTGGGGGGGGGGGGGGTGGGGGCAAAGTGACTTTTTGAGTGTGGCCCCAGAAACAACAAACCTGCCCCTGGTCACAGTTTGCTGCCAATTGAAACCAGTACTGTTTTCATTCCACACCGTAAGCTTTTAGCTGGCTTGTGAATAAAATTTATAACGACATCCAGGGAACAGATCGGTATGCTACCACAACTCGAAGTTTTTCCCATCATTGGCTGTTTTGGGTTTTTCTTGTTTTTCGATTCACTGTGGAAAGAATTACAGTAGATCACCGAAATTCATCTTGTGTGTTTTAAAAATTCACGATACTAAATAAAATTTGATAGACCCCTAGACAACCAAGTAAAATTCTGAAAGCTGTTTTGATGAGAACCCCCTGCATGTTTCAGGAGGGAAAGCAGCACAGGTTACCTCAGGACGGTAAGCTGGGCCGAGGCCTGACTGTATGATGGAAACCCTGGCAGCAGACACCCCTGTAGCACGTCAGGAGGCCAGCTGATTGGTGCAGAACGACAGAGCCCAATGGGACGTCCAATACCAGAGGGAATCACTCTGATTGGCTGCCGAAAGTCAGCTGAGGCAGAGATATGGACAGCAGCCAAATAATGCAGACACAAAGGCTACATTAAGATTACAGCAGCAATCGAACACAGTTGCTCAGATGGTATTTGGAAAATGCATAGTGACTCAAATATGGGAGCAAGCATTTTGTAATGTAGTAGTTATGTGGATGCATGTTTATTCCTTGAAATTTGGACTTGAATAATGTGAGTAACCTTTTGTTTGGTTCTGGCCAGATGCAGCACTAACTAATGTCAGTTTCATCGCATCAGATCTTAAAGACTTTCACAAAAAAGTAAAGATTCAGTGCCGGTCAACCCATTATGTGGCATAGGCAGCTGCCTAGGGCACCATCTTCAGAGGGGGCACCGACTTCGCAAGCCGATTTCACTTCATCTCAGACTGCAGGGTGGTGAAGCCTACCTAGAGCAGCACAGGGGCTTCAACTAGTAGTGCACCAACTGGAATGGAAGATTGACTTTGAGAAGATCAACACCATGCTGGAAGAATGCAAGGAAATGAAAAGGTCAGATACTAAATAAAATGAGCTCAACTGCAACCTGTCTGTAAAAATGAAGCGTATGTGTGGCACATCCAAGGCGACGGGACTCATTCCACTTGGCCATCAAACTGCGGCCTTTGTGCAAATTGAGGCAGCCAGGGGTACAGCCTCCAAAATCCGGGCTTTCATCGGCAAATGCCGGCTGCACACATGAGCCCGGCAATCAATCAGCGGCTGGGATTTATGGCCGAGGGCCCAGGGAGGGTGTCTCGAGGGCGGCAGGGAGGCGAGGGGCGGCGCGGCGAGGCAGATGAGGCAGGAAGAGGCGAGGAAGAGCATGACAGCTGCCCCCCCCCCCCCTGGGTGCATGTGTTACCATAACCGTAACTCAACACCTGCCAGTGAGCTGGTGTCTTTCATTCCACAGCAAAGATCGCAGGTCTTGGGTGGGGGGGAGGGGGCGGTGAGCAGTGCATGTTCACACAGTGCTAAGTTACAGGCATGACAGGGGAGGAGGGGGCGGCGGGTATAAGGTGGAGTCAGATGCCACCCTAACCCACCCCCGCAAATTGTGTATGAAACACAAAACACATGCAGGTTCCAAGGTGTGTATCTGCATGTCTGGAGGGAGCCAGATGCTGGAAGGGAGCAGAATCATGAACTGCCTTGGGTTCAGAAACACTGCTGCAGTGGACATTTAATCACCCTGAGGTGAACATCTCAGCGAACACGGGGGTGTAAAGACCCAGATTGTGAAGACCGTGTAGTGGAACCAAAGCACAGCTTTCCTGGGGAAATGTACAGGACGTTTCACTGCCAAGAGCAAATTATCTGAGTAAAGAACAAACACAGAAAAGAAATACAGCAGATTATTTATTCACATAAACTCTCCTTACCAACCCAGCATTATCCAGCAGCACCAGTATCATCACGGTCATCCTAGGATTGGTGCATTTCTGAGCCCTCTGTCAGTACCAGGAAACACAGGACGCACTGGACTGGATACCAGCTGGAACAAGGTCAGGTTTCCATAGCTAGATTGTGGTTTAATGCTGCCCCCTGCTGTTCAATGATGAAACAATACCCAATATACATGCAAAAGAAGTTGTAGATCTAAATTTAAGAATAAATAAATAAATAGACAAAAGGCAGGAATCTAGGTTCTCAGCAAACATTAAGATGTGAATAACTCTTTAAACAGTTTGTAGCATCTTTCAGTTTTTCATCAGGTCCGGTTGGGGAGTATGTATCCCGGGTGGCAACCCCCCAGGCCGACGTGCGGCCCAGTCCCACCCTCCGGAAATGGCTGTCTATCACGTGGGCATCCCCTCGGCCTGGTCCAGCCGCTCGAGTCCTCGGCACTGAGGATCCTGCCAGCCGGATCACCCTCAGGGAGCCGCGTCACATGGCCGTAGTGCCGTAACTGGCGCTCCCTCACAATGCAGGTGATCTGCCTCATTCGGGACTCCCTGAGGAAACGCTTGTCTCTCACAATGTTTATTATAATGTCTTAAAATAACTGACTGGTGAATAGGTGACTCTGGTTTCAAATTTCGGCTTGTGATGAGGGTAACAGTTGCTGTGTCGGCCAAGATGGAAATCACAGGGTGTTCCTGATAAAAGTATCAAACAAGACGGAAATCACAGGGTGTTCCTGATAAAAGTATCAAACAAGCAACTACATGGTGCATCTTCAGTATATTTCAAACCCGTATCCAAGCCCGAGATTATAGATTGTAAACAAAACAATCTATTCCGTTTCCCTTAAGGATTCCAGTGTAAAAATACACAAAAATTATGAGCTTTTACATGCAGATTTTCCATACTGATAATCTTTACTTAGCAACCAGACTAACAATGTTAGCATTAGACTGGTATCGGTAATATTTCCACAGGAGCAAAACTGTCACAAGGGGGCGATACTGCATAATTTTCAGTTTGAGGATTATGCACTAGGACTTAAATGTACTCTATATCCATCCATCCATACATTTTCCATGCTGGCTTGCCCTATATATCAGAAAAGTTAATTGATTGTTCACTAATTACTGTATTTATTTGAATTCAGTTTTCCAGGGAATCCCAGAATACAGAAACTATGTGGACAGAAGTATTGGGTCACCTGGCCATTACACCTGCAGGAACTTTTATGACGTCCCATTCTAAATGCTCAGATAGGCATAGGCATCAATATGGAATTGGTCCCCCTTTACAGTTATAACAGCTCCCACTCTTCTGGGAAGGCTTTCCACAAGATTTTGGAGTGTGTCTGTGGGAATCTTTCATCCAGAAGAGCATTTGTGAGGTCAGGCACTAATGTAGGATGTGAAGGCCTGACTCACAATCTCCATTGTAGTTGTTCCTAAAGGTATTTAATAGGGTTGTGGTCATGGCTTTGTGCAGGCCAATCAAGTTCTTCCACAAACTCACCCAACCATGTCTTTATGGACTTTCCTTTGTGCACTAGGGCACAGTCATGCTGGAAAATAAAATTTGGAAGCATAGAATTGTCCACAATGTCTTTGTATGCTGAAACATTCAGAGTTCCCTTCACTGGAACTAAGGGGTCTAGCCCAGCCCCAGAAAAACAACCCCATACCATTATCCCTCCTCCACCAAACTTTACAGTAGGCATAATGCAGTCAAAAAGGTAACATTCTCCTGGTACCCATCAGACTGCCATACAGAGAAGCGTAATTTGTCACTCCAAAGAACACATTTCCACTGCTCAAGAGCCCAGAGCTTTACACCACTCCATCCAGTGCTTGGCATTGCGCTTGGTGATGTGAGGCTTGCATGCAGCTGTTCGGCCATGGAAGCTCATTCCCAGTTTTAGTGCTGGGGTTAATGCCAGAGGAAGTTTGGAACTCTGCAGTTATTGAATCAACAGAGCACTGGCAAATTTAATGCACTATGTGCTAGAGGTGGAAAGTTCAGGTCCAGAAAGTGTAAATCCAAACCAAGGATTTGTTGCAGCCAACCAGTTGAGTACAGTGTGACTGAGACTTTCTATACTCAACTGGTTGATTGAAGCAAAAGCTTGGTCTGAATTTGTACTTTTTGGACCTGAACTTTCCACCTCTGCTATGTGTCTCAGCACTTGGCTACCCGGCTCTGTTACTGTTGTTCCTAAATGCTTCCAGTTTGCAATAATACCACTTACAGTTGACTGTGGAATATCTATCACGGAAGAAATGTCACAATCTGACTTATTGCAAAGGTAGCATCCTATAACAGTATACCACGCTTGAAGTCGCTGAGCTCATCATTTTTTCACAAACGTTTGTAAACCTGACTGCATGGCTAGGTACTTGATTTTATATACCTGTGGCAATGGGTCTGAATGAATCACCTGTTTTCAGTTTAAGAGGTATGTCCCAATACTTTTTGTCCATATAGTGTAATACTGAAGAACACATCGCATCAAACATTCCCGGAAATAAAATGTTAAAAGTTACCTTACAAAGTTATTGTTTGGGATCGTTTTGCGATGTTCTTTTTCTAAGAAAAAAAAAGGCTGTTGTGGTTATTGTGAACTTAACCATCTGCTATTATTAAGTTTGCAAGGATGCTAAATGTCCTTCTCCGGGGAACACGGGAGCGGACGCGAACAGCACTTTGCAGGGGTCACCAGCCCTGATTCATGCACTTTTATAATCGCTTTGTGCAACATGCGTGATGATCGCTTCAGTTTTACTTGCCAGTTGCGAAAGATGCTTGTAAGAGTGACATTTACAGAAATCAGATTTTAGTTAGAAATTTACACATGGAAGGAAATTGGTTGAAAATGTCATAGCGAATTAATTGTTTAGACCCGGCAGGAGAATCACTGCCTTTTATTTCGTGGCATTTGCAGAAAGTCACATTTATGTCATTGACTTTGCCGAAGATAAAATGCTCCCTTCCTCTCGGTTTCGTATTTAGTTGTTTGTGAGATCCACCTAAGTCTAATCTCCAGAAACAGACCAGAGTTTAGTTAAATTGCCTCCATGGACAAGTTTCCTTGTCCATAACAGGGCGTCTAATTTTACCCACATTTAGAGCTATTCATCCTTAATCTTAGATCGGGACAAATTTTTAAGAAACCAAAACGACTACTGAAGCTGTCATTACGTTGAATAAGACGAGGAATGTGGTACAAAAGATCGCCTGTTGCGTAGGCAGTGTGTCTCAGTAATCTTAAAATCTGAGATTACCAACGCGGTCCTTGTGCAATTCAAAGCAAACAGTGGGATGGGTGGGAAGAACAGTGTAGCAGAGCTAAGATGCGTCATGGCACGTCGGAGCCACACTTTTAGTTTGCAATCGAAATTTTCACACACAGCAAAACAGTATAATAAACAAAACAGGCTGGTTGTCTCCAAAACAAAATCCAACAAAGTCTCCTTCTCTGTCTTTGGCTTCAGCCCATGGGAGTCACGGTCCTTCCAAGCGTCCACCTCTGAGGAGGATTTTATGCTAATGAGTCCATTCATTTTGGTCATCTGCGCCTAATCTTACACTTTGATTGATTCAGTGCTTAAAAGCCTTAATTGAATATAAATTAAATATTGCCCGAGAGAATCACACAGCAGCTAGATCAGGCTCACCATTTTAAGATGATTTTATATATATATATATATATATATATATATATATATATACATACACACACACACACACAACATTATATAATAATATAATATATATTTGTTGTTGTATAATAATAAAAATCATCAACATAATCATCATCATCATCATAAACCAAAAGCACTCTAATTAGGATTCATTGCCAAATAAATAATAATTCAGTTGTTCTGTATTAATCTCATGTCCCACTGGACCTGTATTTATTTGACTGTCATTTTTATTGATGATTTTATGTACATATTCATTCAAAGTTCGGTTTTGCATATCTATAATACGTTAGGGATTTTTGTTTATTAACAAATATAACCCAGAGAGATCTTTCAGACTTTGGATATTCGTCATTCTCATATTGGGGCAAAGGTTTTTCCTTTAATGCACAAAATCGGTCATTATTTTAATGCGTATTGATAGCACAACAAGGGAAGGACCTCAAACTTCATTCTGCAGATGGACAGGGAGGGGAACGCACATTTCTGCAAGCCCTTCGCCCGGCTCAATTATGCCTGATATATTTCCATATAAATGAAAGCTGACATTTTCCTGTTTTACACTATAACTATTAAAGTATGATGAGGTTTCTGAGTAAATGTCCTCCGCGGAGGTCTCATCATTACTCTTACGTTTATTAAATCAGGGTGATTTATGGCTGACCTGTGCTATGCACAGTGTATTAGGAAGCGTGCCGTTTAACAGTGGAATGTATTAACTTCTGATCTCCGACTGTGTTGCTCCAGGACGCAGACAGCTGAATCGCCCCGGCCCAGTCTTTGTGTATAATAGGCGGGGTTTCAGTGGCATTGCGGCACAGACTTTTGGCTGTTAGTTCGCGGTTTGATCTTTCTACACATGCACGAAAACCACGATCGTTTGGTACTTAAAAGCTTAGGCAGCAGATGACGTTGTAAAGTTATATTTATAGGACCATCGAAGGATTTATTTTCTGTATTGTTACTTTTATAAAACATGAAGCTGTATTGATCCCGGGGGGGAAAGCTTGCGCATACAACAGCAAGGTAGCCTACGTAAAGTGCAAGCAATTTTTTAAAACGTACACAGTATAAACAAATGCAATATTAAAGGAAAAGAATATTGAGGAAACAAATAGATATAAACGGATGGCACATGCGCAATAAAAAGGCAGCCCCAGCTTTGTGAGTTCGCCGTCTATTTTTGTTGCGTTGGGAAGTGAATGTTACATAATTTTATTGGTGATGAAAAATATTCTCCTGTGCGAGTTGATGTTGCATGTCTGCCCCCCCATCTGATTATCTGCCCGGGTTTGAAGAAATATACTTTGCTTTTGACCCCAAAGTCTTGTCTCCGCATGTTGCTGGGGTTAAGGTCAAGGTCACCCGCTGTGTTTTTAAATGGCATATGTTAAGCAAAACCATTCTCTGTGTTTTTAACAGGGTTAGCATCTTTATTCGATTTATCTTACGTTATATTAAGGGCTTGTGTCAGGTCCGTTCATTTCTTCGGCCGATTTTATATTTGTGAATCGCATTAATGAAGCGGTCCGGGCTTCCAGTCAGGAGGACACGACAGATCTCGCTCCCGAAGCTGATGGATGCGACTTTCATTGTATCGACAGCTGTCAGTGCCAATCGGCTCCTATGAAAGGAGCCACGGGCGCAGTCTTTAAATTGCATTTCTTCTTCCTTCATTAAAGAACAGCGAGGCAGGATTCCGAGCAGCTGTGCAGGGCGGCGGATCGTAAGCAGCGCTCTCTGCTCTACGGGCAGCCCTTCCGTCTGTAGCCATCCTCGGCGTCGCTAAATGAGGATTTGCGCATTTGCGTAAGAAACCAGGCTATACTACAGACAGGTGATTGGCTATCTGCCTCAGCCAATCATTTGCTCCACTTTAAAAACTCGCAATTAGAAGTTTATATATAAAGTGAGGTATTTTGAACCACTTCGTGAATAGTTAGCTAGGAGTGGTTAAACCCTCAGTGTATTAGATGGACTGTGGCAGCTTTCACTCATAGCAGGGATCCATGCACTGTGTGTTGTGATTATCATCAGAATTATCTGCCATTTGTGCCACAGTAACCCTTCTGTCAGTTTGTACCAGACGTGATAGCCTGCTGCTTCGACTAGTCCTGGCTGCCCAGACCCCTGTCGATGCTTCGTGGCTTTTCCCTCCTTAGGTACTCACCATGGCAACAAAATCCTTGCAAGTTCATATAAAATCAAGGTATTTTGAACCACTTAATGAATAGTTAGTTTGGAATGGTGAAATCCTCACTGCATTAGGACGCTGGCAGCTTGCACTCCATCAGAACAGACAAGGATGGCAGCGTCTTACGGGCCACAGAGCTTCTCTGCGTACAGTAAGCAGTGGCGCCCCCTGGCTTCGTGGAGTCCTCCCCGTGTCCGGCATGGCATTGGCCTGGGCCTCTCTGTGCAACGTTTAGCTTTTCTGACGATGACTGTAAGCTATAAACTAGCAGCACAGGGCAGAGAGGAAAGACCTGAGCGTATAAATGTAAAAAGCACAATATTCCGCGCGTCAGAGCTTGAATCTGCTCATCGGCACTTTTAGCAGAGACCCTTCTGCGGAAGACTGAATGCTGAAACCATCTGGCTACACATGGCGGACTCGCGGCTTTTCCAAATGACCTACAGCGATGACACGTGTTGTTGTTTAATTGCTTAGCTTTGATCCAGAACAACTTTGCCATGTTAATCCACTGCGAGGTAAATGATCAGACTCCAAGGTACAACAGTGGAACCCTTACTGGGATTTGACCCAGCAACCTTCTGGTTATGAGCTCACCTCATTTAGCAGCAGCCCTTTCAAGCCGCTGACAGCAGAGAGGCATTTCTCTGAGCCTGTTAGGTGCCATATGAAGCTCGGCCCCGAGGAAAAATTCCTCTCACTCTGCTTTGAAATCCTCACTGAGCTGTAAGCGCCTGGTGGAAACTGCCCCACTAAGTAATTTGAGCAAATTAACCTGCCAAAGTGGGGGGATATTTCCATCTCTGATTCGCAGCAAGGTAATGGCACGATTGTCCCCGCCTGCCAGTACGCTGTGGAAACTTGCTAATGATAATTAAATTAGCCTTACTGTACTATAAACAAAATAATTTCACAGAATAACGCAGGAAATATCGGTGCAGTCTCAATGCATGTATCATGACAAGATTCTTGTGTTACTGTTCTTGTACCAGAAATGAATAAAAAAAATCCGGAATGACTTTGAAGAATCTTGAGTTATGTTTTGGGTTCCCGCTGATGAGTGTGGAGCTTAAATTAGGAGCCGCTGTCAGAAAGATGCTGGTGCCCCAACCGAGTTATTTTCTGCCCTTCTGTTACCGGGTGGCTGATTCCCACTTGCTGGCACCACCCGCTGACTGTCACTCGAGCGCTCAGAATCAGCCAGGGTGTGATTTCATCCCTGACCGCGCTCACGTGGAGAATCCTCTCATCTGACATCAGAGAGGGACTCCAAAAGGGGGGGGGGGGCAGTGAAGGAGAGCTCTAGCTTCAAAAATAAAGGAGCATTCAGTCACACATCGTTTGAAAAGGCAGGGGGTGGTCCTGTGAAGAGAGGGGACACCCAGGGTTTGAGCCCCAACAAAATGTAACATTTCATCCCTTTTCTTAACATGACGCAGCTTGGGACTCTGAAGAACCAGGATAAATATATTTAAAATGAGGGAAGCGAAAGGTTATTAATTTATGTGCAAAAAATGCCCCTGGGGCAGTTAGGGGATTGCCCTGGGTTTATTTTTCAGTCTCCAGGAATGTTCCAGCTTTGCACCAGTGTGGCTGCTGATTGGTGCTTCCCCGATCAGGCCTGGCAGTTCTGCTTACATCACAACTAATCAATAGTATACGGGACCGCAGAGGAGGTTCGGCAGAAAGTGGCCATTTCCTAGCGCCCAGCTGGCGACGCTGATGGATGCAGTGACGGGGCGATGTCGAGAGGCGCTGTTTTTAGCAAGCAAGAACTCCCCATGAGTCACAGGCCACAGCGTCCAGGCCCAGATCCCAGCAACGTGGCAATTCTGTTTTCCAGTCTCTCCGTGACTCACACCATTTGGAACTGATTGTCACCGAGCCCCCCCCCCCCCACCCCCACACACACACACACAGTCACATGACTCACCCGTTGCGCGAGATCAAAGGGCAAATGCCATGGAGAAGCCGTACAGTGACTGTGCAGACACGGATGTGGTCTACCTCTGCGTCGTCATGGTGGTGGTTAATTAGCGAGACAGGTGTTGGTAGATTAGGACGATCGATATAACCGATGAGACACAAGGAAGCAAAGAACGGCTGAGATGCAAAAGAGAGAAACCCGAGAATGGGCAGCAGTTCAAGAGAAAAACCGACAGAATTAGTGTCCAGTACAGTAAGCGAGTTGGCTTTGTCAAATACCATTTAGAAAAGCAGCTTTGTAAAAAAAAAAAAAATCACAACAGACACTGAGCGAGTCCATGAAGTGGCCACACCTCAGGCAGATCAACGTGGAAGTCATACAAAAAGAATATGACAAACCAATCATACGTTTGTTTAAACAAATTACCACTCGATACTAAAACTGACAGGGTGGAAAATGTGAATCCCTGTCTCTAAATCTGATAAGGTTTGAAATCTTCTGTGTAACGGTAAAGGGATGTGAATATAGATATACCAAGACGGGTGACATTTTGGTCACGCTGATGTATGGGAGGAAGAGCAATGGGTTGCGGTGTAGAGAGTAAATGATCTCATATGGTGAATAACCTCTTCCAGATGGCACCAATATGGCCGACAGCGAGATAAGAGCAGAGCAATGGAGTAGCCACAAAATCATTTCAGCTCAGAGGGCAGGTGTCAAGGTATCCCCAAATGCATGTCCTCATGCACACTTTCAATGTTTTTTTTTTTTTTGGGGGGGGGGGGGGGGGGGGAGGGGGCAGAGGTTGAATGTGGCTAGCCAGCATGCGTCACTAGGATCCCTAAATCTTAAGAGGCACAGGCCCTGATTTTGCCCTTTGATTGTCCTGCTCAGAGAGCAGTGCTGGGAGACCAGTTGATGAACTAGCTGAAATTTCAGCAAGGAGTTTTAGTGATAGTGAGAGAATGGAGGGGGGTGTCACACACCTGAGTGCCCTCTGGGACTTCGTTCACTTATATGACCCTTCTTCCCCCTCATCTATCTTAGTCTAGGAAAACAAGAAGCACCACCCCTAGTAATGGTTTGGTAACACTGCATCATGGCGATGCCCTGATGAGGGAGGGTCAGCTCCACAGTCAGATGATCTGATGCCCTGAGAGATGGCTGTCGAGCCTCTGGCCTGTTAAAACATGCCGTTAGTTCCTAAACTGCGTCAACATTAGAATAAGTTGGGGGGGGTCCATCACTCCAGGGCAGGGTCAAAGAGCATGTCAGAGTCTATCCACTGGATGGAGATGTTTTTATGAAACTCATGGGCAGGCTGGTCTCACAATTTAGGCACATCTGCATTTTGGAATGTTTTGTATATGTTCACATTCCAGACAGTTACACCTAGGAAAACAGGGAAAGTTCATAACCATCTATAACTTATCAACAAACCAACAACCGGGAATAAGCCGAGAGTCTCCAAATGTGTTTGTTAAATGTTTACGTGGAGCATGCGAGGTCAGTAAACATGAACAATTACATTTGACCCCAAAATAAACCCTTTGTGGCCCTTCATGAGTCCAGGTGGTTCACCCTGATGTCAGTCTGTAATGTGCTTAAACATCATTGTCTTTGCGTGGTTCCCTCATCACCATGACTCAATGAGTGCAGCCTTGGCCAGCTTTGAGAAGAACAAGCGATCACAGTTGTGTGCTAGTAGAGGATACAAAAAAAACAGTTTATTAACTAGTAGAATGTTAAACTAATAACACAGAAATCATGGGTTCAATTCCCAGGAAACACACATACACGGGTAACCTTTCCCTCTACTGTAAGTTGCTTTGGAAAAAAGCATCAGATAAAATGTAGATGTAGATAAATGTAATTTAAATAAATAAAACTAAATTAACTGGGTTGTCAGAAGCTAAAAAGCATTCCTTGGCCAACATCATTTCAAATACAAGATCAAAGTAACCCAGACATCTTCATCATGCCATGTCTACAACTCGTTCTTTAAGTTCCAGGAAATTCCCGATAAGACGTGGCTCCTGCCCGCATCTCCCACCAAACCACTGTGTCAGATTTTCAAAAAGACTGTTTATTGCTGTCAGTAATGCACATGAAGTCCCTGTAGAACTGGGTTAAATATTTGATGTATTTCCTTACGAAAACCTATCGAGGAAAGGTTATAGAAGCCGTCAAAGTTCAGTTTCACCAGCAGGGAAAGACAAACCGGAGCTCATAACTCATCACCATTCCAATTGTACCAAACAGTGATTTTAAATACCATGTATCTTGATATTATGCCAGTTCAATGTCTCTTTATTTCAAAGTCATTTCCAGTGTCTGTGGTCAACCATCAGGAAAGTTATAGGGCTTCTGTGAAATGTGCTGGAAACTGGACTGTAGTAAGGATGCATTAAATAATGCATTTTGCTAACAGGGCCTTTTCCGAATGCTGCTGGCAATGTAAGGCTGGCTTTCAGCTTTCACTGTACATTTCGCTAGATGTTGTGCTTGTATAAGTATGAACGTGACAAATAAAGGAATCCTGAATGCTGTGACCACTACTGGTCATTTCCACAGACACAGATTGATAAAAAGGGAAAGAGATTAATTGTCATTGTTTACACACCAATGAAATGTTTCCTCTGCATTTAACCCATGTGTGACATAGCAGCAGGCAGCTATTATTTAGCATCTGGGTAGCAGCAGCTTGCTAGTCAGGGATTTGAACCAGTGACCCTTCAATCACAAACACACATTTAACTTCACATCCCTTTACCTTAACTATTAGGCCACCACTGTCCCAGCAAGACACACCAGCCGTTTGCCCTGTGCTGCCTGAGTAAACTCCATGCCCCACTGAGACCCCGACCATGATAAGCAGTTGATGGATGGATGGATGGATGGATGGATGGATATTTTTTGACATTTCATTTCAAAAATGGTTGGTTTTCATCACCATAGCAACTGTATTTTTATACTGATGAGGTTGGGTCCAGTTTAACATCATTTCAGACCCTCATTCTGAAGGTATCAAATGTACTATTTTTAAAAAAGATGTTTAGCACATACAGGACTGTTACCTAGATTGCCAAAACACTGGTGGAAATAGAAAGAAAATTGGCAAATAAAGGGAATAAAACTTTGGAGCATGGTGTGCGTAATTCAGTAGGCAATATGGCATCTAAATAGTACAAACGGAAAACGTTTTCATTGTGAAAAAGTCACATTTGAAAGAAAGAAAGAAAGAAAGAAAGAAAGAAAAAGACAAGTTTGAAAGATATTCTTTCCCCGTGTGAAGTTTTTGGCTGCATTGAAAAATTAACATTTGTAAGAGTGTTTTATTTGATTGTACATTGTAGGCATTTCTTTTTAGACACACTAGGGGGCACTATTCACAGTGGTAAATTTTTAGATATGAAAGAAATATACTGTTCCTCTTGAATATTTTTACAGTTAAAATCCTAGACATGTGTTACTGTAAATGATACTAAACAGGACACATGCACTCAAATGAAGAAAAACTCAGGTAACTATAGATCCGCCACATGGTCGTAAGTGTAGAAATAATCTAACTTACATTAAATACTGGCTTTAATTGAATGTGTGGCTTTTTTAGTAATTCAGATTTCAGAGCGGGAGTGAAGTTTGCAGAGGTCAAAGGTCAGGCGTGTGATTGACACACAGATGTCAGAAATGGTTCCTTCTTCGTACCAGCGGACGAACAAAGGGATCTGAGAGCCTTTGCCTCATTCGGTGTCGCCCCTCCTGGCGTTAATTGAAAGTACTGATCCGAAACTGACAGCTCTTTGATGTTGATGGAGCGTGTGTCTCTCTCGCGTCGCCCGGTGACACCCCCAAAATAACAAGACAGGGGGGCCAGCAAGCAGTTCAGCTCCACTGACACCCACCAGACCCTCTCAAGCTGCGTCTCTCTGCTGCTAACGTCTTACTTGGCATTGCTGTGCTACAGCGTACCAGAAAACATGAGCGATCATGCTAATGAGAATCACAGTTTCGGCAGATAACCCACAAAGACAATTCACGGTTAAAACATTATGAAGCCCTCATTTGAAAATAAATCACTTGAATCAATTATTAATGGCCGTATATTTGTGTTCTGATTGCGTTTTGTGTGCCCAGCAAAAGGAGCCGGCTTTTTTCCCAACCCCGAGGGAAGTCCCAGCCAAATCTGAATCCCGTCCGCTGATTCTGGCTGCATCCAATGCGCAACGCCTCATTGGTCGGCCGCATGTGGTGCCTGGGAAGCCGTCCAATCACAGCACGGTAGCTGAGTTTGCGGTCAATTATAAGCCCACAGTAACCAAAGTGCAGCCCCCACCCCATTCTCTACATGATGCTTTAGGTATCAATTTTCATAAAGATGAGATGACAGCACAAGGGCTCCGGCTACGAGTTTCCCATGGGAGGCCTGATCCTGTACCTTTGATAATCCATATGTGACTCGCAGAGTTTCAGTAAGACACTGAGCCATTTAAAAGGTGGCAGTAAGTGAGCTTAGATAAATAGGCCTGAAATAGCGCCACAGTTTCTTTTCAGGCGGTATCCATAGGCCAATAAGCACTGCAATGGCGTGTAACGTGCCTCCAGGCGAATACGGGTGGCTCCTATGTATGTAGAGCACAAGTGAGATTGTTGTGAAGAGTGAATTTTAATAAGAAACCTGATTTGGGGATTTCTGGGGAGGTATTTTAAGTTGCTACATGTGCTTTTGTTCTGGATCAGAGCTAGGCGGACATAGTGGATGGCTTAACACTTGCAGAGCCATTTTAAGGACAAGTCAGAGATTGGGCGTCCACATTCCGCACCCCCCATCCCCCCCCACAGCGCCCTCTATCTGTCTCACACCCCTTTTCCGTCAGCAGCGGTCTTGTGGCTGCTCTTTCCTTTGTCTGCAATCCTCTCTTCTGATGATTTCCACTATAACACATGCTGAGCTCATTAATTTCAGCTTCAGCCAAAACTGCTTCCCACACATGCCATCTCTCTCTCTCTCTCTCTCTCATGCACACACACACACTCTCTCCCTCTTTCTCTTCTGCATCTGCACAGATGCTCGACAGCTATTGCATTTAACCGTTCAGTGTCGGACTCACGTGGGCTGGCTTTTCCTGAAGCACCATGTTCTCAGGGAGCTGCGCCGGTCGCTAACGAGCAAACAGAGGAAGCGATTGGATTGCAAATGACAAACAGGCATTCCGAGCTGGCAAGCCGCTCCCGTTGCTGATAAGGAAAATGCTCGCTCCCAAAAATGTCGCCATGCACGGTTAATTCGGTTAGCGATCGCTGGCCTGTGGCAGTGTAATCTGTGTGGTCTGGAGAGAATTTTAAGGTCATGCCACCTCAGGAAAAGAACAGTCTACAGAATTAACACCACTCTGATTCCTTCACTACTATGCCACCTGCTGGTCGTAGCATTTTTGGTGCAGTGGTAGGTCTTTACTGCCGTTGATTCTTCAGTATGTGTTATACCGGTATAAACTGAAATTTATTGCAACATAAGGCTTCCTAGATTTGGATTCTAAGGCCTCTGAACCCCCCGCCCCCCCCCGCTCCCACAATAATGGGGTCCAGTAAATCATGGGCTGTTAACTCTGAGCCCACATCTGGCCTAAAATGAAGAGTCATACCATGTACCTCTAGCAGGGACCTTATCGGGATGCAGGTCAGTGGTCAAATTAACTGTGATTCAAGTTAAACTGCTTTCTGCAATCAATGTATGCATAAAAGCAGAATCATTCTACCCCTTCGAGACTCTTCTCTGGTGGGGGCTGTGTTGGGGGGACTTGTGAACCCAGAGAAAATCACCTCATCGATCTTCTTCCAGACGTCCCGGGCTCTGAAGGTGTGGCATCACTGTGTTCCCATCATGCCTCACTCTCCACCTTCATTGCTGGCTGGTGGGGACCCCTCCCGCATGCAGGTGGCCTGTGTAATCTGCATTTACATGGGCTCATGCTGTTGCGATTATAGAAAGTGACCTTTATTGAATCCAGTTTTTATCTTTATCTGCTGGCACAATCCAGGTTAAGTACCCCGACAAACAGGTACCAGAGCGGAACAAACGCAAAGCTCAAGTCTCCTTTTCTAGAGTTAAAGTCTGGTGCCACCTTTTTTATTGCACATATGTCATACATTAATTGATTTTTATTTTTATATTTTCTCTCAATATTTTTATGAAATCCTGTTTGTACTGTGTAGCTTTTTAAAATTTATTTGCAGTGTTTGTGGGTCAGCACTGTTTGAACGTCCTTGCACTTCGTTATGTTTTGCACTGAATCTTTCCGTACCATCATGCATGGTCAGCCTGTCCTTACATGGACATACGTGTCCATGGTTGTGTCCATAGCAAATTGTTTGAATTGGGGAAAAAAACTATGCAGTCTGTGTTTTTAAATACCATGTCTGTGGTGAAAATTGCACCTTGATCAAAATGGCTGTTAAAATTCACCATAGTATTGACAGCTGCTGTAAACACAAGAATTTCCCCTTGGGATCAATAAAGTTTCATCTTATCTTATCTTATCTTATCTTATCTCAAGTTACTTGGAGGAACTCTAAATTCACAGTTCTGAACCAAAGAGGTCTGTACCTGCAATGAAACAGCCAGCCAGAAGAGCGAGCGCGTCATGACTGAGATTCTAAATGGTTGATAAGACACATCGACTGACGCCTGACAGCAGACAGCTCTGTAAAGGCAACCAGAACCATGTCTGTCTCTGTGGAATCAGGATGCGCGTTACAGCCTGGTTAGCTTCTGGCTGAATTTCATTTACCTACAAACTCGTAAATGTTCCCCTTCCTACCCGATGCGTAACCTCTCCTTCATATTTGATATGATGCGGAAAATCTGCTCTGTGGCATCTGAAGGATGTGACATGCATTCGTATTTCATCACCAAGCTGAACGTCCCACATTCCAGCGAGAAGACAATGAGTGCCTCTGATTTTTGGTGACTGCTGGTGTGAAAGTGACGGACGCATCCTGAGGAACCTCCCAAAAGAGATCCTGAAAAAAGAGGCAAGGTCACCATATTTTTTTTTTGATTGGCGTTCAAAATAATGAATTCAGCTCGACTTTCTGTAAATGCACCATCAGCTAAGGAAGCCAGACAGAAGCCCACGTTTAATCCCTGATTTCTTGTCACATGCAAATGTTTATTTGACAAAGGCTGATCAAAGCCCGTCATATCTCAAGTACCCCTTTCATCTTTACCCCCAGAGCTGATAGATCGATGTGTGTGTGTGTGTGTGTGGGGGGGGGGGGTTCACAAGACAATTACAAGGGCCCTAAAACATTTGGAACATAACTGGATTGGTCTGGGTTGGGAGCCCAACACGATGTGTTTTAATGGGGCCCAAAATCTCTATTGGCAGCCCTGCATCTGCATCTCCACTTTCACTAAATGTTTATCTGATTACTCCAGCGGCAGAAAGCCATTGAAGCTAGCAGATGCAGAGAGCTCACCAAGAGACAAAGAGTAGAGCAGGACAGTATGGATCATGAATAAGATCAAGACCTGTTTCCCATCTCGCCCCCTTTGGTCAACAAACCAACGCCGCTAATGTCCTTCATTCCTAGTGGAATGAGCCTCCATACCACATCCAGTCATCAGACTCCCTCTGCACCTTCAAGAAACGCCTCAAGACCCATCTGTCCCAGGAATTCCCCTACTAGCCTGACGCCTCTTTGTCTTCATGTTCTTTGAATGCTCTTATGTCACACTTCAGCCCTTTGAATAGTCTTATTAGGTTATTTCTTAGTTAAAGTTGTTGTGTAGTTGTGGTTGTGGCTCCATCTCCAAAACTGCACTGGAAGCTCAGGTTAGCTGCCCATAGGCCTTGACTCCCTGATGTTTGCAATGTGCTATTAGTCTCCCTTTGAACAAAAGCATCTGTTATACATGTATAATGTAAATGTGATGTTTAAGTGAACAGAACTGCAGACTAACCTTAATGCAAAAAAAAACTGCAGTCTAAGGAAACCCATTTGATGCAGGCATCCATGAATTACACTTAAGGCGGCTGGTAGGATGAGGCAGGGAGTGCTTAAAGACTCTGGCATCTACCTCTGAAATGAGGCTGGCAAAAGAAGGATCCGGAAAGCCGATTCCCCTCATATTAGCCAGGATTTGACAGGTGGTCCGTGTGACCTCAGGAACTGAGCCATTACGACTGCCTTTTCCCTCTGCAGTCTCTCACCACGGCCGAGCGAAGCGGAGCGGAGCTGGGGTCAGCCCGGGGTGGGCGGTAATTCTGATTCACCACGTACATACCTCGGCTCTGACTCACGCGCTGAAATTTCCTGTTACCACGGCCGCGCCGAGCTAAGGTCCACCAGATTGAGGAAATACCGTCACTGACAGCGTTTGCTTTCAGTTGCAACTGCACCAGCTCTGGTTATATAGTAACTAACAAGACGGGAATTAAATGTGAAAGAGAAATAATTGCATTTAGGGTGACTGACTTTTCTGTTTCTGCAGATGAAAGAAAGCTGTTTTTCTGCATGAGGATCTACAGACAGTAATGAGGTCCTGGACAGGGGCCTCGTAGTCACGGACTCTAGTTAGACACCCCAGTTTTGGCCTTAGCCTGAAGGGAAATATAGCAGATAGCAAGTAGAAAAAACGTTCTCTAAGACACATCAAAACAGAAACAGCTGTAGTTCTGAGGGCTTCAGCCTGGACAAGAGTACAAAGGCAGTTTGTGGAGTTTGTTTTCCCTCCCGCGTTTAGCTGATGTGATGAACAGGAGTGCCAAAATAGTCTTGCGTGTTTCAAGCATGACTCCATCTGATCAGAAGCCCTGCATGAGCTTCGAACCCACATCTGCCTGGTAACTGGGTCATTGCCTTAGCTCGCTCACCAGCTGCCTGGTTGTTCCTTGGTGGATGAATTTAAATATGGTGGCCGGGGACTCAGTCAAAACAACGTTACCAAAGTAAAGCGAGACAGCGTGATTTATTTTAGGAAGAATGATGTCACTGCCCGTCAAGCTGACAGTAACCCTAACAGCTGGCTTTAGTACCTGAATACAGGAGTGTAGATCCTCACCTGCAAGGGGCCTCCCCAGATCGCCTTGTATGAGGACACATCATGTAGCAGAGAAAACAAACAAACCCTATCCCAACTGGAAATGTCAACTGATCAAGTTCATGCAGGACAAGATAAATAGCGGGGGGGATTTGACGAGGCTTTAGAAGGTGGTGTGGATAGATCACGGTGAGGGGGTGCATGTGGGGGGGGGACCGCACTGAGCTGACACCCACCATGACCAGCACATCACTCCCCCCATGAGATAAAGGGCATTTTTGGGGCCTGGTACACTGAGTTTAATCTGCCCTGCGGAGGAAACTGAGACCCAGGGGGAGGGCCTATGTCAACAAGCTCTTACACTGAACAGATGCAGGGAACCCTCCCACCTTACACGCTTGGAAGGGCCAGCCCCGGGGGGGGGAGAGATACTCATTTGGAGGACATTTTTGCTACCACTGAAATGCTTGTGGTGGACAGTGCTTGTGAAAGCGGCAGCCAGGGGCCCAAGATCGCACCGCTCCTCCACCGGGGCTCCCTCAGGAATGTCTGTACATAGCCCCCTTCAGCTGGCAGCCTGAATTACGTCCACACCAGTGGCATGATCCTGACACCAGGGAGGACAGAAAGCAGGCGTCCTGTTTGTACAGGAAGCCTCGGACATGTTCGTCAGCGGGCTTTACGTAAGTCAAACGCAGCATAACATCAACGATGTTGTAATCAGCCAGCCCACAACCCCCCTTTCTTTTTTTTCTCTGGGAAGTGAATCGCCACCAGCATGGTGTCGAGAGAACTGGATCCATTGGAGAGCAATAAAG
>JAODJU010000001.1:15458882-15480927 GCA_026776725.1 Gnathonemus echidnorhynchus
ACCTTGCTTCTGATGAGTGACACCTGTTCCTGGTATTTACCCAAAAACAGGTGTGGCTCATCAGAAGCCAGGTTGGATAGAAACCTACTGGATAGTAGCTCTCCAGGACCGGAGTTGGAGACCCCTGTTTTAGAGCTTCCCTTCAGTTTAATGTGTCATCCTGGAATCTGGAGGTGCTGGAACACCACAGAAAGGCTTGGAAGACCCCCACACTGCTTGCTAGAAACATTTTGCTTAGCTCAGCTAGGAAATTCTGAAAGTGGGTTCAATCGGGAGGCTTTCTGAACAGCACGTGTGATTCCTCTTGGGACCTGGACCTGAAATGTTTTATTCCAAAACTGATATTCCAATTCCTGCCTAAAATGGCCTTTGTCACCTGCGGCAGCGTGCAGACAGTCTGCCGTTAGTTTCCAGCGAGGCCTGGGTTTGCGTCTCCGCAGGTCGGCCGTAAACAGGGGAGGGGCTGCCTTCATTTTCATTCCTTCAGCAATGATTCACACATGACTAATGTTTAATTAAAGCCTCCTCAAACAGAAATCACATTATTCAGCCTAGGAGAATGCAGGGGCTGACCACACCTCCCTTTTAAACACAAACTTCTTGTTATGGTTTGAAATATTCGCTTCAAGTCATTTTCCAACAGTTTCAGGCCCAGTAAGGAGGAAAAACCCCAAAGTTATTCATAACCAAGAAGCAGATCTGCCAAATTAAACAGGTTTTACAAAGTACTGGTATCTCACACACCCCTAATTTCACCAGCATTCACGAATCCTCACACCCATATAATCTCTTCAGAGAACTATTTTTGAAATAATATGTAGAACTTCTAGAAATCATTGCGAGCTGAATTCATGTAATATTTTCAATATATGCATTGGGAGTGGGTTAAATGTCAGTACTGTGAGTACTCACTTTGATGGTGATTTGAATCACTGTTCCCTATGTAGCAAGCATCACAGGGATGATTACGGTCATTTCAATGACCAGAGTTACTATTACTGGTGAATTGGTTAAAATGAGTAATATAAGCAATCGCCATGCTGTTTACTCAGTAGTGCATAAAATAAAAAGCTTAAGGCTCACAGGGCAGGTTCTGGATCATTGTTCTCTTATAAAGCGAGTGGCTGTGATCCAGGTGTTTCATGCAAATGCAAAGTGATTTCACCTCGGTGTACCATGGCAGCTCTTTACATAGAACCGTACATGTATGTGTGTCTGTGTATGTATGTGTGTGTACATGTGTGTACATGTGTGTGCATGTGCATGTATTTGTGTGCACGCATGTGTGTGCATGTGTCTGTACATGTGTGTGTCTGTGTATGCATGTGTGTGTGCACGCATGTGTGTTTATGTGTGTGTACATGTGTGTATACATACCTGTATATGTGTGTATGTGTGTGTGCATGCATGCGTGTATTTGTGTGCACACATATGTGTGTATGTGTGTACATATATGTGTGTATGTGTGTGTGCATGCATGTGTATGTGCATGTATTTGTGTGCATGCGTGTGTGTGTGTGTGCATGTATGTGTATGTATTTGTGTGCATGCAGGTGTGTGTGTATACACGTGTGTGTGTGTGTGTGCATGTATGTGTATGTATTTGTGTGCGTGCCAGTACATGTGGGTGTACACATGTGCGTGTATGTGCGTGTGTGTGCCTGTGCACAATGCATCCGTGGGCACATACATGATGGATATTTAGCCTTCCTGTCCTGAATTTATTCGGCATATCATTCACCATGACTTATATTCATAATGAACCACATTATACACACAGAAGTGTATGCATGTACATATAATACGGGGATGTTAAGGGTTAGTAAACATGGTGGCGTGTTTATTCAGCGACTCTGTGACAGAGTCGGGTCGGCTCCAGCGTACGCCTGGCAGCGCGTGACTCAGAGTAGCCGTTGGTTACCATGGTTACGTGCCAGCACTGACCCAGTGCCGGGCAGAGGTGCAGAGGAGCGACGTGCCGCAGAAAGCAGGTATGAATTACGCGATATCGATTCAGAAAGTCTATGTTGTGCCCACGGCGAGGCCCCCCTTCTCCGCCCTCCCCAGGGCTAAAAAGAATCTACTATTCATACCTCGGAGGTTCCAGGATAAGAAATAATAATTTGAAGAATATTTGCACAACATGCTCCTTACAAATGTTACGCACAAAGGGAAACTTTGAATGGAGTGACAGAATTAGAATTAGAATTTGGAGATCAGTGGTCATTGTTAACACACCACAGCACAGCACACAGTGTGCAACAACAAAATGTGTCCTCTGCATTTAACCCATATGTGACTTTCGTGACATAGCAGGGGGCAGCTAATTCAGCGCCCGGGGAGCAGTGCTTGGGGACGGTACCTTGCTCAGGGTACCTCAGTGGTCACTTGAGAAAATAAAATTAACTGCATGCAGTAATATTTCAGTAAATAAATTAAAAAATTAATGAATCGCAGGAAACTTTTATCTCCATCGTTTTAATCTACAACCATCTTTAAAAAGTACGATTTAGCTAATCCTCAACATCTAAATTATAATCTGAATTAAACAGCATATATTTGCAATTTAATTAAATAATCTAATTTTTCAAATATTGTGATCATTAAATGACTTTTCAAAGTATGTCCTAGACCAGATACGGTACTAAACAATCTGATGAAATATTACTTGCTCCAGATATTTTTATATTCTCAGTTGCTGTGCAATCCAGTTATTAAAATGTACAGTTCTGTAGTTTATATCCATACTGTTCTATATTAACTATTATTTCGATTCGGTACACAGAGGGTTAAACATTTCTCTGAGTCAGCCATAGTTCTCCATGGACGTCTCTAGGGACATGTAGTTTGTTCCCATACGCTTCTTGTCCAGCAAAAACAGTGGAAAATGAGACTTTCCCATCCGTGTTTTTGAGTAGCTTTGAAACCCTAGGAAATAATAAATAAATGGCTCTAAGAAGGCTTGATACTGGTGGGCGGGGCTGAGAGCAATGATGTCATAATTGGCAGCTGGATTGTTGACAGTCAATTCAGATTTAAAAGCCCTGCAGGTTTTGCCGCTTTTGCGTCTTTAATTTAATGGTAAACAGAGTAAAACAATCTCCTACTTTAAGCCAGATGTGTGGTGCTGCACAGGACATACAGAGACTCACATTCATGCTATAAAACAAAGAATCTCCAAGCAGAATACTTTAAACGCCCATAAAAACTTAGAAGAAACAACCCATGACTCATAAAACTGGTCATTGGCATTGATTTCGCTGAGGCAAACATTGTCTCATGCGACAGATCGATGCGCTGCTTTTATAATGCAGTGACTAACATACATTAAATAAATCGTTTGCATGGACGCAAAATGCACCCCTTGATGCTTAAGTATAGGCTCTTGGAAACACTTATTTACACGGAGTAAGTGGTGAACGTTCATTTGGTAAACCTCCGCTCTGTAAACAGAGTAGTTGGGCAATGTGTCACTGCAAAAGGAGTACACAAACAGAAAGGTGTTTTTTTTTAAGAAAAAATCCCAGCCAAAGCTGTAAACGTGTGCTAAACCGTTTAGTTTTAGAGTGGGACTCACAGAAAACCACCACTCAAACTTACATTTTATACGTTTATATGCATAAATCTATCCACTCTGTCTTCTACCACATAGAATATATCTGCAGACTAGTTTCACAATTTCATTTATGACTATGTAAATCACCCGCTATTTTCATTCCATTTTTGAACACACTTGCTTTGCACTGTACATGTTATCATCACACTTTGTCCTGAGTTTTGCACATGTGTTTGTATCTGAGCCCTTTAGAATCCTAAGCTGCTGCATGCAAGTGAATTTTTCCCCAGGATCAATATCATATAACTATCCAGCTACGTATGCATGAATATACAGTATTAGTATAATTAAATATCTTAAATTAAGCTCTCTGTATGGCCCACTTGCTCTGATAATAAAATAACCACATACCATAACCATATACATACAGTTCCACCTTAAAAATACTCTGTAAACAGAAGACCTGTTTACGTGACAACAGGGACTCCCCCCAGCTGGCCTCTGAATCAGTGTGCCTTTTTCGTTCTCGTCGTCAGTAGGTAATCTGGGGTTGGTTAAGAATGATTGATCTATTTTAGGAACTTTGCAAGAATATGAATAATAATAATAATAACAATAAACACATCACCTTGGTACCCACCTCACAAGACGAGGGGAACACCGCATTCCCTGTAATGTAAACAGGACGGGCCATTTCTGTCAGCATTCTGGCGATGATTCAGAGTCCCGTGTGTCATCAGGGGATATCCCTGCTGACTCCACTGCACCCCGCCCTGAGATGCTGAACCACACCCAGGTGGAAAAGACTCCTCTATCATTAGCGCTGAACACTTTTAGCCCGAACGCAAAGAAAGTTCGCTGTGGCATACATCTGTCCATTCAACCCCCCCAGTTAGATGTTTTTCCCCAACCCCACAATTACGGCGGCTGGTATCTCGCCTGCAAATTGCATTGAGGAATTCTGGGCTTGTGGGGGCTAGGGTAGGGTACCAGCTAAGCTATGCTATTAGCTTGGCTAAGCTACACCAGTTGTCCAAACAACTACATACTATACAAAGAGTACAACTAAGTATAGAGGTGTTTCCAGGACACTTCGGTAACGTATTTTGATCAGGAATGCCTGTTACGCGAGAGGCTGGACCCTGTGCCATCTGTCACCTTCCTGGACGTGCTAGTAATCGCTTGTGGAACAAATGACCGAGCTATTGCCTTAAGTTCTCTTTCATTTGGCTTCATTACTTTTTAAACAGGATGCGACTGTGTGGAACAAATGTGTTTCTCATTCGTCGATTCTTTCATTTTTAATTTCTACTTTTCTCCACATAGGGGCCTAGTGATAAAGATGTTTGTGCTAAATTCTGGGATAGACTCCAGGCCGCCCCCACCCCAGTCGCCCTGGCCAGGATAAGCACTCGATGGGTGGATGGGATTCCACGATACACTCCATACCTCACATTTTCTCTAAGTGATAAGATGAGAGGTTCACTCTCCAGGATAATCCCACAGCTGGTGCATGTGTGTGTGTGGGGGGGGGGGGGATGGAGGAATCCCCAGGGACAGGAAGTCCTTACTTTTGCGTCTCCATAGATACTAATGACGGCCACTGTGCGCATAAAAGGGAACAAACAGAAAATATGTTTCCCTAGCATGAGCAGAGTGTGTAACACAGCACTTTCACGGGCTGATTTGTTGGTGTCCATCTGCATAGGAGGTCATTTGGCAGACTAGACTGTCACAGCATTAAAAGGGTTTTGTGCCTCAATCACGGTGTTCATTATATTTGCTCAAAAATTTATAATTTTCTTTCAAATACCCAGTGTCCATGGCGACTCAGCTCATTTCCCATTATGCAGTTTGGATGTTAATTACTGTCACAACAATGCATGTTAATTATTGTTACAAAGTTGAGAAAAATAATATAGGAAATTGATGCATCGACTCATTCAATACACTCCTCACTTGCACTCTCCGTAATTTGATTTTGCTTCCAATAGGAAATAAATTTTACATTCAAAATATTGACTTCCTTTGTTTTAATGAAGGACAAAGTAATTAGTAAATAAAACATTATAAAACATTTGCATTCCAACACTTCATGTTTCAGCTAGATTTTCAACACTATGTTATGTATAATAACCATATGTTCGCCGCGACTGGCACGAGTTACTTTCTTAAAAACAGCCAAGTGTTTAAAAGTAGCTATGGATTTTGTGTGTCAGTGTTTCTGTTGGCTTTATAAGATCATGAAAGGCTTTCAGAATGAGGAACAGTGAAACAGAAGGCCAGAACACCGTGGCCGAAATATGACTTCTGTTTATGAGACATGTGTGTTTGCTTTGACCCCGTTGCTATGGCATCCGCTAGATAAACGATCTGAAAACACTTCTGGTTCGGCCGTAACTACAGACTCTTTATTGGCAAATCTGCCAGCGTACGGTGGTCGAGTTCTGGTTTCCGTCTCTGTCACGCTAAAGATGCAAATTCACGCTGGTTTTGGTATATAAATAGGTGCGACTGAAGCCGTTCACCACCACTGTCGTCGAGTACTTATATTCATAAACAGACGTCGCCATGGCGACCTTTGCATTCGCCGAAAAAAACAGATAGTCTTACCAGGAATTCCCTCTTCGGAACCCTCTTTGTGTCATGCATCTTAAACGAGTGGGCAGGATGTGAACATTGCCCAGGCCGTGCACTAAGCATGCATGCTTCAGAGTTTAAAACAGCCTTTCTTGCAGGCCTGGCTCGTGGCAGCCAATAGCAGAGCAACTTTCATCCAGTACTTTGCTTCAGATCTGCATAGGGGTCTGCAGCTGCAGCCTGTGGTAATGCAGGTATAATGTCTGCCCCGGGTATAATGTCCCATGGCAAGTGGGTTTTGCAGCCGTTTTGGGCACAGCCTTTGGTATTTTGGCTGTGGGATGCAAATAAAATCAAAATGATTTCTTATCTTTTACTGGACCAGTTCACAACTACTGTGTGTCCTCAGCGCAAATCACCACTTCCTCACAAAGTCGGTAGGAGTCGCTTGAACATCCACGGCCGAAAGGCCGTATTTGCCGTAATAAAGTGGCTTTTGGGAACTCTATGGTTTATCAGGATTTCTATGGGAATGTTATCCCACGACAAACACATGCATCCGAGTGATTATTTTGACAAGACGCCCAAAGGACCAGCCCCGCTGTTTGTAGGATTTCCGCTTCGGTGGGAAATATTCCATTAGTGGCTTGTGAGAGAGTCCCTCGTGTGTGAGGACCAGGCCGTGGGGGCGTGTGGCCTTTGTGGTGGTTGGGGGCTCTCCTATCGGGAAATGGAGTACACAGGCACCAGTCTGTGTGAATGGAGCCTCCCCCCCCCGCCCCCCACTAAGGGAATTCCTTGGCATATATTCACAATTTGTCCTGGGGAGGAAATGACCAGGGGATGGAGGCGGGGGCGGGGGGCACGGCACATTCAGAGTGGAGGGGAGGGAATAGATGCCTGAGTATTAGGAAAGCAACCTTAGATTTTATCACCTCAGGGACTGTAATGATGTTTTTTTTCGCCTGCTAGATCAGATATAGAAGGAAATTCATGTCACAACCGAGGCCAAAGTTTCAGCTGCCAGCTGTTGTCTTTTCTGTTGCGTCCCAGATGAGACAGAGACGACAAGCTTACCAAACTGATTGCTCGATACCATTTTTGTATGTTCTGTGGGAAGAAAATGATTAGCAATCTGACAAAATGTTAGAATTTTGTAGCTAACTGTAAAAAAAACTAAATTATTCACCATGTTGATTATAAATGCCCGAATGTCAGTTTCACGTAAACAGGCTAGTAGATAACAGCTCAATGTCATTACCAGCTGATCTCAGTGAGTGAGTCCTGTGACTGCACTGCATTAGGGTACGTATCACTCGAAAAAAAATGATAAGTATTGTAGACTGTGGAGGTGATTTGCATGGACCAGCAGGACATCTATTGACTGTGCTATTGGTCTTGCATGTTGAACTGGTGTTTTAAAATGTGTCACAAAAGATCAAATGCATTGCAATAAAATCAGTACGAAAACAAAGACCTTAGGCAAGTTTGCCCAGCCAATGATATCGGACACATTAATAAGCAAATGGAGCTGTCTAAGAATGTTAATTATGCTACTAATTAAGCATCTGGTATGTGCTGGGTTTGACACAGAGTGGTACCTGGTAAACTTGATAACTGGGGTGATTTTGAAACTAGATTAGCTGGAAATTTATATCACCCTTATGGAGATCTGCATTTGTAGCTATACTTGCATAATTATCAAAAGTGACTCATGGTGTGTAGTACAGACTAACTTTCATGAAATCCTGGAAATGTTATTGCACTCTGGAAGAATATGGAGCAATTCCTAGTTTATGATGTTATATTAAATATGAAAAAAAATACAGCAATATTCAAAAATGCGCAAGTCAAAAAGTGTTTACGACCGAAGTGTTCGTTGATGTCATGACGATAATATGAAAGAGTGCCATTTTGTTGATCTAAAGGCTGAGCTGAGTTACTGTTTAAGCACATATGCGGTGAATACAAAGCTAACTAGCCAAATTGTTTTAGCAGGAATAACTAAAGGAAACATGTTACTACTTCTTACAGGGTTATGATGAATGTGTTTGTTCACAAAAACCTACATCCTCTGTGGCAGTCCTTCTAACCGCACTCTTCGAGGTCCTGGGGGGGGTTTGTGTGCATGTGTGTGTATGTGCATGCGTGTGACGTGGAAGGCTCTGGAGTACATAGTCATTTTGTCCAGATTGTCATAAAAGCATTTTTGTAATTGAACGTGTGGTCTGGGGAAAAGCTGCCCAAGCGCAGTCTTCTCCCTTTGATCCTGCAGGGGTTCACCCATAAACGCAGCCATTGGTTACCGGATGGGCGGTTTTGCAGCCAGCGGGTCTGTGACTTCCTGTTAGGAACAGGAAGTCAGAAGTGGAATGTAGTGAAGCAGCTGCTCTTCATGTGTGCAGGTACTCTTTGATCTTGTAGTACTACAGCAAAGCCAGACCAGTTAAAGTATAGCGCTTTGGTAATATATTGCAGCGATTTGTCAGTTTAGAGCGTAAAAATTGATTTATTCTTTCAGTTTCACAGAGTAGCTGTAAATTTTGGCTCATGCTGTCTTCTTTCAACAGTGCTTTTTATTTTATTTTGTGAATGCTAAAATTATTAATCGGACTTACAGTCTTAGAAACTGTTCTTCATGTTTTTCCATCTTTTATTAGTTTCACTATAAAACTGCATGGATTTTTTTGCCACATAAATACACCTATACAAATATAAGTCTTCCAGTGACTTATCTGGTACATGTACCCACATAATCCTGCACATGTTTCTCTGCTTGCAGAGAGGGTGGAATTCCTGTGCCTTACGTACTGAGAGAGAATGAAGACAACAGCAAATCACTGCTGACATAAGATCCATGGAACAAGCAGCAAAGCACGGGGCCTTGAAGGCAGCCAGTCTGTGGCAGTGGAACAGGAACCGGGCCCATCAATCTTTATTAGGTTAGCGGTACCACAGGTTAGCAACGATGCAGCCACAGGCCAAATTCTTGGCCCGACCTTTTCCTGCTCTCTCCGTGTGACCTTCACTGCCGGACCGAGGGACGTCTATCTGGGAGAAGCAGAGCCATGAGACGAGGACACGTGGCCTTGCGACGGCCGCGCTCTAAACGCGAAGCGGTGTCTGAGTCTTATCAAACGTGGGCCTGACCGTAATCCCGTCTGACCGATTTACTGAACAGATGAGTATTAAGAATGATCTTTGGGGTGAGATTTATGACCGCATAGAGATTCGCCCACAGTGTGCTTAATATCTGCAGCTCAAATGAGATCCAGATGGAAAATGGCCATAAGTTTATTATAGTGTCATATCTGGAAAT
Source organism: Gnathonemus echidnorhynchus (assembly GCA_026776725.1). Lineage (NCBI taxonomy): Eukaryota > Metazoa > Chordata > Actinopteri > Osteoglossiformes > Mormyridae > Gnathonemus > Gnathonemus echidnorhynchus. Next base: position 15,468,338 of record JAODJU010000001.1, read on the forward strand.
TTCTCCGGGGGGGGGGTGGGCAAATTTCAAACATTAGTTCAGATAGCCAGGCCATCCGGAGATGTGTGTCGAAACTACTGGATGAAGTTTGAAGAAAAAAAATTGTTCTCCTCAAAATTGTTTTAATTTGGAGTGTCCTACTGAATCATTGTTTCAGAAAATTACTAGTCAAACTATACTACACTAGTGCTGCCAGCTCATAAAAATAGCCTAGCGTGAGCTTTTTAGATTGGGGGGGTGTCATTACAAATTTCTGAGTGGGGGGTATGGGGTGAAATTGTAGACACGGTGACTGATGTTGGGGGGGTGGGGATGGGGGGGGGTAGGTATTTATAACAGTTGCTTTTGAGACCGTAATATAACAGGATGGTAGCTGGAAGATCAGACGTAAGTATGACATGATAAATTACACTGTGAGAAAAACGCAGCACGCAGAACAGCTGGGGCCGCGCGGGGCCTGGGGCGTGAGAAATCCCTCCCCATGCGTGAGGGTGGGGGGGCCCCCATCCAGCTTTTGAATCAGCACATTTTTCTCCATAAGCCTAAACATTAATGGCACCTATGCATCTACATGGAGAGTTTATCTGTTTTTTTAAAGAGGACCCAGACAAATCCAATTATGTTCCTAATTTTTTGGAGTCGTCCAACCCCCCCTTTATGGCAGCCCTGTGCAGAATGGAATTTCCGACTTGCAGACTGGAAAGAGGGGGCGTGCGTGTGTATGTGCAGGGGGGTCAGGGAGGGAAAGCACAGCGGGCTCCGTCCTAACCTGTCCACCTATTATGTAACGAACATCTCCATCTGGCCTGCTCATTCTAGAACTTTCCACGGCCTGGATTCTTTTATATGTTTATGTCTCTGGAGTTACCATTATGTAAGCTTGGGGTGAATCCTTGCTTAGGACGGCAGAAAAATTGAAAGAAAATGATAAAAAAAAAAAAGAACACAGAAAGATACTGTAGTAATGCGCATATATTACGTCCCACCATTTCCCGTGTGTTGGGTTTGCCCGAGAGGCCCTGAGGAAGACGAAAGGCCAGAACGAGGCACAAATGGATGAGACTGGAATGCTAATACTGCTGCCAGGTTTTGAATAAGGAACAAATTAAAGAGAAATTATTCCCACCTACTTATTAATCCTGTGAAAGAATTCCTAGCATCCATATTTAATGTGTTTACCCTCGGGGGGGCGCCAAGGTTCATGGGGTCAGCTGACGGAGTAATGAGCTTAGCCCCTCCCACCCTGAGGGGCCAATTCCAGCTCACCCATAGAATTAGTAGCAAATAGGCCCTGGGTCATTTGTTAAGTGGCCTGTTGACTTTGTTTAAGCTCTGTAGTACTTACTGCTCCAGATTGGCACTGTGCAGCGATAGCAGAGGGACCTGTGCAATGGCACAGAGGTGTGCAGTGTGGTGGAGAGTTTCCCCTGACGATGGAGAGCCTCCTGAAGCGATGAAGGGGACCCCTTTGATGATGTCGAGATTTGCATACGGGCTGGAAGATCCCAGAATGCTGGAGAGGCTCCCATTATGGTGGAGTAGCTTGGAAGATGATGGAGGGAGAGAGAGGTGTCTGGTGTGAAGCCATCAGCTCTTGAGAAAGGCTCCTCAAGGTTTAACCCTTCGGAGGCGGTGCATTAATCTAGGAAGAATAGTCATCACAGAGACCACCATATCAGAGGCACAGACACCAAGAAACGGGAAGACGTGGGATGGATTTAACACCACGTCTGGGTCACATGTTAACTCTCTCTGCACAAGTTTGTAGAGATGTAGAAGAGGATTCTGGATAAAAAAGGGAAATGCCTGGCACTTAAGACAATAGCTTAATGATTGACACCAGGGCTTGTAGGTCATAATTAGAAGCGTCACCATGCTGGAGCGTGCTAACATCAAGTTCATGATGAGGAGACCCTCCAGCCGTCCTCCGAAAGCCCCTCACCAACTCAACATGCTCTCAACACACCACGGCATGCGGACATGTCACGTGGATAGCAAACTCTATTTTTATAGATTTCCCTGAGCACAAATCCCCAGCGTGCCTGGCACAGCCGCTAATGCTACATGACTCATAATAAATGGTCTCTTAGTGATTTTACTCAGATCAGCTTTTCAATATCAATTATTTCACATGTTTCCGAGGGCAGACGACTTTATGGTTGCATTGTTTAAGTGCCAGGAAAGATATATTACTTTAGCACAGATATTAAAACCCTATATTATGGGCTACAAGTGTCCAGAGGCTACAGTCTTTGGTAAACTGCAGTATTTAGCAATGTTCTTTCATTATTCACAAAAAGAATACTATATAGTAAACTTGAACAAGTGTTCATGTTATTTCACATTGTGGGGCTGCAGAATTTTCCAGAGAAAATTAACACGGTATTATGGAGCCAATTAGCTTTGCAATGGTAATTTGTAATGCTGTTTTTCTCCTTTGCCATCTCCATTTTTATGTTTTTCTAACCTCTCACATCCATTATCAAACTATTTCATCTTCATTCATAGTGTCAGCTCCATTTAGATTACTGAATGAATTATGAATTAAAAACTTGTCAACATTGGCTTCTCAAAACCTCTGATTTTCTATACACTCACAGAGCACCCGAAGATCCTGCACTTTACAAAAGCACAAAGCCGGACTTTAATCTACATTTACACTGCTAGCATTCAGACATAGTAGCGTTAATAAAAATGCCTCGCAGACCTATTTACATGTTAAAAAACGTTCTATTTTGAAAAGTATTTATGTAGCGGTTTCAGCAAATTCATCTGCATGCCAGCACCAAACAAGGAATCTTTGTCGTTCGTTTTGAGGTCTAGTAAAGACACAAATATGCTTCACTTTATGCGTTTGCTGTCACTGAAACAAAATAGAAACTAGAACCCAGAGTTTGTTGTTAGATGACAAGGATCATAAAGCTGGAAGCAGTGGGGGGGGCTTCTGCCATAAAAACGACATGAAATAGGATGTTAGAGACAATATGGGATTATAGGGTGAGTTTTGACATTTACACCACCAAACGATTCCTTAAACTCGTCAGGAACTGTTATCATTTCAGGCAGGCTAATGGCCATGCCCGCGTCAGACGCCAGATTTAATGAGGCCCTGCTTAGCTGCCAATCTGTGCCTTTGTCCAGATATGCCAATATCAAAGAAGCACTGGAGCTCATTGCAGAAGCTTCTGAGATACTGTATGCTACACCGTCTGTGGAACTGGATGTGTGCAGTTAGCATGAGACTGCTGTGTGCAGCTGCTGAATTCCAGCATCACGTCTCTCCTCTTCTGGAATCTCCATGGCTTGGAGGTTTGAGCTCGGCTTGAAACGAAGGTGGAACAGGGATTCCTAATCGCCCCGAAGGTCTTCAAGTGCACCAGCAAAGAAGCGTGTTGTCAGTGTCAGTGATTTACAGAACACCCTTTTACATGACCTCTCCAAACGTAAATACATATTTCTGATAAATTCCCAAGGACGTAAGAGAGCATTTATTCAGCATTTGTAAATGTCAGCACAGCAGATGATGCATTCCTAAACACAGTAGTTAACATCAAAATTGCATCTCCGAGTGATCATATGATGACAAAAATTAATCCACCAAACTGACCCAAGGCATCGCCACATTTCTGCTAGACGTGTCACACTTTAAAAAACAACATTTGTATTCTCAATATGTGCCTCTTTTGTTAGTTTTTTATATAAATCGCCTACAGCATCTGCCCCTGGAGGCAGGCCAGCGCCGGAACCCTTGCTATCTTTCCATCACCGGACAATTTAATACTTGCCGTCTGCAAGCCAGCAAGCGCACTGTGCGCCAGTCGAGTGCCGTGACCTGGGTGAGGCTGTCGGGAGGCACCAAGGTCACCTGCAGCCTTTGGTGTGTACGGGAGAGGAAAATGTTCCCATTAAGGGCCCTTTGCATTCTGGGAATTCTGTAAGCAGAGTTCTGAACTGGGCATTCTAGAATTTACAGTGCAACTGTTTGAGTAAGAATGCTTATAAACTTAAATGTATATGTAAAAGAATCCGGAAGCCAGACGGACACAAAATACAAGCATTTGTGAATGCATGTGTTGCGTGTGATGTTTTTGCATCCCTTATTCCTGACCCCGCAGGGTCAGGTGCATGACGTCACACCCCCAAAAATGCTCTGTGATCCTCCAGCCCCCCCGGGGCAGGGCCTCACACCCCAGTGCCTGGGCAATCGCTCATCTCAGCACGGGAATCACTTGCTCCCTCTCCCCCATGAACGTCCTGATTGTTGCTGGAATTGGAGCAGCGCTCCGAAATCAAAGGCCGCGGCCCGCGACATTGTTCTAGCCAGGCGCCCCCTCCCCCGCCCCCCCATTATGGGTGGTTTAAAATGCATCTAGAATGAAAGAAGGCACTATTTAGCAAGCGAGTAACAACAAGCAGAACTGGAAAAAAAGGAAAAAATGAAATAAAAACCTGCAGTGTGTTGCCAGAAAGCGGCAACACACACAATGAGGCTACAGTCCCTGAAATACATGTGGGGGGCTTGTCTATAGCGCCTTTCACATGCATCGACTCTCCACTCTGGAGTGATAAAACTGAAAGGAGGGGGGACGTGGTTTCCCATGGGAAAGGGGGCGGACCGCAGGGCGCCCAGAATATCACTCGGGAGAAAGACCCGCCGGATTCAGCCACTGTTTCCGCCGAAGCGGGACCCTCAGCTCTAGAGACGAGGTGCTATGTCACTTGCGTCGCTGGTGTCCCGTCCCCGTACATATGCACTGCTAACTCTTCAGCCGACGCTTGTTCCTGTCCTACGGGATCAGACTCCCGGTTAGAGGGAAGCTTCCCTGATGATGAAACCCGGGATCACGTACCCAGAAGTGCATGCGCTACATTAACCACAGGGGAATGTTCCACCCATAGCTCTAGGGCTAAAACGCAACAGCATGAGTGGCTTTGTAAATTCACAGAGTGTCAGAATCAGAATCACTTTTATTATTGGCAAGTATGCATGCATGTACCAAGAATTTGGCCTGGAACGCCACTGCAGTCACTAGGATTTAAAAACTAAAAACATTAAAGACAGTGAAACACTAGATGAAACAGATGACAGTATAACATGTGGAAGCTGCACAAGAAAGACAAGACAAAACAATAGAGTATAAATAATTACCTAGTCATAGACTCTAATCATACCTAATTAAGATAGATAAGGAGTGTGTGAAGTAAACAGAGTAATGTCAGGCCTGCAGCTGCGGAAATGTAAATAAGATTACTAAGGACTTCGCCGGCAAAAAATGCTGTGCTGCAAATAAAGCAAAACATTTGTTTCGTGGTTTAGCTTAAGAGACAGAAAGATGATTGTAGCGCTTATCGCAATTTTTAATTGTAGTGATCTGCTGAACCATTAAATGGTCCGGCAGATTGCATCTCTACTTTCTGCCTCTTTATTAACTCCTGATTAGTTCCCCCCCGCACTTTTAACAAGAAGATTGCCACGTCCTAACGACTTTCCGGGAATGAGCCGCTGTTCAGGATCGCCGTGGCCTGTGTACGCGGGATGTAAACACACACACACGCAAAATCGACCTCGGCTGACATCGCTGTCATTATTTTCTGGTTTAATCCGACGCCAGCAAACTGTTAATTTTCTAATTAAGGAGATAAGAAAATGGTCATGGGCGGAATTCCGATGGCAGGAAAATTGCCTTTTTCCTCTGTTTCACCGCTGAGGAATCTCACAGCAGTCCGGAGCATCACTCATGGAGATGACAGATTCCCCATGGCCGAACTCTCAATGGCCGCCGTTTCCATTCCGCTCGCCTTTCCGTTATTGTCCAAGATGAGAAGGCCGCATGCCGACGCGGGATTAGATAACGGGAACGCCGCTCTGAGTCATTCAGACAGAGCTTGTGTCCATCCATTCACTCTTTTTTCCCTCCATCCGAGTAGACAAAAGCAGAGGCAGTCACTGTGTCACCAGCCAGCGTGACACGGGCTTTCGCACGATCAAAAGGGCCAGTCGAGCATGATGTGACTGCGTCCCCACAGCCGACTGCATGCCACCCAGCTCGAGAATGTTAGATCCCGCTTCTGATTGGCCGTGCCTGTACCACTTCAAGCTTTTCGGACACAGCAGAAAACACCTGATACGATGTCAGCTAACTGTGCTGCTGAAGACCCCCCCCCCCGAAAATGACGCTACATGTCTCTCCGTGCTTTTTATTCAAGTTGGTTTTAAGCTGGTTATACATCCTCCTGGGTGATTTTTAAGAGAGCAGCTAGTGGTGTACAGCAGCTCCTTAGTGAATATTAAATGTTATGGTTTCGATTTGCTTTGAAAACAGTGGCACCATGGCAATAAAAATGTTATTCAAAGACAGCAAAGTGTGGGTGGAATGAACACATAAACACATAAAGGTTTTGGGCTGTTTGCATGCAGATGTAAGGTGAATAATCTCGCAATGTCCACGTCAGGCAGGAATAACCCTTCCGGTGACATTGGACATTCCCGCATCCCGTCGCTGCCTGGGACAGCGATGAGAACGACAAAAGGACTGCAGAACCCGGGAATCACTTGAAAACAATCATCAGGAACGCTTATGACCTTAGAATGACGACATCCGAGCTGTCATAAGACCGAAAGCCTCCACAGATATGTCCAGGAGGTAATCAGACACAGGCCCACAGCTGTCCTGGTGCGGCCCAAGTGCATCTGCAGCAATGAGTCAAACCCAAAAGGTAAGGTGAGGACTCTGCCCCACGGGCCTGGGTGTGAGTCGCGTGGAATGTCTCACGGGCTGTCTGAATGGGGGCCGTCAAAACCGGCGCCCTTGTGAGGCATCCAGGACATGTTACGTCGGGGGGGGGCAGAGGGGGTGACACAACTGTGATAATGAAAAATGACAGACCTGTAGGTTTACTTTACAGCTGGGCATAATTAAAGCCACAAGAGTAAATTCTCTACCCCAGCCACCACCCCCCCCCGAAATCCAAAAGGCACTATTTTATGCAACAATAATATCTATTTAAACTGCAACTATAATACATATGAAATCATCCATGAAAACAAAAACAAAACACTGGTTCTTGGGATTGTTCTGAGATGGAACTTTCCAGCCTGCATAGAAGGATGCTGTCACACAACCCAGACATGCGTGTCCATCCCTCCACCCCCCAGGGCTCTCAGATCCGCCTGAGGGAGACGCCATTTAGCGATAGTGTGGCTGTAGTCCTGGGATCCCCAGTCACTGACTTACACTCCTAAGACCTGTAACTACATCATCCAATGACGCCATCTTTGTAGCCATAAAGGAGACGACAGTTACACTTTAATTGTTTTATTCAGCAAATGTTCTTGTCCAAAGTGATGTACAAGTGAAGCAAACAGCACATTACAGACAAAAATACTGTGTAGGAGTCGTCAAAGCTGAGTTTTCCATGAATGCCCAGGTACAAATTTGAGTAGTATTGGAGGGAGAGCTACACATCTTCCAAACAAAACAGTGCACTGATTAAACGAAAGAAAAACGTGTGCGCACATTGAAAGTAACATTTGACCTTATTAGCATCACAGTTAATATTGTTTGTTGGATCTGCAAGCAAAACAAAGCCGCACAGCTTGTTACAGATGAAAAATCTCCTTTTCCGTAGGGTGCATCCTGCTTTCTGAAAATGGCCCTTCATTCGTTTTAGATGGCTTTTTACCTCCGAAAACATACAACCCCCTTGATTAAAGGCAGTTAATAAGGAGAGTGAAACTGCATGGGTAACATTCGGAGGGACGCTCTCTGAAAGCCGCCCCCCGAACGTGCGTGGGGCCCCTTTTATCCTGGCCGCCCGCCCGCCCGCTCGCCATTGTTTTCCTCCACGGGAAAATAACCACTTTCATCTCCGTAATGCGGCGGGCACTTTTAAACAAACCCCGCTCGCCAGTGACCCAGATTCGTCGCCGTGCAGTCAGCGAATAATAGACAGCAGCTCACAAAGCGTTTTAATCTTTAATACCGGAGGAAGATGGTTTAAAAAGGCGGCCGTGAGCCGGGCCTGGTTATGATAGGCACATTTACTGTGCACTATGCACCCAGTGTGAATAAAATATTCATACGTTACTGATCGAGCAGAGTGATAAATGGCATTAACCTCCAGAGGTGCGGTGGGTTTTGTCAGCGCTGACATGCACTCAGGCGTGGGCTATTGTGCTGTGTTCCCAGCTAGGCGGGATTCTGAATACTGTTGCCAGAATGAGCAACACATGTAATCCCTACAAAGATCATGTACAGTCCGCCACATAATTGGAGGTGAGCTTCATATGACACAGTGCGGTTGTATTCAAGATTATGGGGGTTTTGCAGAGCAAATAAACTAAAATATAACAAACCTACTTCCATGATTTTTTTTTTATAAAAGCAGGATCAGAGGCCCCTTGAGCAACTGGGTTTAAGGGCCTTGTTCAGAGACCCAAAAATAAAATCACTGCTGACCCTGGGATTTGAGCTAGCAACCTTCTGATCAGAAGCACAGCATTCTAACCCACTGAGCTACTCAGTGGAAGCACATCCATGTTTGACGAAAGAGATAATGTACACTTATAAGATATATTTACAGTCGATTAATAACAGGGGACCATGTCTCTGTCACTTTTGTGTAATGTATGCAGATATTTGACAAAAATAAACACGCGGTACCCTGGTATAGCCCAAAAAGGTAAGTCAGATGCAGCCGACATTCTCCCTTTGCTCTTGTCCGGATCATATTTAATAAAATGTCATATTCAAAAAAAATTACATAATGCTTTTAACTGCAAGGCGAGCAGGATGCGTTATTTTCCATTATCCCGGCGATCGGATCCAAACTTGATTTTTAAAAGGTTAATGCCCCCCCTTTGCAGAACAGAAAGCAAATATTTAGAAGCAGCCCTTTCCAATCAGAAAATAGCAGACTAATTCTGATATATCCTAATAACATTTTGACAAAGGCTAATTAAATAGAAACTGATGATGCAGAGTCCCTTGCGAAGCGAACGCATTCCTCAGGGGAAGCCGGAAAAGCGGGCAGCTAATGCTGCACCACTGCCTAGGGGGAGAACAGCGAGCCTGAAGGGCCGCACGCCCCAATCTCAAAGCACTATAACGGCAAGTCGGTATAAATGATTAAAACGTGGGACTGTCGCGCAAACAGGCACCTGCTTTCAAACGCGAATAGCGCACACTGCTAAGGATAACCGTAAGTTTAGATTTGCCGAGAGTCTAGAACTCAATGGAAAACCTTGATAGCACACATGTCCACATGCTCAGTCACACAGGCAGCATAGATGCTAACTAAAACGGCCACAAACCCGGCAGCCCCAGACCAACATGACAAACCAGCGGGATCCCCTGACAGACCCACTTACACCCTCCCTGGGTGCTCAGCCCAATCAGCTGGGCTTCTTGCCTGAGGAGGCTGCTGATCAATCGCCATGGAGACACGAATGCTGGCCCTGTGCTGTCCCCCCCCCCTTCCCCATTGGCTCAGAGCCCCTTGTTAACTGCAGTCAATGCCCTTTCCTATTGCCAAATGCACTAAGTTGCTTGGAGATTGCTTTGGGCAGATATTTTCAAGTCTTTCCAAATATTCACCATGTGATTAAAGTCAGGCCTTTAATTGGACCATTCCAGGACATCCATTTAGCATTTGCCTCTTAGCAAACAGATAACATTGCTTTTGCAGTAAGAAGAGGCAATAAGCATCTTGTATCCTTGTTTTATATTGTATGAATCTGGTGTCAGTGAGTGTGAATGCAGTGAGCAAAAGGTTATTGGTTCAAATCTCAGAATTGGCAGAGCGATTTCACTGTTAACCCCCAACAGCTCTAGGGAGTGTCTGACCCTGCTTTCTCAAAAATGTGCATTGCTTAAGATAAAAGTGCCTGCTAAATAAATTAAACTGTAAAAAGTTTGCTGCCAGGGCCTCAGCAGGAAAGCAAGAGCTTGGTCAGAGTTCTGCTTAGGGGTCCTGACTTACCGAGATGTCGTGCAGTTTCACAGCTTTCAACGAAGAGCTGTGCACTGGGGAGGCCAGTGTGGTTAGGGCAGTTAGTGACGCACCCTCCAAACATGCAGCATGATCTAACCGGGTCAGGACCCCTTATGGTCCAGCAGCGCAGCTCCTTCAAAATGGTGAGTTCATCTCCTGAAAAAGACGACTTTTGTGGGAAGGCCCATCTTCCCGAGGCTGTAAAGGATGAGACTTCCCCTGGACAGCGTGCTGGAGAATGTTAAGCTGAGTTTAATACTGAGCACGGCATCTGTACACCTCATGGTATAAATAAGAAATTTAAATGAGAGCCGTGATCAAAGACCTGCCAGCTACCTTTTTCTCATCTGCATAATTTACAGGCGAGGCTGTATTTCAAGAAGTGCCATTTCCCCCTAATTGGGTCCTTGTTGCCTTGTTCCTTTGTGTTAAATAGCGCCACGCTTCCGGAAGATTCTGCTGTAGATGGCTTTGCATCATTCACTAAAGGGGACACAAGCTTTACAAGAAAGATTACATTTTTTAATCTGGACAGACCCGCATTTCATTGGACCCCTTTTAAAATGATTTTTAATCTTTCTTTTTTTTCTTTTCTTTTTTTTTTACACTCCATCTGTAACTGTTACACACTGGAGTGATACTCCTTTCGCTCTGGGCTCATCACCTTTAGAAATGGGAGTGAACTATAAAGACAAACCAGCCACATTTTAAAACAAGCCCCTGTCCCTCATCATCACCTAATTGCATTATATAGTAGTAAACCTCCCGCCAAATGTCTCTTAATCAAATAAGTTAGAATATATAACCTTGTAGCTTTTTCGACCTTGAACTAATCCCTCTAACCAGGCTAGAATCAAAACTGAAAATATATGCAAAGACTCTTATGTTATAAGACTTTCTCAGGTTATAGACAGGATGTTTTGCATAGCAATTATAACTATATTAATAGTACCCAGAAGAATCACAGTCGGTATGAATAGCAACGTTCTCACACCAGTGTTCATTTCAGGTGCTTCAAATAGCCTTTTTTGCGACCTGATTCTTGATATCTTCTGTGTGTTAGTTATATTTTCCAAAATTCGCTGCTTTGGGTGTGGATAGACCTTTATTCTCCATCAGGCCTTGCTGTGCCTCCCTGCCAGTACTTTAAGCTGACCACATTGTCCTTGCCTGTGTGCCGTAGCCCCATAAAGATAAACGTGAAACAAATAACATCCATGCATGGATACTGACCGCCCTCACCGCCGCACGCCTGCACGCCTTTATCTTTTAATATCCTACCGTTTATCCGGATGAATGATCGTTTGCACGGGGTCAATAAATCATGGCCGGCTTTGTACGGAACTGAACACACGGCACATGTGTTTATTTTTGAAATTTGTTTGTTCGTTGGGGTCAGAACAAACGACACTATGCTACATACATTTCAGTGGAACAAAAGTAAGAATTCTTTATTTGGTATTTTGTGGTACTTATTTTTAACTGTACAACACATGCTATTTTATGATCGCATTAGATTTAGAGTCATTGTTATTCATGATAATAGATTTCATTAAGGGAAAATGGAATAATTTAGATGTTATTTGCATGCATGGACAGAAAGTCAGATGTCAGCATTACTGCATGCCAGTATTTCTGGTTCATGAAGACAAATATCACACAAAGCTGATTCTGTAAAATTCATCTTTCAGAGACAGATTCAAATGGAAAAGGCCACTTTTCAGAAAAATGTTTTAGCCAAGTGATGTGGAAAATGACCAGTTGGCAACTCCAGCTCAGGCATAATATGATCAGGTCTGAAATGTAACTTGTCCTTGTAAACATAGACGTTCTCCAAATATTACATTAAGGAGCTGATTTTTCAGCATGCATCATACTTTTTCATAAGACCTTTAAAACATGGCATGATTCTAAAAGAATAACAATTAGATAGTATGAATATTAAGAATCTAAGCTACGATTTTCCTGATCCCAGAGGTCAGGCATTATCAATCGCTGACTGATTGAAGAAGTATCAGTCATGCCGATCACCACTGTACAGTGAATACAGTCCTCCAGGAATCCCACAGGTCAGTAGGAGTCATGGGTAAGACAAGATGGATTCCAGCACCCAGTCTAGACAGCAGAGCACCAATTAAATGTGAAATAAGTCCCATGATCCAAGGCCTCCCTAACCATGAATGAACTTCAATGCCTGTGCTTTAAATCAAGGCGCTCCATCCAGTTAGGGATTCTGCATTAATATTTAGTTACTTTCATTGGTTCTGACACACTTTGGGTCCACACTCTTGCAGACCTGTTCTCCATCCCGGTGAGCTCTCCTCTGAAGCCTGTGAGGCAGATTTTTCGCCTCAGAGAGGGGGAAGAACGTGGGCTGTCAGAGTTCTGTCTTTAGGGGCGCCGTTGGTCTGGACCGAGGCGATAGGCACTGTTAGCTGGCACTGCGGGAAGCCGCGTCAAACCCCCGGGGCTCCTCTCCGGGACTGGCTGCAGATGCGCTTCCATTCCCGTCCCGCTGACAGGCTCCGACGGCTCGTCACGTCACATCTCGGCTTCTCCATGCGCCCCCCCCCCCCCCCCCCCCCCCCCCCCCCCCC
>JAODJU010000001.1:15481027-15497310 GCA_026776725.1 Gnathonemus echidnorhynchus
CCCCCACCCCCCCCCCCCCCCCGCAGCCCACGGTTTATCTGAATCTAACTAGGATTAAAATGCATGCTGTTTCAATTGAAACAACCAAATATTTATAGTTAAGGTGCTGATTGCAATGTCCCTCTGAGAGACAGACGATCAATTACCTTTGTCCAGATGCTTAATCGTTGTATTAAGCAACCAGAGTATGTCAATCCTATGGGTGACATTTGCACCCACCCCCCCAGTGTGGCTCCAGCGAAACAGCCATAAATAAATTTCATGAGGCATCCAGCAACCCTATCAATAGGCCAACTGTTGGGGGGTTGGGGTGGGGGTGACTGCAGGGACGGGGGTGGTTCATGCCCATAATTTTACTACATGTCTGCATGGACTTCAATCAGCAAATCTATCTCCTGGTAATCGACCCTTCTTTACATTTCCCGTTAATTTGTTCGTAGGCTTTGGATTATTTTGGAGGAGCTGAGACGGACTATGGGTATTTGGGGGGGTCGGGCAGCATCCCAGGGAACTGTCAGGTATTCCAGTTAGCTAACACTTCCAGCATGTGTCAGGAAGGGCTGGGAAGCCCGGGAGACATCTGATCTCATCAGCCGTACGTGATGCGTAATCAGACCACTTCCCGTATCTCTGAGCAGAGGACGCCTCTCTCTCGCTCTCTCTCTCGAACTTCGGAGATCCTTCCAAACTGCCATCGATTGTTTTTTTTCCTTCCTTGCATCAGGTTCATCAGATACATTAGTTCAGATTCTTAGTGTCTTTGAGACTGACAGTTTTAAACCTCGCTTTATTGGCTGCGGCCGCAACTAATTTAATTTAATGAGTATTATAAATTGAAACAAGCGCCTGTTCCGTTTAAATGTCTTACGTGCTGTTAATAGTGCAGGGCTGACAGCTGTGATGGGGTGTACATGCAGCTGGATTTAGGTGTGACCGGTGAACTGTTCGGGCAGAGGGTCACTGGAAATGCATCTTATCTGATAGAGGGATACTACAGCCCATTCAAGGTGGCCCAGGATTCCCGGTATGCGCTCCGGATCTCTAAGATCCGATCAGATAAGCTGCCGCAAAGAATGCATGGATGGATGATATGGGAAAGAGTTAACCAAGTTGTAAAATAAATAACTTCTTTAAACATAGACTGGGGGCAGCGTTCCTTCCAGGAACATGATCTCACGCTGCGGATCGTTCACCTGGATCTTCACGTTCCTCCTGGACAGCGTGAACCCGACCGACGCCAAGCAGCCCGGATATAATTACACAACAACACTCTTACGCAATAGAACCCGACAGTAATGAAAGGCACCAACCAATGGTTACACCACCACACGCTGTAATCATTCTGCGATGGTGATTATAGTAAAATAACAGTTTCATTGTACAATAATTTCTTTAAGTTCAAAACGGACGTTGTTTTTGACACTGCCAGTGTACGAGCTGGAATTCCATCTCCTGCCAAACATTCCTGTTACGCTTTCTAAACACAGCACATACCTTTAGAGAACCTCCCCCTTAGTGAACTCCCCCCCCCCCAATTCAAATAGTACAAATTATTCAGGCAGGACTTAAAGTGAAGCCTTTGTGTGTGGCAGGTTTGGGCAACCCTGTATCTACAGCGATATCATGACTTTGGCACGAAACGGCGAAGCTGATTTCCCAACAAACACTGTTTCTCTCTACGAGGGGCTGAAATGAAATGATGCTGTATTTGTCGTTTGTATTAGTAGAAGAACAGGAACATCGGAATGTGTTTCTTTATCGCCTTTTGGAGACATGCACACACATATAGAGGTGGGAGCAACGCTTGGGGTCTGAGTGCAGGGCAATTGTCTGAATTTGTCAGAAAAGTCCAGTTAAATAAATGTTTGATTTATTGATGCTTTATTTCTTTCCAGTTTGGTGCTCAGTGGGTTCAAAAAGAAAACTCAGACGAGCATCGTCGATTCCCGTCGATCCTCGCGGAAAATAACGTGCAGAGATTTTACTTTTGAAGTTGATGACTGACCCCAGATGTCCTGCAGAGCCCTGGGCAGTTCGCAGTGGCTCTCGTGTTTATAATGAGATGGTCAAACTTTGATCTGGGGAATGTTAACATCCAGTGAGAAGGGGGACAATGAGCAGAATGCGATGATGCTGTTCACTTATCTCCAAATCAGACCTTATGCCTGTCAAAGAATTTATGGGGTATCTGGCTGAAATTCCTGATGGCTGGAATGTTACGTGTCTCAGATGCTGAAATATGTGCAGGTTATCATCAAATGGGCAACCCCCCCCCACATATCACCCTTGTCATGTTGGAAATGTAGATGCATAGCCCACTGAAAAGATACAGGCTGCACAGAGGCTGTGTCTCCCCATGAATCTCCTCTTCTCATGCTCCTCTCTTTTTCCTTCTCAGATCTGGGACAAACAGGAAGGAGCGACGGTGGGGAAGGAAGTTCGACAATCAAACCCCAACACGGAATTCCGACAAGATGTTTTTTTTACCGATTGTGTTACAGCTCATTCTGGGTTAAGTTAAAAAAAATACAATGCATCAGATGTCATAACCTGGATACTATCAAGGCGTGAAACTGCTTAGAAGGCAACAGGAGGGAATGACACACAGTATCAGCAGCAGGATCGTAAATGTCTGCTTGAAGGCTGCTGGCCCTCGATTGCACTGAATTGTTTTACTACCACCACACATTGTTTGCAGATATAATCGGCACAGATTATACATAAGGCTCATTTTTTCCCCCTCCAGCTTTTCAGAGGACATCTCCTTTTCCCACTTTTATGTCCGGAAAGTTCCACGCGCTGTTTAATCGCACTAGTTATATACTTGCTATATTTGGTGCCTATTTTCAAACTCTGAATTATCTCGTTTTTATTTGTCAAATTATACGTTGGTATGAGGTGAAGTGACGCACAATGACGTGATTTTTCCCCCAAATCCGAAATCTTTAAATTAGAACTTCTTTTGACTGACATTTCTTTAAATGGACATGTGAAACACAGGCTGGCTAAACGGGACCCAGTACTGGTCATTAAAGGGACCTCGTCATCACATGGGTTAACTGCTCCTATTATTATCTGGCAAAATATAACTCAGCTCATCGTACAGAACCGCAAAACATTTCAGGCATGTGGGCAAACAGGGTGGGATATTGCGACAGCCCTGAGGAACAAAAAACGGGACTGGGAACAAGGAAGAAACCAACGGACAAAAAACTGACTGTAATGACGATGTCACCGCATCCAGGAAGAGATAGGAGGAGGCCCTGATGTCAGAGTTGGGGCAAAGAAGAGAGATAGGCTGAGGGTGACATCCTGACAATCAGCGAATGCACGGCAGACGCAGGATGTGACAGACGGGAGAGAGAGCGCGTGTGCGCGTCCGGCACGGAGTAATGAGAGGTGACAGGC
Source organism: Gnathonemus echidnorhynchus (assembly GCA_026776725.1). NCBI lineage: Eukaryota > Metazoa > Chordata > Actinopteri > Osteoglossiformes > Mormyridae > Gnathonemus > Gnathonemus echidnorhynchus. The sequence goes on from JAODJU010000001.1 coordinate 15,484,436, forward strand.
GCCAGCGTCTCTTTTACACGGGATATTTTCGCTCCTCTTCAACTGTTTCCCTGTGTTAAAAACATGGGATCAAGAGGAGAAAGAAATAGTACAGTGTACAGGCGGACAGTCATTTGGAGCACTGTCCCGATGGGGATATGTCAGCGCTGATGGGAAGTCAACACCCCCTGGGTGAAGCCTGTGTGGAGCACGCCCGCTTTGTTTTTATATCGTCTCACTATCATACATACATACATACATACATACATATATATATATATATATATATATATATATAGACACATGCACAGAGCACATATTCCCCAATCAAATAATTAAAATGGGAAAAACTAACTGAGAATATGGTAGTTTTTAAATATCACACAGCAACTGAACTTTTTTGATTAAAAAAACAAACTTTACTACTAAATGTATATACTTCAAACCACTTAATAATAAAAAGCAAAATACTTTTTTTCTCATTTGATAAGTTCTTTCCTAAAAGTTAGAAATTCTCCCTGTATCTCCAAATTATATTCAAAATCTATCAGACATATGAAAAATATATATTGTATATGCAGGATCCTGACAAATAAGTGTGTCAGACTTTGTAGCTAAAATGAATGGGAAACAATATTTTTTTCTCCCTTCAGCAATATAAGTACATCATTCATGTTTTTATCTCATGCTCTCACGTTGCCTTTAAATATTTCCATATACACACATATATGATCCTTCTCATTCTAGATGGACGGATGTCAGGAATCTATGAATCCTCAAGAGTTCAATCAAACACTTTGTGACGTTACCGCTGAGAGTGACCTTCATGTCCTGTGATACATCCTTGACGGTATATTTGGAGTCCTCAGTGTCATTTCCCTTAGGTGGACATTGAGACTAACAAAAGTCAGTAAACTGTCCGGCTTAGTCATTGTTTTTCCAATGTATTGTTCTAATGCATGTAGCTAGATTTTACGATCTGGTAGCTAGCCCTCCCAGCTCTATCTTTGTATCGCTCCTCTGTGACTGATTTGCATAGAGACGAAGCTAATGCCTTATTCCAAGGCTAGTAAAACAATAGCCAATTGAGAAAATGCTAATTGAAATCAGAGGTTCTTCGATGCATTAAAGAGATAAGACATTGGGAGTGGAAGTCCAAAGGATGGGGGTGGTGATCAAGGCCGCTGGGGTCACCGTGCTGTTCACTTCACAGCCGCTTGTTAAATGATAACATACTTACACCTGAAGCACCTGGTGAAACAACTTGTTGTGGAAATAATGACTGGAGATCGAAGAAAATGAGACATTCTCTCAGCGGGCCTAAAGGACAGGAATTGGCAACCCGTGAAGTGAAGGAAGTCGGTCTAAGAATAGGATGAGGCAGCGGGGGGGTTATCCATTGGCCGCTTCAAACAGGAAGTGGGCCAAGGGGGGAGGGGCTCGGATGTGGATGATGAAATCAGACAGTGACCTTATGTGTTCATACAGGGAGGCGTGAAATTGATTCAAAGCCATGAACCTCCTTCTGCTTAATCTCTTACTTCAAAAATGTATGTTATTCGATAAATATTAATTATGCCCTCTCTGTAGGGCTATAGGGAATGGTGATTGGTTTGTTTGTGCCATTTTTACAAACACACACACGTCTGAATTTCTGAATGGTATCTCTAAAACTCCTAATGCCCACAATGGAATGTATGGAATTTATGAGTCAGCTGTGAATTATCTGAGGTTTTAAATCGAACTTATCAACAGTATCAGTCAAGAGAAGAAGCCATAAATCTTCTAGTTGCCTCATTTGAAGGTGTGCTGAGACGCTTCTGGATGATGTCACAGTTCTGTCTGACTCAGATCTCCTTCTCAGATCCAGCTGGTCCTCCTGGGGGTCCCCGCTTTGATTTCAGCAGATGAGGTCTGATGTTTCTTGTGACACCATCTCATTCACACCTGCTTTTTTTTCCCCTCCCAGCTAATTTAGTATCTCTTAGATCCATCCGGCCAAAATATGAGTCCAGATGCTCATGACCGCCAGGGAATTAAGACCTCTTTGATTAAAGACGGTTGTTTTGTTTGAATATAAACGCCAAAATATTGCTGCCCCAATGTCAGGCACTAAAACAGCCCTGATTACTCCTCTCCCTCACCTTAAACACCTTCACATCACACCAATAACCTCTCAGGAGCCAATCCAGAAACTAATTTAAAAATCCAATAGACATTATTACACTATTTGGCATCCCGCTTTGTGCGTACCAACGTTGTGTGCGTACCCCCCCCCCCCCGTGCATACCCCCGCTTTGTGCGTACCCCCGCTTTGTGCGTACCCCTGCTTTGTGCGTATCCCCGCTTTGTGCGTACCCCCGCTTTGTGCGTATCCCCATTTTGTGCGTAACCCCGCTTTGTGTGTACCCCTGCTTTGTGCGTATCCCCGCTTTGTGCGTACCCCTGCTTTGTGCGTATCCCCGCTTTGTGCGTATCCCCGCTTTGTGCATACCCCCCCTTGTGCATACCCCCGCCTTGTGTCCTATGAAATCTGGCCAAGGTTCCCAGTCCCCTGCCAACTCTGACCAGGACAAGTGGCTAAAATAAGGATGAATGGATTGTATTATATGCACCTTATTTAAAGTATAAACCACGTAAAATGCCCCTACATCTTTCTTTTAATAGAATAGACCGTCATAATGCCATTAAAAGTGCTATACAAGATCCCACAGTGGATTAATTTAATTTAAAGGTGAATCCTCTGCCTAAACTCATTCTATACTGAAGGACAGTTGCCCATTTTGACTCATCTACTTTATTTAATGTCTAGGCACTAACAAGGGCTCTTCATGTTAAAATAAGTGAGAAGTCAGTGGTTACGAAAGGTGACAAAATGAGTGGTGACAGCACACAGTGTAGCCCAGTGATATACATCTGTGACATTCAGTACACAAGAGCACATTTCCTGAAAGCAAATAGCGGGCCCACAGGGATTAGGGAAAGGGTTCGGGTGTCAGCACTGAAGCCCTACAACAAAGGCACTTTCACACCGAGGCATTTATATAAACCGGCATGCCTGATGTCAGCCTTTGTTGTTGTTTTTTAATGGCATGTTGGCTTTTATCCAAAAAAGTTTGTTTTTCTTTTTTCTATTCCAGTCATTAGGAAAAGGATTTTCTTTTTCTCCCACCAGATTCAGATAATAAACACTAACCAATGGGATCTTTTCATTTCATCATTTCATTTCTTCTCATTTCTGAAGAGGTTGCCGTGGGTAACGGGCTGGATCAGCATCCAGGTGCTGAGAGAGAGAAAACAGAAGCCGGTTTTCTGTGATTGGTAATCAGACATGAGTGAAGTGATAAAATGAGCCATCAGCTAGCTCCAGTGCAAGCCCCCACTACCCAGGATCCCCCCCCCCCCCAGGGACAGGAAGTCTACATCCGGAAGCGACATGTCTGCATGGGCAGATACCATTGGGTGATCCAGCTGTTGGAAGACCTGGAAAGTGGTAAGGTCAGAAGAGAGGGTGAAGCACCATCCCAGGGGGTCTGTCGCAGGGTGAGGACCAGCCACACAGGCACAAAGTAAAATAACAGGTTTGAACTTCAACCCCCCCCCTGAAATTGTTTTGCTCCCAACTAGGCATGCAGCTGGTTAGTAAAAAAATGAGTTTGAACCCCCTCGAAATTTGCCGGAGCCCTCCCCCCCAAATATTCATTTTTAGCTACAGGTCTGGTGAGGACCGCCACACAAGTGATGGCCAAACACTCCCCATTTGACAATTAGTAGCTCCTGCAACAGGACTGTGCCCAAATCTCAGATATGGGCGAAATAAGGGGAACCGGACAAGTCAGGCAGCAGAGTGATACTATGAAGGCCAGTTATGCCACCTGTCAGAGGTGAGGCCAGGGTCTCTCAGGGACCACAGGATGCGCTCGAACACGGAAAATGTCATGGTTAATTATCGCGGCAACTGTTGTTGTCTAGATACGCTGTGGCAGTACAGGAACGAAGGACACAGGCCATTGGCGGCTGGGGAAAAGAAAAAGTAGCTGGAGCCCCTTTCAGCCCAAATGGAAGGATGCAGAATCAGTGGAGAGCGAGCAAAGTGGGGATGGCGTGCATGTCCCTGTTACCCTGCGTACCCAGGGCTACCCATCCTATGCTGTCCTACTGCTGGAACCAAGAAGGGAAATCGACATAATACTGTAGCCTCTGTCACAGCTTAAAAATGCATATTTCAGGCCACTTTTAGATTGCGTGCCATAAGATTTTTGAAGCATTTTCTTGATAATTTGGGTTAGATGATTGAATACGTTGATAGAGGTTGTTGATAATGGGTTTAGGCATGGGCTCTCATGAGGCTTCACGGAGGACTAGAATAGTTTTATGCTTTTTTGCCCAGATTAATATTGCATCTGTTACGTGAAGACTTTTATCATCAGGTAAACGATTTGTAGTTCGTACGGATAGCCACCGATCATCTGCAGGTGCTTTTGACATCTCCATTGCTCACATCAACAGCTAATCCCATGATGTTATGAGCTCATCTCAACAGCAATCCTGTGACGTCATGAGATCACATCAACAACCAATCCTGTAATGTCATGAGCCCATGTCAACAGTCAATCCATTGTTGTCATGAGCTCACATCAACAACCAATCTTGTGACAACAAGAGCTCATGTCAACAGTCAATCCCATGATATCTTGCTGTTTGACTTCAGTCAGACTTCAACAGAAAACCCATCATAGATGGATAATAAAAGAGTGTGTAAATCTCAGGGGTTGTACATGATCAATTTCCTGAGCACTGACAATACACTATGCAAAAGCATATTATAAAGTATTAAAAATTTGATATTCTGGGAATCCAAATCCGTTCCCAATCAAGCAATTGATTAATTATTTAATCAATTGTCAATCAATCAATTAATTGATTAGTTGATTAATTAATTAATTTCCACATGCGACTACAGTGACTAGGAGAAGCAATGTGAAGATTTCTTACATTCAGCAGCATGTGGAAACAGGGTTCTGCTGTCAGCAGGCAAAGCCACACAGATATGTATGTGTCTGTTTAGCCTGTATTATGTAATTCTGCGGTTTCATGGAGATTACGCGGAGACAGGATGAAGGATGCCTGCCATCACACCGCAAGCCTCACTCTGTCTTACGGCCATTAGGCAGAGAGAGGCTGGTCTTTGGGCTCCGACCTGAGCTCTGGGATTTAATAAATAGTATCTCGTCTGGAGTGATCATTCATCGGTGATATCTGACCGAGCGTTGCATACGTGTGCGACTCCCTGCTGCCAGACTGCAGGAGACAAAGGCTGCATTTCGCAAGGCGCCTCTGGGTATATTTCCTGCACCATACACAGAGATTCCTAAAGACGCAATGCAATTGAAATTCACCCCTTTTGTGTCATGCAAACCAGATAAGGGGTAAACTTTGAAGAGCTTTTTACATAGAAATTGCTAAATGCATTATATACCCCGTACACAAATTTGATTTCATGTCAGATTAATGTTCATACAATAATCTTAATCAGCTGAAAGAGCTTTGTTACTGACTGAATTCAGCTGACTACAACTCATACACGGAAACATGAAATCATGAAAGTAAAGTATTATTAAATAGTGACAGTATGCAGTAACGTACGGTTAACAAGAGTTAAGTTGTATGGATGATTTAAAGCAATAAATACGCTTATTCTGAGATCATTTTCTGCGGTGCTGTATATCAGTGGCATTACTCAAAAACAGAATTAGATTTAATAAATCTCATCAGCACTAAAATACACCACCGGATGTTGTCAAGGTGGGAGATACCACGTCAGCAAGCTGAGGGGGGTGCCCTTTAAGTGAGAGAACTGAGGAAAAGTGAATAAATAAAATAAACTAGCTGCGTATTCAGGGTGGGGTTGAATTCCAGGCAGAAACATTCATACCTTTTGAATTATTTAAGTACCCAAAAGGCTTCAGCAAAAAGATGACCTCATTATTCAGGGACCAGTAAAATATCAGGATGCTGGGCCACTGTGTCTGCATGGGAATATATGTAGCTATCTAATTAACATATCCATTTGAATCACCATCACTTGAATTTTATATCTCATCATTAATATTATAGGATACATCCCACAATCCCCATAATTTATGCTGGGGGACGCTGTATGAGATACCGTGTCGGCGAGAAAAGTAGCGTATTTGATTGTGGTGGCTCAGCGGGTCAGTGAACGGAAGGTTGCCGGTACTAAACCCAGGGTCAGCAGAGATATCATTAATGTTTGTTGCTTAGGATAAAAGCAATAAACTACATAAAAGGCAGACGGGGCGTTTAGTGTGTTGATGATGCATTCAGAAGAATCCATCCCAAGCTCCTGCTGGGCTCTTCCTCTAGAAATAAAGCTCCCTGACAGGTGAATGCGATAGTTAAGGTCCAATTGAGTCTCAGGTGACCAGTGAAGGCTGTCTCAGCATCTCCAGCTGGGTGGAACAGACCGTCTTCATACTCAATATCACAATCCAGAGGGGCAAAGCAGGAATGGGCATGAAGACCGGCTCACCATCTGACCCCAAAAGTATGGAAACACCCATCACCTGGATCGAGATCTGAGCCAACAGGCAGTTCCTGGTACAGGCTTGTCTTATATCAATGACATCATTCAAAAAAGAACAGGTCTGGGATTTAATAAATAGTATCTCGTCTGGAGTGATCATTCATCGGTGATATCTGACCGAGCGTTGCATACGTGTGCGACTCCCTGCTGCCAGACTGCAGGAGACAAAGGCTGCATTTCGCAAGGCGCCTCTGGGTATATTTCCTGCACCATACACAGAGATTCCTAAAGACGCAATGCAATTGAAATTCACCCCTTTTGTGTCATGCAAACCAGATAAGGGGTAAACTTTGAAGAGCTTTTTACATAGAAATTGCTAAATGCATTATATACCCCGTACACAAATTTGATTTCATGTCAGATTAATGTTCATACAATAATCTTAATCAGCTGAAAGAGCTTTGTTACTGACTGAATTCAGCTGACTACAACTCATACACGGAAACATGAAATCATGAAAGTAAAGTATTATTAAATAGTGACAGTATGCAGTAACGTACGGTTAACAAGAGTTAAGTTGTATGGATGATTTAAAGCAATAAATACGCTTATTCTGAGATCATTTTCTGCGGTGCTGTATATCAGTGGCATTACTCAAAAACAGAATTAGATTTAATAAATCTCATCAGCACTAAAATACACCACCGGATGTTGTCAAGGTGGGAGATACCACGTCAGCAAGCTGAGGGGGGTGCCCTTTAAGTGAGAGAACTGAGGAAAAGTGAATAAATAAAATAAACTAGCTGCGTATTCAGGGTGGGGTTGAATTCCAGGCAGAAACATTCATACCTTTTGAATTATTTAAGTACCCAAAAGGCTTCAGCAAAAAGATGACCTCATTATTCAGGGACCAGTAAAATATCAGGATGCTGGGCCACTGTGTCTGCATGGGAATATATGTAGCTATCTAATTAACATATCCATTTGAATCACCATCACTTGAATTTTATATCTCATCATTAATATTATAGGATACATCCCACAATCCCCATAATTTATGCTGGGGGACGCTGTATGAGATACCGTGTCGGCGAGAAAAGTAGCGTATTTGATTGTGGTGGCTCAGCGGGTCAGTGAACGGAAGGTTGCCGGTACTAAACCCAGGGTCAGCAGAGATATCATTAATGTTTGTTGCTTAGGATAAAAGCAATAAACTACATAAAAGGCAGACGGGGCGTTTAGTGTGTTGATGATGCATTCAGAAGAATCCATCCCAAGCTCCTGCTGGGCTCTTCCTCTAGAAATAAAGCTCCCTGACAGGTGAATGCGATAGTTAAGGTCCAATTGAGTCTCAGGTGACCAGTGAAGGCTGTCTCAGCATCTCCAGCTGGGTGGAACAGACCGTCTTCATACTCAATATCACAATCCAGAGGGGCAAAGCAGGAATGGGCATGAAGACCGGCTCACCATCTGACCCCAAAAGTATGGAAACACCCATCACCTGGATCGAGATCTGAGCCAACAGGCAGTTCCTGGTACAGGCTTGTCTTATATCAATGACATCATTCAAAAAAGAACAGGCTCGGCGTGGAGAAGGGAGCGAGCCGTGGACCATGTTAGGCCGTTTATTCTCCATGACACACCTTTTGTCCTGGAGTCCGTGATGTTTTTATTTGCTGAGAGAGATGAGCCAAATCCTGAAGCAGTTCTGATGTTGCAACGTGTAGCGCCTTGCTGCCAAAGCTCAAGTTAGTGCAGGTGCAGTTACTCATTACATCTGTTATCAGCTGGAAGGGACAGAGCAGAACGTGGGCTGAACCTGTGCAGCTCGCCAGCTACCTTCCTCCAGAACGTGTGCTGCTGTGCTCCTGCACCCTGGCGATTCCTGGTAGAGCGTTTGTAATGTTATTTAGCTTAAAGATATAAGACATGAAGGCTACTTCTTATTATTGGCTGAGCAGAAACGGTTGTATGCAGCTATGACAGTATGCTGTGACTGACACTTGAAAGTGCCAATTGTTAGACCACAAACCACTGATTTAACAAACGGAAGCCCCGCCTCCCTCGTTTTAGTGATAATGACAAAGTGAGGCTTTGCTCTCATTGGTGGGTGTTTCAGTTCTGAATCAGACTGCATATTAAGAGGCAGGTTAGCTCACCATTAACACGCATTCAAGTAGACAGACTTCGAGCAAGAATAACGCTCATCAAGTCATAGTGACAAAGTCACATGACCACCGGGAGTGGCTGTGGTGAATGAGTGAGGCAAAATATTAAATAACTGTCTTAACAGAATCCCTTTATCCCTCCTGCAGGCACAGTTATGCTTTTCCTAAGGCGCTGTAATGGTCTTGTGCCATTTTATTTTAGCTTGGATCTCTCTATAGTGTTTAATCTCTCTTATTCAATTGTGGTATTAACAAACTTATATAAAGGTTGATGCCTTTTACCAAAACAATCACCATTTCCACACTTCTAATGTGTCCTCTTCCTCTTCCTCAGCGCACTTTTTCTACATGTCCTGCACACATTTTATTTAAAAAAAAAAAAAAGTTTTATTTTTAAATTCAAGCCTCTGCCTGCCAGTGCTGCCAACAGCAGCTGAGCCCATCGGGCAAAATAACCAGGACCATGTCCTAAAAAGCGGGGAGAATTCTGCCAGGACGGGTCAGTACTGAAAACAGACACGACGGTGTAACGCAGCGGAGTAACCGAACACGTCAACATGGGAGCCTGTGTGGCTCAGACACCTCGCCTCAGACCTCAAGATATTTCAGTCCAGAGTCAGGAGATAAAAATAAAGCAAAACACAAAACATATTGTTAGAGTGTCTGTTCACTTCCATTGTATTTGCTTATTCATCAGTTAAGTACATAATGAAACACTGTGTAGTTAGCATAATGTATTACTAATAAATTCACTGATGTATTTTCAAGGCATTTTGGGATTTTTTTTCCCATATGTCAGTTGGCACTGTCAGGGACGCTCTTGCTGTAAAATGACGTGCGGCCGTTTTGGGAGTTTGTGTCCTGCACCGGTGCAGTTCTGTCTGTCTCTCTCTTTCTCCAGCAATCAGTTTCTCTGCCTGAAAACATTGCCTTCTGAGTACAGAATCCAGCCGCCCGCACTCCCAGCAGGCGTCCCTGTGCCGTCTGGCATATCGCCACTGCATGGCTGGCTGGTGTTGCTCCTGCTCCGGGCAGTGGGGGGGCGTTAATTAACAATCCTGGTAATTTTAGTCAGGCAGTCCCAGGGCAGAGCTCTGATTGGCACAGGGCTGGGGGCCAGAGGTCCTAGCGGCATCTCTCACTGTCAGCTGATGACAGAGGCATTCGACCCACCCAGTAAGGATCAGAATTTTTTTACTCAGTAAAAAACTCACAGTATCTGAATCCTGCATGCAGGCATTCCGGCTGTCCAGAGACTGAGTCTCATTTCTGCGAGGCTGCCTCCGCATTTGAGGAGTTATTCAAACAAACCATCACCCCTGATTGGATTCAGGGTAGCCTGGTGCTATCTGTTGCAGGAAAATATCAAATAGATCATAGGACAAGATACTTCTCATCAAAAATACTCTGCGGCTGTACAGTAGTGTAGAACAATTCCACCCCCCTTCGATGTTTCAAAGCAAATTTGCACCTTAACCTTCAGTGACTACTTGCAAACACCTGCGCCCACCTCCATCCTCCCTGGCACACCGGACGCAGAAACACGGAAACGCATACCTGCTTGCAAGCGTGTCCATGTGACAAATACCTGCACGGGATGGTGCAGCCCCTGATTTTAAAGGGAGACGCTCACTCAGTCGAGAGTGGACCCGGTTAAGGAAGCGCAACAGCATTTGACACAGAGTAAGAATATGCATGACCTTTCACCCAGAAACCTGTGGATAGATTCTGTTTGTCCATCCATCTCTCATAACTGTTTACCCAGCAGAGGGTGATACAGGAGCCTTTCCCCAAAAGCACAGGGCATAAGGCAGGTGGCACCCTGGATGGGATGCTGATGCATCGCAAGACATGAACTCAGGAAATCTACAATCTACAGCAGCTCAAATAATTGCATGCTTTTGGACTGCAGGCAGAAGCCAGAGAAAACCCACCTGGGGCAGGCAGAAGATGTGGACCCCCCCCCCCCCACACACACACACACACACACACACACACATCTATGGTCAGGAATTGAACCCACAACCTTGACGGTACTAGGCCAAAATTGGTTCCCATGGAGCCACATACTACCCACACAAAACTACAAATAAATACAATAATAAGACATTTTTTTATCATTTTGCATATGATCATTGTTATATAAAAGTGACAAAAAGATAACTTCAAAAATGGTGTTACGGAACTAGATCATATAAATTATCACAGATATGGATTGTGCAGGTACAGCTAAAATACCTGACGAGGGTGTGAATGGTGAACGGTTTAATCAGCCTCCCAGCTATTACACAATACTGTCTAATGTGTCAGGTTTCTACATAGTTGCTTAGCCACTCGTAAGATATGTGCTCAATGCAACATCAACATTATGAAACCAAAGGCAAAGTTCTTTACTACTCAGGTTGTATCTGATATAGACGAGATGCGAGTACACTATTATCTTGAGAGAATTTAAAAACCACAACGCTAAGAAAACACAAGCTGAATTACAGTGTTTTGAGCCTCGTAAAGTCTGCCCATTGCATAACTCCACTCAGCAGTGGTATGTGAGGTACTGCCATCGCTTTAAATCCATCATTAAAATAACTCACTTTACTGATAAAGGCAGAGCCATCCCAGTAAGTAAACAGCCCTCATTTTGTGAATGGCAGGAGCCTTACATAACAAACTGGAGCGCTGTTCAGGCCACGTGGTCTCCCTATGTGCTCACAATTGTCTTTGCATTTACTCCCAGGAACGCATAAACACAAGGAGATGGCAAATGTTTCAAATACCTGCAAAACACTGTCATCGTGGCCCTCTGTAAACATAGTGCTACAAGCACAAGATGTGCGCATCTCAGCCAAAACGATACACGTCTCCTGTATACATATCTGTCATGAACCGGTGCATCGGATCTCGTGTCAGCTCAGTCCAGGCACGTCGATACAATCCACCTCCCCAGTACAGGTGATGATTACCGCTGTCTTAGGCTGTCATTTGGACATTTTTTGAATTCCTTCAAGCAGATGTTTATCCCTTTAGTAAATACCACAACTTTTGTAAATAAACCAAAAAAGAACGGACTAAATGAATTATACCATAATTAGTCAAATTAACACTGGATGTTATTTGAATAACATCCATCCATTAACCACTTATCCAGGTCAGGGTTGGGTGGTCCTGGACCCTATCCCAGATAACATGGGGCATACGACTGGGGCACCCTGAACACGATGCCAGTCAATCACAGGGCACATACATGGGCACTCAGTCACTGCCAGCGACTCAGAGAGACCAGTCAGCCTAGCTGCATGTCCTTGGACTACAGGAATAAACCCATGAGTCACAGGAAACCACCAAGAATGCTAAAATGACACCAGTGGAGGGATGTTATCAGCTGATGCATATTTAATTGAAATGTCTACCAAAAGAAAACACAATCACATCTTCATGGAAGACCAGTCTTGGGTTATATTGGCCACCAAGGACGCCGAAGATGATGTCCACTACATATTTCTTCACTACATTTTTATGATGACATCCATCTTAGTTTCTCAATTAAAAAGTCTGATCTGAATGTTTATTAACACAAAAAGTAGGGGTGGCCAATCTTATCTGCAAATGGCCAGTGTCCATGCAGGTGTTTGGGATAAGCTTTAGATCAACTATTTAAACCCAGGTGTGAGGACTCTTCAGCTAATCAGTCCTCTAATTAGTAATCTAACTAGGGAGTTGCGACAAAAACCTGCCTACATAGCGACCCTTTCTGGATAAGATTATCCATCCCTGATTAGTTTAGATTAATTAGATTATTTTTTTATATAAAACTGAATTTGCTCTCATGGTCCCCACAACATCAAAATAACAGATTTTTATCATTTGGTCCCCATAATGTAATGTAGACCTGGACCACACACACACACGCAAGTTGGTCTACCTATCTAAATGGGGACGTCCATTTATTTCTATGGGAAAAACCCTAATCCCAATCATGACACCCTTAACCCCTACCCGTCCCTAACCTTAACCATAAGTAACCAACAAAAATACAAGACTTTTGGCATTTTTACTCTTTTGATTGCATTCACAGGTGTTTATAAAACTGAGGGACCTTAAGAGATATTCCCAAAATAGGGAAATTTCCGGTTTTACTACACTTTGGGGACAATTTGGTCCTCAAATGTGATCTATACAAATCA
>JAODJU010000001.1:15497320-15526172 GCA_026776725.1 Gnathonemus echidnorhynchus
CCCCCCCACCCCCCCCCCCCTAGAAGGATCAGACCAGGCATCGGAGCAATACCATGTTTTTCACTATGGATAGATACACGTTACTTCGCCAGCTTGAAGGCAGGTGTCTGTGTGCTGGCTTCTCAGGCACTTCAAAGGCGCGGCACAGCCTCCTCTGTACACCCTCCTCTATACACCCTCCTCTGCACACCCTCCTCTGCACACCCTCCTCTGCACACCGTTTCATCCGAACGCCCACAGCGAGGCAGCAGCTCTGGGCCAAACGGATCGTAAGGGGAACGTGTCACGCCTGTTACGTTGTGCTGTGTCTCTGCCTCTCCGGCTCCTCAAATCAAACATATGTAGCATCTCACATGGGTAAATATTTATGAAATATGGAATTAAATATTTAGCGCCTCACATCGGAGGGCTCAACAACAGGCTCGATGCTCTGTGTCCTTTAACTGATCATCCCACACTATCCTGAAGAGAGAAAATATTCTGTAGATGAAAAATAATATAAATGTAAATATAATCTGGTGAGAATCTTCCTTTCATATATCTATTCAGCCACTTTCCGCACCCTGTCCATCTGAGAGTCACTGTTTGTGATGAGATGATTAAAAAAATGTCTAAAGTGCAGCATAAATAAGGATTTAAATGCTGACAGGCACCTTAAAAACCATCACAGAATTATATATCGACTCAATATATATGCTGATTGTTTTACGCATCGCTGGCTCACTGTTTTCAAACAGATATTGATAAAGGTGTCAGCCAATAGCAGGACTTTTACCCTAGAGATGTGAGAAAAGTCACCCATTGGCTTAAAGACCACTATAAACTCCCAAGTAATTGTGTTTATACGCGTCATTTTGTATTTTTCCCTATTTAACCAAAAATAGCCTATGTAAAGTCCAACCACAAGCATTTTCCATAAACGTCCGCTTGGCATAAACTGCTTTCCGTATCTGTAATGACCTCGCAACTGGAAACACAGTATTAGAGCATGTTCTTCTGCAAGTGTTCCTCATGATTTGCTTGTCCGTTTCCCCTCCTCGCCCATGCTGACTGTGGATTACCGAGAACGCCAGCAAACAGCAGACAAGTTCTCATGATGAGATGGAGGAATGAGTCGTGGCTGAATCTGATGAGGCTGGAGAACATCTGTCTTTCTACTTCTCATTTGGCACCTGCAGACACGTCATTTGGAAGAGTTCTCCATCTAGCCCGCACTGGTGATCCATTCTCAGTCCCCCCTCCGGCCCACCCCATGCTCATGGTCAGATTGCTGCCCCCCACCCAACCCCCAGTATGAGTGGACTACCGGCCCCTGTGAAAACAACCTAAGCCACCAGCTTATTAGGACCTGCCCACCCTGTCTCCAACTGGCTTCCCAAAATGTCCTCCTCCTGAGGTTCCCAGCTTCTCCGGCATCCCACTTGCACGACTCTCATTTTAAAAACATCCACTTAGACGATAATGAATGATACTGAATAAATGACCCGGCACGGATGCTCAAACCTCAAGACTGAGGAGGTTTGCAGATACTGATGGTTTTATAACTATTGCCCCGCATTCAGTGAAGATCAAACAGTCCAGTGGAATCCCATTGTACTTATATGAGAGGCAAAGACTTCAGACAATAAATAACAGCAAAGCTTTTCTATGCAAGGTGCTTAGAGGAGTCTGTGTTGATGCCTGTGCCTTCGAAATGTAACGTAAAAAAATCTGCATCAAGAAAATCATTCTTTTTAAATACCCTTTAAGATAACCAGACTACATCTGCAGACTATTAGTCAGTTCTAGTGTCAGTGAAGCCTGAACACTTCATAAGTAAAAAAAAGTTTTGTTACCATGGTGACAGTATAATTACCATAACAGTTCAATATTTTTCTTCATATATGAATTTATTAAAAGCCTATATTATGATGTTCATTATATTCAATATCTGTTATACAAAAAATAGTGGGAAAAAAGCAAGTCCACCACTCAGAACCGTAAATTGATATTCGACTGGCTTCAGCATTTTTGTTTTTTTTTTTTGCCTTTCAGCTGTCATTTTGCCATGTCCTATTCTGTTCATTCATCTCCTAAATCTCTAGAAGGACCCTTGATCAAATAAACAGACCCGGAAAAAATAGCATTTACCACTTGTAACGGAATGATACATTCATCTCGACAATTTGAAGTAGCCAGCTAGGGAGGGTTTGACGGTGAAAAGCATGGGCGGCGAAGCATAAAAATGAATTTCATTATTAGGCAAAATCACTTCGGAAAATCTATGCAGTGAATGGCCAGGCCTGTGCAAAGGTCCCCCTTGTAGATACACAAATATCAAAATTACAATATCAAAACGACAAGAGGGAATGTTACTGGCGGCTGAGGTCAGCCATGAACGTTGCTTGTGCTGGTCTGCAGCCAAACAGTTGCTAGTTTAAGTCCCACAGACGCTTTCTGTTATAATTAAAAACTGTCAGATTCAGCCTCCAGCTGGATGAACCATTACCGAAAACAGCCATAACGTTTTGGAATAATATAATTTATGGACCCAAGGGTTGGTCTGTGATGTCAGGATTTCAAACTGCTGCTGGATACATTGATTGAGAGCCTGAATAAAACAATAATCACCTTTGTTATCTTATAATGCTGATTTTTGTCATATTTTCCTAAATTATAAAATTCATCTTGTATTTTCGGTCTTGGATTCTTCTGCCATACTATTTGCAACTCGCTATAAGATAGGATGGAGAGCTGTGACTGGTACCCCCCCCCCACCCCCCCGCCTTAAAAAGGCTCTAGATTGTGTACGGCCATCCTGTGGTTTGTGTAACCCCTCATCTCCCTCCTCCAAAGCCCCCGCAAACATGTCAAAGACGTACCATCTGCAGCCCCATCGCTGCCCATCGTGTTTACATCAGTGTCTGATAAGTGTCTGTCCTGACGAGAGCCCAGGATCCCAACGCATGGATAAGAAAAATGCTTTACATTCCACAGCTATAAAAAATCAGCACAGCGTGGATCTCATCAAGCTCACAGGGATGAAGTCTCAACCACTCATGCTAAAACCATAACTGTCCACCTGACCCGCGATTCGGCCGATCGCCTAAGGTCATGTGCTGGGTGAACACACTGCTGTAAATGGTCAGTTTGTTAACTCTGTGTATTCAAAAAGCAGAGCAGTCTGGAAATGTGGAAACTACTTTATCCACTGCGTACTCTATGGCATGGCTGAAAAATCAGTTTAAGGCCTTGCTTCTGCAGCTCAACTCGTAGAGCATTGCGCTAACGATGCAAAGGTTCAAATGCAAGTGGGCACACAGGTAACTAGTAATCCTTCCCTCTACTGCAGGGGTCTCAAACTGCAGTCCTGGGGGGCCGCAGCCCTGTGTAACTTAGTTACTTCCCCCTTCCACCACAAATGATTCACCTCAAGAGCTGTGTGGTAATTAGCACAAGGAGTTGAATCAGGTGTGTTAAATGAGGATGAATCAAAAATATGCAGGGCTCCGGCCCCCCAGGACTGGAGTTTGAGACCCCTGCTCTACTGGAACTTTCTTTTGATAAATGTGTCAGATCAACGTAAATGATTCCCACCATTCACGTAGCATCTGACCTCCTGACGGAATGTGATGTGATTCTTTCTGAATATATCTACATTTACCCCAACAAGAATCAAACTAGACTTCAAACTTTTCAAATGAGAGGAATATTAACTTTCAGTTTTAAAATGAACAACAAAATTATAAAGTTATTGTTTTCAAACTTGTTGTATCTATAAGTCATTCTCACTGTACTCCATTCGGCATAGTTGTCACAGAAACTTTTCACAATACAAGACTGAAATTTCTGTTGAATTGCAAACATTTAGGCACTCAGACCTCTTAGCATTCTCTAGAAGAAACAAACCGGCCAATGTACCCAGAATCTGGCTCTCTGTTGCAGTATCAGGACCTGGAGCACATAGGGCCAGTTACGTTTCCTATTTTTAACCTCAAGTATTCATCAGCTGCCTATCTTGGACGGGCATCAGCGCAACATGATACAAACTAACAACCATCAGTACTGCTCTCATCAGCACACGGCTAAAGCCAGTACCTGGAAATTCTGACCAGTCACCTGACCTGCACCTTCATTTGTGATTGGCTGCTGTAAAATGAGCATCGATTTCCTTCTCTTTATTTAAGATAAGTGATGAATGTGGCTGTTTCATTCTGTCTAATATAGATCAAATAATCAATCTGGCCTTGGAGAGCAATACATTCTCATTAACTATATACATAAAATAGTCAATTTTAAAAATCTGGAGCTGTGATTTACTTCCTTTATGCGAATAGGTGAAAATTTAGATTTTTTTTTAATAATAAAAATTATGCTTTGCATTTTATTTTCCAACATAAACACAGTACAACACAATTAGATCTGCCATTTTTAAGTCCATTTAACACAATATTCATATTCATTTCAAATTCAATTTAAAAAAAAAAACTTTATTTGTCCCCGTGAGGCAATTAAAGGCACACAGGCAGTTGAACAAGGACACAGTGATGTAAAGTGTAACAGTATTTACAGTATTTGGAAGATGCTGTGCAAAATTAACAATTAGAAATGTATTTAGATTTATTTATTTATAAGACTCTATTACCCAAAGCAACATAGAGTTAGGAAAGCAGGGTCAGACAGTCCCCGGAATAACAGAGGGTTAAGGACCCTGCTCAAGGTCCCAGTGGTGAAATCAATCTGTAGAATGTGGGATTTGATCCGCTGACCTAATCACAGACATGGCATCCTAACCCACTGAACCCCACTGTTTTTTGAGAAATATAAAAACATACAAATTGTGATGCCTTAGTAATTAGTACACGTGCGGCTTATAAGTAGATTACGTTTGTTTTATTTATACATTTCCTGAAATAATGCTTCGTCACCACCTAAATCAGTCACTGATGAGTGCCATTCACACCCTTGAAATGGGACATATTTAGTTCCCCGGTGGGGGGGTGGGAGCAGTATTCATTATTTTATTACCTGGCTATGTGCTGCTTGGGAGCAAAGACATTGAGAAGGGGGTTACTCAAACCCCTAATTTTACTACGTGTTCACGTGCCTGCCCCCTATGATCGGTGTAAGGTACTACCAGTGTACTAGGCGGCATTTGGCCTCCAAGTGGCTCCTGTGTTGCCTCTGTACAGACCGACCTCTGGCAAAGCAGCAGAGTCTGGCAGCTGCTTCTGATGCAGACACTGCATGGCTGGCTGCTCTGACCCAGCGGTAAAGATTAGGCCGGTCCTTAAAAAATGTTACATATTATGACAGCTTTGCAGATTGTGACCTGTTATTGACATAGTGGGCTTGCTCGTCTTGGTATCGATATATCAGAGAGTGTACAGCCGTCGGCAAGAGGAAATGACACAGCGCTAAGCGTCTTGCACACCTACAGCACATGGGAATAAACGGGCACGCTGGGGTTTTCTCCCGCTGCGGCTCATCGGGTTACAATCCAGCTCATTAAATCATCCGCCTAATTAATTACGCGACGCCGCGTTCGCTCCGCAGCCGATGTGGCGCAGCAACAGTCAAACAATAACGGCCTCATCCGCCTTCAACAAACACGCTCCTTCTTCCCAGGCCTGTCGATGGCGCATTAATTAACTCGCACTAAATAAATATTTGCAGACACATTTTTAAAATACACTCAGGTAAGACGGGAATCAGATTGTCACCGCCGTACATATTAATAACGACATCTGCAAGATTGTTTTAGAGATGCTGAGTGCGGGTGGTTATAAAAGGTATTTTGGCAAAGGGGAGTCAGTCGGGAGACTTTCTGCTCCGAAACTTGTTCAGCAAATATCCGGCGTGTTCTTTCCTCCCTTTCAGACGAGACATGATAACATTACTTTTCCAGCGGCGTGACAGATTTCTGTGACGCGACTATCAAAGGCTGATTTCCTATTCCAGAGGCATCACCATATGACTAAATCAGATGCTGGGAGATACAAATATGCCTTCAGCTGAAAGCGACAAAAGGACTCAGTTCTCCAGGGGTTAGCATCAGACTATACCATTGGTTAACACAATTGAGCTCTGTTCCAAAACGTTGTTTATCACAGATCCCTAACTGCTGAATACAGTGGTTTGTTTTCATAGACACTAGCTAACCCGGTACCTTACATGATTATAAAACAAGCTCTTATAAATCTGGACAGACTGAGAAAATGCGCAAAATGTACGAAAGGGTGCATTTATATAATTTTCTATATGTAGACGATATTAAGAGATTAACCACAACCAAGTCAATACTAGTTGAAAAGCCTTTTAAATTTTAAACCACGTGGTTACCTTTCATATAAATTATATAATATTGCAAAAGGTAGCGTTAAATATAGCCACGACATAACGTTTGATATCCAAACGGAATGAAAACGCTGGTGTACGGTGTCAAAGGAAGGGACAGTAAGGGCACAGGTTGTCAAAAAGAGCGACGATGACGAACCCTCTTCATTATATTCGTACCCGTTCAGCGAAAGTCGCTGTCCGGAATTCTCAGTCCTAATGAACGCTTCACAAAAACTGAGACCGGTTGCCAAGGGACAAATACACAGTGGGCACAAAACACTTCTCCAAAAAGACAACATGTGTCAGAAAAAAAGTCAGCATTACAGTGAAGACTTCCTCCAAAAGGAGTGTTTGCTTAAATAAGCATACGAGATATGAATCGCGGTGCTTCCCCAGCAAGAGCTATCCACGGGACAGTTTCAAAACATTCGCTTTTATTCTTTGCCAAGTTGACAGTTGAATTATTACTTTTTTTCCGTGTCCTATTAGAAGACACCCCTGGCAAGTAACGCTGCAGCATTTCTATTTTTGGAAAACTTTTAAAAAATAATATTGAGAATGACTGACTTGATTGCCACTCAGTATCATCACTGGACAAACTGACTGAGTAGCTTTTTAAAACCAACGGAATTCATGTATCAGTCTCGGTAACAGGGTCTACAATGACCCAGTAAAGCGAGCGTACGCTGGCCAGCGCAAGACCTAAATACTTCGGGCAATCAGGTTACGGGTTGTTATGAAGAGCAGACATAATTAGGCCTATTTTCAATGCCATATTTCCATATAGTTCATTTTCTTTTGGACAGATATCAGCTTTAAAGTTCATAATGAATTTTCCAAGCAAAAAAACGATTATTTAAATAGACTGCAATTTTATTAACATAAGATACACAAAAGAATAAATAAGGTTTCGTCAAATACATATTTTTTATTTAGAAAAATACAATATATTATCGGTGTAATATTCTCTTATAGCTAATGCAAACTATAAGCTAGCTGCACTATCATATTCACTGCCCGTTGTGCGCTTTCTCCGGATCGCGGCCGTAAGTAACGCGGTCCTCGTCTTCCCTTGTGCAATCGCCAGCGCTTTCTTTAGTAAGCAAAGAGCCACCGCTGGGTATTAGCTAAGTATCTAATCTCAAGTGACAGGTCGCCCTCGTAATGAGAAGGCAGTGCGTTTGAAAGTCAGCTGCATCTGCGTTCCCGAGCCGCGCACATAACGCATCAATTTGCACGCTGGTCCTCTACCAACCTAATAGAAAGAAATGTATGGCCTGACAGTCTACTCAATGCAGTGTAGTTGCATTGATAGAGTTTTATGAGTCAGTGGTGTGCCACTTGAAACCCCTACGAAGAATCACACTCCTTCGCCGATCGCAGCAAACCCTACACTGATGAGTCGCTACATTCACAGAAAAAGGAAGAAGGGTGACAAATATATACTCTTCTAAAAATAGAAACGCAGTCGTCCAATAGGATTGGCGAATACGTCGAATATACCGGCCAATCGCTTTCCGGAGGAGACGGGTCCTGTATCATGCGACGTCGGCTATTGGTTGGAGGTGATATCATAGGCGTGTAGACAAGATGGGCCACGCCGGATTGGTCGTCGTTCAAAAGCATACAGCTGTCACGGGAGGAAGGTTGGCTGCAAGGTTTGAATAGGGAAGTTTACCAGGCGCTGGGTCTTGTAGAGAGTTAGTTCGCGGATTGCGAAAGGTTTGCATTTGCGAGTCAAGCGGGACTCACTTTGGCAGCATTGAGAGAAAAACATCTCAGTTCTGCTTGATTGCATGTACGAGTACAGCAGAAGGTTGCTTGCTGTAAAGACTTCAACTTTTTTATTTACAACTTGATTGCTTGTACATTTTTAAATAGTCTGTTACAAGCAAACTTTGTCTGGGATTTAAAATGGATGTTCTACCGATGTGCGGCATCTTTCAGGAGCTTCAGATCGTACACGACACCGGGTATTTTTCGGCTTTGCCTTCACTTGAAGAATACTGGCAGCAGGTAATAAATCTCTATCTTCTTTTTAGAACTAAACCCGGTTCTGGACCTAAACCAACAGATGTCAATATCAGCTGTCCAGCTGTTTGATTGGGTACTGAAACGACAACGTGCGCTGTTGCCACAACTGCTCTACACGTCACTTGGTACTTAACACGCTAGACAGTTGTCTGAGTTTTTCTTTGCTTTTACTTAGGTGAAAATATACTGCAGCTACTGAAGTGAGACGTTTATCTGACTCTGTCTGTACATTTTAAAGCAGTGTTAATCGAATCTGATCTAGCTGCCGTACTGTAAATGAACGTTTTCGTCTTACGCTAATGCATTACTTACAGGAAATAAACTCGGACGCATACCATTCATTCACTATCGCACATCTGGAACTTATCTCGGAGTCCCTAACGGACTTGATCTCTTACACCCAAGTTCACACAGTCGGTTTAATCCCTTGCAAAAAAGAGAAGAATTCGGAAGAAAAAAAACAAATATATTTTAAACTGGGCACCCTAGAGGTCTGTAAAAGAAACTTGATGTTGCTCAAAAATGGGAATATTGCGCCACGGTTAGATGGACTAAATGAATGAGATTGTGACGCAACAATGCAATCGCTTGTTTTTGTTGCGATGTGGAACGTGTAAGCGCGTAATCCAGCTCGGCTCTCACGGCAACAGTGTTTCACCGATTGCTTACTGCGTCTGAAACTTCTGCTACTCTGGGTGTTTTGAAATGTTGACGTGGGAGGTACTAAATAAACTCTAGTTTACTAGAGTGATTCTTTCTTTTTTTGTCTTTCTTTTTTATGAAACAAAAATAAACATGAAACAAGAATGAAGTGTCATCGGGCCTACGCGAACCCCGTACTTTGACAGGAGTGCTTAATTAGTATGCATTTTTTTTTCTTCAAAGCTGCTTTTGTAGGGGGATTTGCGATTGAAGTTGAAAGCGGTTCCCTTCAGGCATTTTAGGGTCTGGCACCGAGTCAAGTTCTTCTTCGCAGAGTCGCTTTTGGTAACGGGTACACGTATGTTATACTATAGGCAGTTACTAAGCAAGTATTTTTTTAAAAAACGTGCTTGGATCGAGAGCATGAAGTGGCGTCTGAATCGATACTGTCATGAAGGATACGTACGTGGTTTTCATGGTGATCGCCAGATATCTGTACAGTCATAATGAAAAAGTACCCATGTCAAAAGCGACACTGGGGGCCCCGAGAGCCGCGCTACGGCTTGGCGTGTGGGGAAGCGCCGAACTTCCGCAAAATGCAACTTAGAATAATTACGTAACTTTTAAAAATATGCAAACCGGTTGTTTGGACAGGAGGTCGTGAAGCTGCTTTAGCAAAGCGATTATTGCAGTCCTACGGAAACCCAGGATGGGTAAATAAGGCTCGGAGGAAGTTTAGATGCTTCCTTCCTTTAAGACCTGCACGGCTCTAGGTATCGCCGGTCCCAGACCAGTCGACGAGCGCCCTGCGGAAGCTTTAAAAGGCGTTATGTAATAGTGGGTTATGGACTTGGAACGTAAACTGGAGGATAACGACGAGCAGCAATTATCTCATGAAAAAACAAACTGCCGGTGATATATAACAACATTATTATAATTATTATGATTATTGTTATTATGATTGTCATTATTATTATAATAATTATTGTCGTTATAGAAGGTTTAATCGAAAATGATAATTGTGGGTAAACATACACCGCATTCACATTTCTTTTTATGTCCAGGGTTGTCCCAGTGTTTCTTGACTTATTTGGCAGATGTTATCTTGTCATTCATATTGCATCAGTCTTTTACATTATGTTTCTGTTGCTTAGCCGCTATGATTATTATAGGCGTATAGGATCAGCCGTGCCGGGAAAGAGCAGCTCCCCTAAACCTAGGCCATCACCCGGCCATGCGCCAAAGCTGTCCCTAACCCCGCACCCCTCCTCTCTGCTCTCACCCAGACCTGCCTGGAGCTGGAGAGGTACCTTCAGAGTGAGCCCTATGTCTCTGCGTCTGACATAAAGTTCGATGGTCAGGAGGACCTCTGGAGCAAACTGATGCTGATGAAGGCGGAGCCTGGTGCGCGGATCGCGCGCGTCGCTGAGGACGACGGCCCCGACAACCACATCTCAGAGACCAACAGCTTGAGCTCTGATGCCAGCAGCGAGACGTCGGACAGCTCGGAGGACCTCTCGCCTACGTGCAGCTTCACGGCCGACTCGCTAGGGGGCGTTCCGGTCCACGGGGGCCACTTCGGCTCCTCGGTCATCGCCACGCCGCCATCCTCGCCAGAGGCAGTCAGGGAGGCGGGCGCTCCTCGGGTCTGGGGCTCCGCACACCCAGAGCAGAGCTCCCCAGGGAAGATCCGAGGTGGCGGCGCGGGAAAAGGGGCGGAGAAAGCGCTGGTGGGAGGGGCTGGGGAGGTGTCACCTGACGGCAGGAAGCGGGTCCATCGCTGCCACTTCAGCGGCTGCCGGAAGGTTTACACGAAGAGCTCCCACCTGAAGGCACATCAGCGCACGCACACAGGTGAGCTCCTGGGCACGCGGCCTGGTCATGTGACCACATGGTGCCCGGCCTGACAGCGAGAATCCCAACTTAGAGGACGATAGGAGCTGTGGCTGGGGTGTTTAACTCCGTCCTCCCCAGTTAAATTCCCCTGATTGAAAAAAGTATGACTTAACCCACTTGGAATGTGGGTACTTGTGGGGGGAGGGGGGGCTTATTTGGATTAAGAGACACGGTTCATCAAAGACCTAAAATTTCACAATGGGAATGGAAAACCATTCAGTTTTTTTTAATAGCTGTCCAAATCTCTTTTAATGCTTTTGTTGTAATTAAACAGCATTTATTGCCCTTTTTAGCCATGAATTTCTGTGTGTTGAGTGTGATTGACCGACCGTGACCCCAGACGGCCTACCCACAATGCTGTGCGTCCCGATGCAGGTGAAAAGCCATACCGGTGCTCGTGGGAGGGCTGTCAGTGGCGTTTCGCGCGGAGCGACGAGCTGACAAGACACTTCCGGAAGCACACGGGAGCCAAGCCGTTCAAATGCAGCCACTGTGACAGGTGCCACCTCCCTTTCACCCCCACCAATCACATCGCTATCTTTCTGTGACAACTAATAGAAAGACCTTTTTTGGACACTGAAGGATTGTATTAGCGTGTCACCTGAAGAAATATAGAAAAATGTGCATGTCTACTGTTAATTTATGGGGCGGTTTGTGGCTCAGTGTGTTGGAAAGTCACTGGTTCACATCCCAGAGTTGCCAGAGTGGTTTCATGTTTGGGCTCCTGAGCAAGGCCCTTAAGCCCCAGCTGCCCCAGGGACTGTCTGACCCTGCTTTCCCAAAAAATAAATGTGTGTTGCTTTGGATAAAAGTGTCTGCTAAATAAATGAAACGTAAAATGTTTAGGATGTGACTGTGATTTGCTTTCGCAGGTGTTTCTCCAGGTCCGACCACCTGGCCCTTCACATGAAGAGGCACCTCTGAGCTGGGGTCTGGGGAGCAGCAGGACGTGGTTCCATCTCCTGGCTTGGCTCGCGGTTCGAGCCGCCCTCAGCGGAGGGGAGAGTGCCCTTTGCACGGTTCTTGGTGCCTCCGGAACTTTCCCGGGAGAAGATGCTCTGAAGGTTGCAGAATGCAAAGCAGCTGAGCGCGAGGGGGGGGGGTGTGTGTGTGGGGGGAGAGTCTGTGAAAAAATAAGGGACAACCTGTGTGCATGTGGCACGGCGTCTGGGGGGGGCTGTTTTTTGTCTCCCACCCGGACGTGTGCACCGGTGTGACCCGCAGGGGGCCCGGTGCCGTGAGAATGTCTGACCTTGTGTCGCTTTTGGACTGAATGGTGCAGAGGATCAAGGTCCATTTCCCCGTTTCCTCATGGTGATGGGGAAAAAAGGGGTGGACGAGGAGGGGATGCATGCGGTCGAGTGCAGCAGGGAGTCTGGACTTCCGGGGGAGGATGGGGGGTGTCTCCTAAGGGGAAACTACTGTGGTCTGTCTTCGATGACATCAGTGCCCCTCCCCCCCTCGTCTCAAGGAAGGCGGAAATCCCTTCTGAATGAAAGGGGCTTTTTTTTTGGTGTTCGGTGCAGCTAATACATGTGCAATGTGTTAAGTAGCTTGTTTTTTACATGCTACAAAGCTGATTTGTAGTCCATTGTATAAGCCACGTGCTTAGAGGTATAACACAACTATAACGTCATAATAGAAGCCGGTGTTGCATGGTTAGGGTTACTTCCTGTCAGCTAACAGGACTGCAAATAGATTCCAGTACAGTGCAGCTAAATGGTCCAATGTTATATTATTGTGCATAAGGCCTTTTTTTTGAGGGGGTTTAAACCACTATTGCTTAGCAACCGTTACTTATGAACCATTTCCTTTAACTTATTTATGACTTCAGGACTAATTTCGGCTTCTTTTTTCACTGTTAATGCACTGTTGACCTTAATGGTGCCTTATCCAAGCGACCTTGTCCTGTGGAATAGATGACTCCTTTGGGGGATGGGGGGTGGGGGGGCGGGTCACGTGTAGCGATGTGGTTTATCGAAATGCTTTATTAAGGCTCTATTTCACATGATCTTGCACTTTTCTTTGTGTACGCAGATGGTTATCTGTGACTTTCAGAGTAACCAGCTGACATCATCTGTTGGGATTTCATAATTTTTCTGGCATCACACGAAGGTTTTTGTTTTTTTCCTTCCCCGGCTAAAATGAGTCTAGTCTGAAAGAGCAAGAGAAACCCTGGAAATTTCATTGTCATAGTGCACTTAAGGAACAATTCGTTGTATTGTTTACTACCATGTAGTATTTCATGTATATTGGTTCTACACTGAATGTGTTGATTTTATGCTGGCGGAGGTGCAGGGTCCTGGTGAGGCTAAGCTGCGGCGCTGCGCTGTTGCGTGTTGCGTGTTGGAAGCGCAGCCGTGCCACTCGCTGGCTGGAGATTAGCTGTAATTATGAAGCCGCAGTCAGGACAGGGCCCCCCTTGTCACGCAGCCGCTTAGCCAATCGCCTGAGGGCACGCAATGCCGTGGACTGCTGACTCGGGGAAGTGGGGCACCGAGCTGTCCGCTGGGGGGGCCGGGGGGGGGGCCGCGGGCAGCATTCTGCACTTTTCCGTTGAACAGATTCAGTGTAAACTGTGATTCAAAACATCAGCTAACGACGGCTGAGAAGCATTTTTAAAGGAGATTCATATTTTACACAGTAAGGGACCAAAATAAACAAACTGTATATAATATCGCCTGGAGAGATGGCTACTGATTCCAGCCGCAAATTGAAGTTCCGAAAACAGAAACTTAATGTGCATTATGAGTAACTAGAAAGTTATAGGTGTTTTTTTTTTTTTGGGAACATGCCATTTAAAAAATAAGTGATCAAGTTAAAGCATATTGCTGCCATTACAGTAAAACCTGGGTCTGGGAATTAAAAAAAAAAAATCTTTTTTGCGAAGCAGCAGCCAATGACATTCAGGTGTTAATTGAGCCTTAATTAAGCCTCACGTGTGTTTGCAACTTAACCAACAAATGTTTCTGTAATTTGATACTTCTTGTTCTATCAAATATCCCTGTTATCTTAAGAATCTTTCTAAAAGCATTTTTGTAAGTTTTGTTTTTTGCTTTACAAAAGTTTTATTTTAAATTGTTTTGCAAAATTATTTCTGTATGAATGTATTTTTTATTGGAATAACAAGAAATTGGTTATCAGATGTTGTGTAACTGTGTTGTTATTTCTTGGACTTTTGTAGGACGTTTGGGGGAAGCTTTGGGTTTGACCTCAGTAATTAGGCTGGTAGCTGAACATCTAAATAGATCTTTTACCAATAGAATGAAATTACAGCTTTTCTCATTATCTAGAGTGATCTAAAGAAACATACAAAAAACAACATTGACACTTCCAACTAAATAATCCAAGTAATTGTAATTACAATTTTTTTCCCATCTGTGGTATTTGTACTTTCCCGTCATCGTCAAAGCCTTTGATGTGTTGTTTTCTTGAGACGCTGAGGGTCAGGCTCCAGAAGGCTGCAGTTCTTTGTGGAGCCGCTCGATCTGTATTATTGTAAAGATGAGATTCCAGGCGGCACTTTGGGACGTATCTGTCTGTCTTGGTGAAACCTGGCCCAGATCAACTTCACCTGAATGCATCTCTGAAAACATTTTTGTAAAGATCAGTTTGTCCATCATGTGTTGTCGTTTATTTACTGTGTTGTTCCTCAGTTTGCACAGATTATTATTATCCACCTTAACAAGCATGTACTCGTTCCTTGGCATATGGAAGAATAGGCATAAAATAATAGAATCTAGGAGTCGGGGGTTCGAGGTTCCAGAAGGGAAGGATGGACAGACAGATAGACAGACTGACTGACTGACTGAGACAGACAGACAGGGTCTGTGGTTTTACTGCTGACTGATGGTTGATCATCAGTCAGCATGTTTAATGTAGCTCAGTTTGAGAGCACTTCTTGTGGTGTGGACAAGTATGATGCCTTCAGGGCCGGACGAAGCCCATGAAGATCGCTAGACAAGCTTTACTGCCAGCGCCCTCAGTCTGAGACAAACTCAGACCGGATTGCTGAGTTGGGACACCCTGACAAAATGGGCTGACTGGCAGCGGATGCCTTACACATGAGAGCCGGTGGGCAGGGCATTGTCTGGCCAGAATGATGCCAGCTTCAAAGCGCTCAGAGCAGATGGTGTGACCTTCCTGCACACACATCGGCATCGTTGTAATGTATCCATGGTGATTGACGGGTCTGCCTATTTACAAGATGTTACATAATGTCAGTGTGTCAGATTTACACTACCCGGTGTTACGTGGGCATCGTCTCCCGGCCTGGCCCCTCTCGCCTTGGAGTGATCTCGGAGTGATGGATCACCACGAGCCAATACATCCCCATCAAGATGACACACAAGCACCCCAAGCATAATGGCACGGAAGTCTTATTCTATTCAAATGAATACTAATTTTTTATTAATAACGTCATTCCTGCGGCTTTTAATGGATTCCGTTTGGTAATACTGGAATATTATTTGACTAAAACGTTTTTAATCCATGACAATCTTAAGTGCTTACACCTTCTGGCAGCTTAGATCTTGTTTTCAAATCATTAAATCTTCAATTTGAAGTGAGCTGATATGCCAAAATAAAGGCTTTATGTTTCATTTTCAGAGGGACCACTTTGAGGTTTATAGGAGATTAGATTTAAAGAAACAGTCCGCCGAGGTTATGGGAGGAGCGTGGCCTCCGTGGGGGGTGGGGGAAATGACATCACTCGGCTGACCTTGTCACAGAGTCCCACCCGGACGGGAGGCATGTCTGCGTCCTATGCAAAACGCGCCGGGAATGACATCACCAGCACAGGGTCTCTCACTCCTGTCTGCTGGCGCATGACAGGGAGAAAAGAAGACAATGCCTCACGTTTTGGGTGCCTGACAATAAAAGGGTATCAGCTGAAAGCAGAGAAATAAGCTTTTGGCTTTAAAAGTATTATGGTAATAATTTCTCTGATTTAAAGTGGTAAAGGCAAACCTAATGTTTGCAAATATTATATGTACTATATGTGTAGATGAATGAGAATGCCTGACTTGGCTACGATGATGGCGGCCAGTGGACAGTACTTGCGGGGGTGTCGATGTCCTTTCTGGCATGGCAGCTTCAGCAGGTGGCTAACGGGCTAACAGACCGAGGGGTTTCCCTGTCGGGAGGGGAGGGCCGGGTCACCCTTCACAGGGTGAGAGAGGCTTACACGGCTTAAAGTTTGTGGAATTCCAGGAATACCAGGGGACACCACACCAAACCTAACCCCCCCCCTCCCCCCTACTCACAAGTGTACTTAAGACTTTGCAAGTGGTCCTATATTTTCACAGGTGCCGTCTCCAATACACCCACTCTGTTAGAGTGTACAGTTAACTGCCGGAAGTTTCTATTTAATCTTACACTGGAGTTTTTTTGTGTTCCAGGTCAGTCAGGTGTCAGAGAAGCAGAATAAAGGAGGAATAATTTGTGATGTTAGAATGTTGGATGGAGATCGATGACAGATCCCCAGGCCAGACAGACCTGATTTTTATTTGTAAAAATGAACTCCGCCTGGATGGATGTGTGTGTACAGTAAGGGTCATCGTCACCAAACAAACATGCTCTCCAGTTGTTTAACTTAACAGCAGCTATGATTGAAAAGCTGTGAGTGGATGGGCCGGGCCCACCTTGCCCCCCCAGTGGAACTGGGCCTCCATCCATCCATCGGCAGAACAACTGTACACTAGGCCCTGGGGCAAAAATGGACCGTGCCCCCCCCTCCCCCTTCCAAATTCACACCGCGGGCCTGCCGACACCAGCTGCAGCAGATGATGAAATTTGAGTAGCCTCCAAATATCATACCCATCATGCATTGCAGCAGTTAGCAAATTCCACAAACATGCTTTTATCGTTAAATACATGCCTCGAAAACAGACTTTGATTACGAAATATTAATTTTAAAATTGTTTTAAGTATTGTACCAAATATTTTTTTGTGTTGACTCCCACCACAATGAGGTTGTATACATAAAAATGAGAAACATAAAAATAGCATGTCACAGATTCATACAATATGCATAACATTAGTGCCTTAATCATCAGGACTCTTTTGTGTATATGTGAGATGCAGTTGGAGGAGGCCCTTGGTGTCGTTATGGGGGGCCGGGCCCAGGGGCCCCTCCTCTGGTTGCCTCACCTACCAGTCCAATCCTGCATCCATCCATCCAGGAAAATAATTCAGTACTTAAGAAATGTTGTTGCAATCAGTCGTTGATAACCGCCTTTATTATCACGGTCACCCTTCTGATGAAGTGATGAGTGAGGCTTTAAAAAACACGAATTTTTTACTAAACTCGGCTGGCCTGCACGATGGCACACGCCAACATATCCACTTTCAATGCACGTCCGCCAATTGCTTTGTACATTAACCAAGATCACAAACATTTAATAGATAATATAGTTCACATCTTGTCGAAATGCACCCAGGAGCCCTGAGAAGAAAACAAGGTATTATTAGTTTGCGTCAGAAACTGAAATGCTTTCAACATCCCATTCCATCTTTTCAGCAGGTTAACATTGCGCTGTTGCATTAATCACCATGACAACTGGCTCCTCTTGGCTTGTAATGCCCAGTGGAGAGATAGTTGTAACCATGCATATTCTAATTTCACACTTTGTGAATATTTCTATCCCGCACCTACGCTGACATCCATTCTAATTTGCAGTCTCCTGACAATGCCCCAAACTTAGAAGGCTCTGTTTTTTTCCTCAAAAGATTTTTTTCACTCAAGTTCAATTGATCAACGGGGCGAGCTGGTTATTCTGATTTAAACTCAAGCACGCCGTTTCCGAGATGCTCAGAGACACAATGGCTATGTGGTTTAAACGTAAAATATGCAGGATGTATTATAATGGTAACATCACATCTTTTGAATGTTATCTGTAATTGATTTGCGCTCATACATATAGTCATAACAATGAAAACCTTTTCACAACTGACCAGAAAATCGAATCATCCAAGACATTTCCCATTTGCTTTTTAACTTGGTAGGTTAATCAGAAACTGCCTCTATTTATTTGCTGTAAAATTAATAGCAAAGTGTCTCTGATTTAGTCAGAATGTGTCATCTGGAAATGATTAGAAAAAGTAACACGATAAGTAACTTTGTGACCCGAGAAGGTCTGAATAACAACAGATAACTGATGACAAGCATTGTTTGTATTACAAGCTGTTTCACGATTGAAAACTGCAATAGATTTTAACCATTAACTCACTCTCAGACGAAATTAGCATGCAGCATTGAATGTTACCTAAATACTCAGCTCTGTAGTGCTAAACGACCTTAGTAGCATCTTTTGTATATCACATACACATGGAGTGATTATTGTAAACAGTCCAAAGTCAGTGGGTAAGGAGTCCCGCCGCTTCATAGTGGTACCACCCATCAGGTGTGATGCTTCACTGCAGAAACTGTGCTTCGGGAACTGGGCTTTGTGCTGCCCACCACACTACATGTGAGTCCAGTCTGAAATGTTGTCATGCATATTTCAATACAATTTGAATATCCCGAGTGACTCATTCCCTTCGCTGATCCTCCGTCGATCACGTTCACTCAAACTGGTGACATATTGCTCGGCAAGTTCTACGACCCGCCTTGCCCACATAGTACATCCATAACCTCCCTGAACCTTCCCCTTCAACACAGCTGACCCTGCTTAAGCCTAACGAGACGATCGATCCCATCAGTCAGCCGCGCCTCATTACCTGCGGCAGTTCTAGTTAATAGCCCGACGATCGATTTCCAAGGAGACGCTAAAGTTCTTCCAATTCAAAACCAAAATGGTATCCCCAGTGAGCTCAAACTTCCCAGTCTGACCAAAGTATAACTCCTTAACCACAGCTAAGTGACTGCAAAACAGTGAACCAAACTGGCACAAGCAGGGGAGCCAAACTACACACATTTATTACATTTATTAAAGCTGTAGTGTCTGTTAAGTCTCCAGTCAGAGCCCTGTACAGCTCACTGCTAAATGCTGTCACTTTAAATCTGTGAAATGAGGGGGCGTGACTAATTTTAAATCTATTATGTGTTTAACAGCCCATTGTTTTTACACGCAATTCAGTCCTTCCATTGTTAGCTGTGCTGCCGGTAGCGTATTTAACCCCAATGAAGAGCCAATTTATGCCCCGTAACAGACGGACAGCTTCATTATCTGAAGTGCCAGTGTACCAAGCCGGTCCCATTTCCCAGCAAGCGAGCAGCTTCTCACTCAGGCCTGCGTGTGCCGTCTCACGGATCCGGAAAATTCTATGGCCAGTATTAGATAACGGAGACTCACAGCATCTCTGTTGTTGAGTCACTCTCCGATTTTGCCGAGTGACTTCCCACTACGTTTGCTATTATTAATCTGTATTGTGTTAATCCATCCATACACACCGCATACCATAATGTAGGGTTGGGAGACACACACACACACACACACACACAGTTCATATACTCCTCGTGGGACCTCTCCATGCATTTCCATTAGGCATAACCCTAACTCTTACCTAGCTCTAACCTTACCCATAAGCAACCAAACAAAATATAGGACTTTTGGCATTTCTAGTTTTTTATTGCATTCCCAGATTGTTATAAAATGCCACTACATGCTAAAAACTAAAGGTTTTACCACATTGTGTGGGGATATTTGGTCCTTACAATGTGGTAAATACAAACCCATATGTATGCACACACACGTCGGCTCATATGAACCGCCAGTCTTTGGACCTCTGAGGAAAATGGAATGTCAAGGTGAAACGGGAGACTCCGGCAAATTTTCCACGCCGGAACCTGCGAGGTGACAGCATTGTGCTCTGGGCCTCTCCCACCATGCCGCCTATCACTTTGTCATTCTTTATCACTTTCCATTTTCCCCCTGAAAGTGTCCAGATGTCACAGTGATGCTAATCTAATTCCAGACCTTATATCTCCATGTACATCTTTAAGAATCCGTAATGTTCCCAGTTTTAATGTGGATTTAAAATAAAATGCATATATATTTGCTCCTATATGACTGACCCTGACTTGACCTTAATCTAAGGACAGTATGGCTCTTAAGCAGCATTACACTGTAGACAAATGTGATCTTTAACTGCACAGTTTTTTCTTCATATATGCTAATAAGCAAGTAATTAGTAATTTGTTTCCCATGGAATGATGCTCTAATTCCTGTCCCTGCCCTCCCAAAATTAATTTCTCACAGATCCCATTCACAATTAGCTCATCAGGCTGCCCCCGATCCACAATATTTGGGTCCCCCTCCCCCAGTGGTTCCCACCGCCTTACCATCTCCCTGTTTGGGGGGGGGGGGGGGGGGCATTTTTCCACATGAGAGCCCAAAAACTGAACCATTCTTGTTCTGTGCTTGAAGTCCCACTTTCTGTAAATAGCCCATCTATAGCTGGAGTGGGGGTATATTCATGGGGGGAGAATTCATTAATCGTCAGGGGTTGATTTGATACAGTATCAACCCCCCAGTGCACCCCCAAGCCCACAGAAAATGTGGCCACTTTATGCAAAACACATAGACATTCAAAAAAGCACCGTCTCATTGGGATCGTTGACTGACTGTGAATGTGTGGCCAAATTATTCTGTCCGCTAGTTCAGTGAGAAGATAAGGCCTCAGTGCGGCTGTGGAACATTCCCATAAGGTCACCTAGTCTACATTTATCTGTGACTCAGTCCTACGATGAACATCATTTTCTGCTTTTATAGGTGGCTGAGAAAGTCCTTGAGTCGTCAAGAACCAAACAAGGACAGACAAGGTAAGATTTTTTATTTTTTTTTAACATTTGTCCTTTATGACAATTTTAATAGTCTGGACAGGTCAGAAGGATTTTTCCGCATAATTAAGGCACAAATAACGGCGTCTGTTCCCCAGGCCCTCACACTGCCTTCTCTAGCTGCCTCCTATTTCAATGCTTTGGCTCTCTAGGCCCCAAGCTCATGTTTTATCTCTGAAACATCTCCTACATAATTAAACAAATGAACATAAACAAATAAATACATGAATAAATAAATCCTGCCCAGAGTTATCTCTGCTGCCTGTTTTGGCACACCCAACAACGGAGTTTTATTAACTCCAAGCGAAATTACACCTGAACGTGATCACCACAGATGGACCACAAAGAGCATATATTTTCACATTACATTTAACCCGCAATAGGAATAACACAGCAGAAAATGATATATTCTGTGCTATATATTTAGGTTTTCACTTATTTGCAGATTTTTTTTCCCCCCAAATCAGCAGCTACGTCTCTGGAGACGTTAATGACTTTGCCAAGTGAAATTGCATTTACAGAACTCTGACGGTTTTGGTCACATTTACATCCAGTCACCCTGACTCTAACGCCAATGGTCAGAGATGTGAGGGGTCTCGATTCAGAGAAACCCCAAGCCCATGTACCACTTCATCCCATAGCTTTCGTCCCTCTAAAGCTCGTTTTTATTTTTTTTTTTGGTCTGTTAGTCTGTTGTTGTTTTTGTTGTGCTGGTGGGTTTCAATTCAAAGTGCTGCAGGAACTCACTTGGCTATTTAACATACGCTGTGTATAGATGGCGAGCCCCGGTCTGCTCAGACCACAGACACAGTCAGCCTGTCATGCCCCACCGATCGTCTGACTGGCAAAGAGAGACGCCGCTACATCCGCCGCATGCCAATTAAGTGCCTGCTCTGAATTTCCCACCGTCGTTAATTCCTGCAGGGGCCGTCCTCCACTGAAATGCAGTTTCTGAGTTTATGGTAAGCAAAGTCTAATACATGCACGAGCCCATGGTGCTGGAAACATCAAGCCCGCCCCTGCCATCATCCCAGTGACTGACCCCGAAAGAATAATCAAATATGCAAAGGTTAAAAGAATAATTCAATACTGGGTAATATCTTGGGATTAGTGCTTGGCTTTTTATGCAGCCTCCGGGATACACCCCCCACCACCGTGAATCGGTACTGAATATAAACACACTCATCCATATTCATACACAACCTATATGTTCTGTATACATCATTCTTTTTAATTTGTCACAGTGCGTGTAGTTTGGGGAAACATCTATTATCTTTTCGGCATCTCAACATCGCTAAATTATACATTACTGCCATCCGGAGAGATGTTAACTAATAACACTGTTGCAGTGCAACTGAGCAGGAAAAGCAGGAATTGGAATAACTGGAAACAGAGGCATGATGTGGAGAGAGACAGTGTTCTTTTAATGTCTTTAACATACAGTTGAGGATTGAGATCTCTGCCTTTTGACCTGGCTTAGTCACAGGCTAGGCTTCTGACACCTTTCACACACATGCTCACGGTGGGACAACTTGCATGGAAAATTGGCCACATGGGATGATGGGAAGGGAGCCGGTGTGCATGCCCATTGGCATCCTCCGTTCCTGTCTGAAGAGAAACATGGCTGGTGTGAAGTTCTGGGGGATTCCTTTCAGCACCCATTTCATGAGACGCACAAAGGTGACTGGGGCTCTGTACAACCCAAAGGGCATCACGGCGAATGGCCAAGCCCCTGCCCCAGGGTGAACATCTTTTCCTTTGAGTCAGCTCAAGACAACAGAAATTTCACACCTCTGCCTTTTAACCTGGTTCAATCACAGACTGAGGCTCTCACACCTTTCACACATACACAGTCTTGCTCACAGTGGGAACATTTTCACATGGACAATCCGCCACACAAGGCGATGGGAAGGGAGCCAGTCTGCAAGCTTGTCTGCCCCCATAGCGCTATGTACAATATACTCAACTCTTCTTGATGTTTTAGTTACTCTAATGTGCAGCACAATTAAAATTACAAATTAAATTGTTCAGACATGACTATGATGGCGGTGGACAGCCTTTATGTGTGGAAAAGCTTTTTTTAGCTATTAAAACTTTACTTTGCAGTTTCGTTCACCGCTGAGTGAAATAAAAAGCAAACAGAAGAGGATGAGAAGCAGGCGCAGGCTGCAGAACCTATGCAAACTGTTCTGATCTCAGTGGTATTTTGCAGGCTTGAATGGTGAGACAAATTACATTTCATTTCTTTAAAATGTCTTTCTGTTTATACATTAAAGGCTGCAATGCTTTTTTTCTGGAAGACAAAGGGGTTTTATTGTTTCCAAATCAATTGTGAAGGGCTTATTTATCTTTAATAATATACAGTACAGCTCAGTTCCATGGACTCGGGTTGCAATCAATGGCATAAATATTTAATGTCAACATCTGTGCCGATATTATCTTCAATATCATTATATATTACGATGCTGTTAGTCATTTGCAAATGAAATTGTTACAAAATGTTTGTCAGTCCAATAAGCAAATGAACAGCCCTCGAAGGGAGGGAAAAAAAGGTAAGAATAAATCATTTTCTCCACGTAAAGCACGCCATGACTTCAGCTACCTTTGCTGGCATCCATATATTTAAAGGCATTCTCCATCTGTAGGATCTCTCTTTTTCGACAAGCCGCAAAAGGCTAATCTCTCATCAAATGTGCTGCGCCCAATGATATCTGTGCGCCGTAGGTAAACAATGACACCATCATTCATCATCATGCGGCTAATTTTAAGTAACCTTAATAAACACAAACGCTAGAGGAGAGTTTAATTGATTCATTGGCTGCTTGACTGGTCTCCTTTAATGAATGTCACCTGGTTAGTCTACAGTGGTCAGAGACATTTATCCTTTAAGACGAGGAAACAGCAGTGATCCCTTCGTAAGCATGTTCACAGCCATGTCCCAGCATCCATGTTACTCAGTGGTTTTAGATTTTCTGCTTTCTTACATGTTAGCTGGTGCTTACTGTGAAATCCCCTCTTCAAAGTCTGCCCTTAAACCCCTAAAGACCGAGGAGAAGCACCAGATTTTTTTTAGCAAAGCTTAGCAGGCATGTATGCCATCTCCTAGCTGCAAGTTCTCCAAAGGCAGATCTATGCTCTGCGTGCTAAACACTGAGCGTCACACGGGGAAGGAGCCTAGCTAATCCTGGACATTTGAGTTATGTGCACAAATTTGTAAATCCTACACCAGACACGAAGTCTGTCTGAGAGGCTTCGGAAACAAAAAAGGATATTTGATAGTGTGGTCTCTGGGGAAAAAAAAGAAAAAGCAAACACAAAGCTAGGTGACATTAAATCTTTCTTTATTGTTGTCAATTAGTCGCTTGAATTGTTTTACAAAACTTGGACAAAAGATCCTGGTGATGATCTGAGCTTGTGGGGACGGCATTATTACATCATGTCAGTGTGTAATCCTGAAACTCAAATCCTCTGATAGCTGGCCTTTCAGCACAACAGCCAGGACATATTCTGGGCCGCGCCAATGAACCGGGAGACCGGTGGGGTGACTGTTGTTGTCACTTTTCACCAGCTAGCTTTGGTTTATGGGAACAGGAGGAGGAAGATGGGCTCAAGATTATTGGGCCGGCACTCGTGAAGAGAAAGCCGGCCTTCGTGTGGATCTGCTGTGGATGGACGGCGCAACTTAAAAGTATCTCTTTTGTAGGATGCTGTGCACTTGCGTTTTGTATCACTTTCTTCAAATCGTCATAATTATTCCCACGTTATGTAATTGGGTCTCTTTGTTAAGGCCTGCTAACCATTTCCCTCATAAAATCATCCTTCCTTTGCAAGACATAAAGAGTTTCCCATATACCCGAGAACACAGGAGATGTGCTTCACAACCTATTTAACTGAAGAAACATTAGCATATAGCATAATAAGGTAGTAAAATAAAACCCCACAATGTCATCAATAAATAGATGCAATGAAGCGGAAAAAAGTCTCTGGGGTCCAGCTGTCTAAGATGCTCCTGAGAATATACACTTTATTTAAAACCTACTCACTGTAGTTACTCCTCATGCCTCCTCGAACCATAAACCTACAAAAATGAAAAATACCAAGGTGCTGCTCAACTGCCCTTGGCTCAGTTCTTTTTGACAACTCTCTGTTTTCAAACCCCGTGCCACAGCTTTAGCACCGCTTGGGGCCAGCGTGGAACTCCTAAATTCACCACGCTCCCGTGTCCTGTGTGAAACCTTAAAGGAACACCGTCTCACATCTTCTCCACCCGCACTGGGATGTTTGGGCCCGTCGAATTCTCTGTGGTTTGAAGATAGCTGTTCGTCACACACAATGTTGCACAGGACAGGAATTAATTTAACAAAAAAAAAAACTATCACATAAATGCACAAGATGGTGAAATTGCATTAACACTAGGAAACACATCTGTCTAAATAAGGACGTGTTGATCATGACATCACCTGACCCCTCTCTCTCTTCCTCTCTCCACTCAGCTGACCCCATGAGCCCTAATTGAACTAATTATCCAATCAGAGTCAGTGTGGCGTCAGTGTGGACCCCAACTAGCAGTATAAATGGGAATTGTACCACTAGTCTGGCACCCGCCTGGCCACTTATATCAATCACTAAAACGAAATAGACAAAGTTCCTTATAATAAAAGTAGAGGCACTGTTGTTTCCTCAAGCAGTCCCTGGAAGTATAGGCATATGAGTTCTGCAGTCATTCACAGTTCCATTTATGGGATTTAACTCACATATAAAATAGTCGTTGTGTGGCAAGCAGCTTTCACACATATTTAATTAACAACATCTTGCAAAAACACTGTTAATGAGAAGAGTGCAACGTGCCTCTTTGCTCAGGAACTCACACAGGCCACCAACAAAAAGGCCATTTCTGCATGTGCACAATCTGGAAGGCAACTGCACATAAAATGTGGTTACACTCAGGGTTAGGGCTGTTATTGGGGTTCACTCATGAAGCAAGTACTTCAGGGCACTGAAAGGCAAAGCTGACAGGGGAGGAAAATACACACAGATACACACCCGCACACACACTCACACACAGATACACACCCGCACACACTCTCACACACAGATACACACCCGCACACACTCTCACACACACATACACACCCGCACACAATCTCACACACAGATACACACCCGCACACACTCTCACACACAGATACACACCCGCACACAATCTCACACACAGATACACACCCGCACACACTCTCACACACAGATACACACTCACACACAGACACAGCTGCACTAACACACAGAAACAGATATACACACATATACAAATACATACACAGAGCTGCACTCACATGCAGACACACGTGTCCAGGTACTCACACACTGGTATGTATACAGACAGACAGACAGACAGACTAATGAGCCCTTGTGCATCCACAGTGAGATAACACTCATTGCCAAAGTGAAACAACCAGGAAACATTGAGCTTAACATAGACAGCAGGTCATCCCAAAATGCTGCAACAGTACAATTTCACTGAATATCATTTCAGCCTTAATGCATTCATGTAACAATGTTAAAAAATAAAACATTGCAATGTCAGTCGGAAAGCTCTGGAATGGCCTCCCTCACGCACCCAATACGCCTGAAACATACTTAGAAATGTCAGTAATGTATTCAGTCTTCAGTGGTGTCATGGGCTCCATGTATGGCTCAAAATAAATAAATAAATAAAAATTATATATATAAATATATATACACACGCACACCCCCAAAATGATGTTTCCAGCGGCGTGCTTTAAACCCTGTTACACAGAGAGCTCGAGCACTCGCATGTCCGTGGAGCCCAGTTCCTGGCACGGCGACCCACCTATTCATCTTGCGGTAATGCTATTATACGCAGTATGCGTGCGCATTTCCCCCCCAGAAACCGATACTGTCCAGGTGGGCGCGCGAGGTCCCCCTCTGGCTTCAAAGAAAAAAAGAACCAGCACAGTTTTAAGAGTCACGCTAGGGTCCCCACCGACATCTCTGGGAGCAACTGAGGCCTGAACCCACTAGGGGCTGAGTTCCATTCAAACGGGTCAGGCAGGACGCCATTAACGAAAAACAGATTACGGTATAGAATATCCCCATAATTAGATATCGGTTAGACGGTTAATGTCCCAGGCAATTTAGAGGCAGAAAGTAAATAAATAAATAAATACATACATACATATGTCCCGGGTAGCTGGGATTAATCAGGTGTTTATTGTCGGCATGGATTTTTACTCGTTAACAGTAGCGACCAATGACATGAGTGTTTTAATGTTGATAATAACATCCATTAACGCCCGGCTGTGTGCGGTAATAGCTGCTGGCGTCGTCATTACAGCGATAGCTGTTATTGCTGCGCTTAGTCGT
Source organism: Gnathonemus echidnorhynchus (assembly GCA_026776725.1). Classification (NCBI taxonomy): domain Eukaryota; kingdom Metazoa; phylum Chordata; class Actinopteri; order Osteoglossiformes; family Mormyridae; genus Gnathonemus; species Gnathonemus echidnorhynchus. The sequence goes on from JAODJU010000001.1 coordinate 15,524,376, forward strand.
GTCAGAACACGCAGCGAGATGTTTGTCCATGTTACCCCCCCCAGTCCCTTCATACCTCCACCCTGCCTGTCCCGCCCAGCACTGACAGCGTCCCTCTGCCCCGTGCCCCAGGGCAGTCTCTGCGGGCTGGCCCAAGGACCTGACGCTATGAGTCACGGCAGATGAGGAGAGCTCATGCCTGTGAATGGAGATTTAATGATACGCTGAAGGTGAGAGAGACGCCAGTGTTTTACGAAGCCAACAAACTGTGATCAGAAAAAAACTACAGACAGACCTACAAACCTATATACTGATCGGTAAAAAACCTGAAATACTTACAGACCTATATACTGTTAGGTGTCTGTGAAAACCTTAAACAGACCTACTGACCTATATACTGCGAGGTATCTGTTAAAACCTTAAAGAAACCTATTGACCTTCAGTATATACTGTGAAGTATCTGTGAAAACTTTCAGATAGACATACAGACCTATATACTGTGAGGTGTCTGTGCCTTAAACAGACCTACTGACCTATATACTGTGAGGTATCTGTGAAAACCTTAAAGAAACCTATTGACCTTCCATATATACTGTGAGGTATCTGTGAAGCTTCAGACAGCAAGGGGACAGAGGATATACAGGCAATCTTGTCAGTTCCACCAAATTCACTGGAATAGAGAGTAAAAAAAAAAATGGGAAAATTGATCAAATACGTAATTTTTCTAATGATATGTACAGATGTCAGTATGCAGCTGTAGTGAAATTTACATAAAATCATTGATATACATAATATCTGCTTAATCATTAATTTAAATATTTTACTGATATAATCATTAGGCTGCTTAATTGTTTCATTAAATTTAGGCAATTAAGTAGTTTAATTATGGAAATATATCAGTATGTATTAAAGCAGTATAATACTATATAACAAAACATTATTTGTGTGCATGTAAAACCTGGTAACAACTTAAAAGAAATAGAAAATATTTTTTTTCTGGATCTTTTTGTAACAAAGAATGCAGTCAATTTTTTGCTCAAAATCAGAGTCACTGTGCAGCTTTCTGTATTTCTGTCATTTCTGTAAAAAAAAATGGCATTTAAGAGGAGAAAATGCATTTCGAACAATTAGGAAAAAGAATTAGGACAGCGGCAACGTAAATTAGGCTCTGATTAAATTACCCAGCATTCTTAGCGACTCCAGTCAGGGGGCATTCATAAACAATGCATTTGTCATTGTTCCTAACCAGAAAAAGCTCAGGGCCTTTTGTCGGCATAAAAATCAGCAGGAGGTTTGTTTTAAAAATACGAGCTCCATATTTAAGTCACACCTCAAACTATGGGCCAGGTGAAACATCTGATTAACTGAGACAGCTTAATGATGAGAAATATTTATAGACAAAAGACCTATTTTTCTGTAATGGAAAGTATTCTTTAATTAAAACTATAACTGTACAAAATATAAACAATTAATGACTCAAATGACTGAAATCCAAATGTCACATTATGACTGCTGTCTAGGGGATGCTGTAGACAGTAAGTACTGGTATTTAATGATTTGTCCTCTTTGAAAATTACCCATTTTTCCAATCAGTCATGCGAGGTGTGAGTGGAAGTGTGTCAAGCAATCATTTCACAGCAAAGACTAAAAACATCTTAATGCGATTTGATTATGTTTTCGAGTATAATGACAAACGACCATTCAAGCTTCAATTACTGTAACATGAAATCAGCAGAGGTGGAAAGTAACGAATTACATTTACTCGCGTTACTGTAATTGAGTAGGTTTTTTGTGTATTTGTACTTTTTGAAGTAGGTT
>JAODJU010000001.1:15526272-15555835 GCA_026776725.1 Gnathonemus echidnorhynchus
TGTACTTAAGTAAAATTTCATTTATGTAATAGTACTTTTACTTGAGTAGAATATTTTAGTACTCTTTCCAACTCTGGAAATCAGTAATTTCATCTATGGTTTCCATCTTAAGGCAGTGGTCCAATTGCAAAAGCTTTTCCTTGGAATTCTATTCAAAACCAAGCCAAATCCAGCATTATCATCACACACACACACACACACACACATCAGAAACATTTCCCATAATGCATCAGACACTGTACATCCGTGGTATACCATAAATATGTCTGTCAACCTATTAGTTAATAACATACATTAATATCCTGCATCATCAAATAGGCAGGTCTTTTGCACTGAACAAAGACCATTGTTGGCATTTAAATTTGTGGGATTTGTGATGTTTGTGAGTGTAACAGATAGGCCAGCAGACAGAGGAGAAAAGCGGACAATTAAATAAATAGGCATTTTATTAAAGGAAAATATCAACAGCTGAACTAGCTTTCCTTTGGGATTTGATCTTGGCAGTCATTACGCAAGTCCATGACTGACCGTATTTATGAACAGCAAAGACAGGAAAGGAAAGCACGCATATGCTTGTCGTATGATGAAAGAAGCAGGTCATCTGCAGACCTGCGACTCGCCTGGGCTTGTGCTCCTCGTTCCCGCACAGGCGATTCCCTGAAGTTCACAAACTTCAATGGAAAAACAACTCTCCCCCCCCTCTTTTCCTAGAAAGGCAATGCCTACAATCAGATACCTTCTCTACAGAATAGAGTCTTACGGAAACAATCCGGGCAGAAGCCAAGACCTGCGCGTATCTCAGATGCATTCATATCCTCCTCCACGACTGACACCTCCACTCGATTACGTTTCCCACGAGCACACTTTAATTACAAAATGATATGCTATATTAATCTGAGTCTGTTATACTTTGGGGTGCATGCATAACAGAAGATGCCACTTTGCAATAGAGTTGCTTAATTAAAGGTACTATGATTACAAACTTTATTGTTAACATCACAGGATTATTAAATCTCACATTTGGGATCAGACTGTCTCATCAGTCTGCATTTGTAGTGATGAAAAAAAAACAACCCTCACTAAATTAAACAGAGAGAGAGGCAGTTTAGTCCGATGGAATTTAGAACACACCCTTGTTTTTGTTTCAGTCCCTTATTTTTCACTATTGAATTCATCCATCCATTGCTGGCAGAAGGTCTTTAAATACTGTTTCCAAGAATGAGGGAAGGAGGTGTGGTGTGACACGTCTAAACAAGAGACTATCTCAGGCAGCTCATGCGCACTGCAATTCTCATAGATCTTGGAGAAGATTCCTGTCTAATTTAAATTCTGAATAATGGCATTTTAGCCCTACATGTCCGTGTAGGACTAGCATACCTTTCTGGGTGCCTTGTGCACAAAACTGCCTCTGATAGGCAGTTAGAAGACTGATGAATGGATGGAGGTAATGATAATTATTTTCTTTTTTTGTATATTTTAAGTACCTCACTCATATGCAAATAACATGTTGCTCTTGCTGGAGACCACACAAGTGATTCTAATGTAGCTAATTAAGTGCTTCAAAAACGTTTTCAAAGTTTTTAAAAACGGGAAGGATAAAGGAAACTGCAAAGTGTGTGTGTTTTTTTCCCCACATTTGAAAACAATCACATGAGCAATCTCCTCAAAATAAAGTGAAATTTCACCACTCCAGATGTGGGATTGAGTAAACTCAATAAAATAAGATGAATCTCAAACATCAGTTTGTACTTAACACTATTGTACTGAGCGATGAAACACGTACAAAAACTAATATACTGTAAAATCTGTTTACGAATGTTATGATAGATGCAAAAACTATCAGGCAGACTTGCCCAGGACCACTTGGTATCTGGTAGCAGGCAAAACTCCTGACGTGAGGTTTCTGGCAGGACAATCTACAAGGTGCCAAGAACTGACCCGTGGGTTACACCGAATTCCATCGAGTAGTTATGAAATGTTAGTGGGAGAAAATAAACATTTTTACTTGACAATTACAGGTCAATAAGGTTGTATATAGTCAGGGATTGACATAACTGGTATGCTAGTATGCATTCCCCTTTAGAAGCGATACGTGTGGCAATCAATTAATGTAACAGCACAAATACATACGTATTTTATGTGCATCTGCGCCAATATGACAAGAAATTATTGTACAATTTAACCTTTATATACTAATTCGTACTTCATTTGCAGTATAGAGGTTGAAATGCACGGTAATTTCTTGTCATATCGGCGCAAAAGCACGTAAAATACGTTGGCATTCACACTGTTACAACAATCGACTGCCACACATATCGCTTTTAAAGGTAAATGTGTACTTGCGTACCAGTTATGTCAACCCCTGTATATAATATTATTTCAGTTTGGAGGTATGTTTATGCTTAATGTAAGCAATGCATGTCATTATTTGCGTCCTAGATACATCTTATTGTCTTGAAGGTCCTCTGTGGGGAATATGTTTCGTGTTGTGATAAGATTCGGTAAAGTCTGCAGTACATATCGACAGTTTCAGTGTACTGCCGATGCCTTAGCCTTAATTAAGTTTCATCTTTATGTCATAATCGGTCAGTAATGATTATACTATATGAAGTATTCTGGCCTGTTCATTTCATTAATCGTCACTGGACCCGAATGTGCTCCTGAGCACCGAAACATAATAGCAGGAGGAATTCAATATGTAGGATCCACTTGATGTGAGGAATCCGTTATAATGGATTTCCCCCCCCCAATATCGGTTATCACTGAAGCCACAAAGTCATTTCATATATGCATAGCTTAAATTCATATGACAGGTTCAGGGGACATTTTACACCGATGCCCACAGGTATATACATGCTGGAAACCATGCCTGCCATCATTCACAGCACACTTCTGCCCCAGAAACTCAGCCCTGGCTCTATGACGCCACTAAGTAAGTTAGCAAGGTTAGCAGAGTTTCTTTCTCCAATGGAAAACTGAGGCAATCTCACTATTGTAAGACTCTGGGCTGCTATTCTGACACACTAATTATATTACAGGAACCACAAAGACTTAAATGATCCATTTACACGCAAAACCATTTAGAGTTTTACCATAACCCATGCTATGTACCATGTCCATTCAGAAACAATTGCTTTTCTCTTTTATGTAGCATTTCATGGAAATGTAATGTTATTATCTACTGCAGCAGACGCCCAATATAGTAAAGCATACATTCATTAAATGCGACTAGCGCTGCTGTGGCATTTTAATCGCACTTTAAAAGTGACGCAGCTGCAATTAGAAAACACAGATTGTCTCATTTTGTGAAAAATTAATTTTTGTAGCATCATCCTGTTTTGCAACCCAAGCAATCATGTAGCTAAGAGGGAACAGCGCGTTAACACAGCATCTGACATCAGCTGGGGGCCATTAATCATTTTTGTTGATTCCAAGAGAAATCCTAAATTCCAATTTGGCCCAAATGAGAACAGGCAGAAACATAGAGGAATAAAGCATGTAAATTGGCATATTTCCATTTTACTTATACTTGCAGGATGATATGAGAAGGGGAAAAAAGAAAACACGTGAGCGGCTGCTGTGGTAAATTGCGGCAATTTTCTCTCGGGGGAGCGGTAGTGAATTAAAAAGCTAACAGCTGACAGAAACATTATTCAAATGGAGCTTTTTTTGTGTGAATACTAAAACCTGACATTTATACGCTGTGCGTGAGTGCGGAGAGGTGTCACGCAAACGGGGGGGGGGGTGTGGGGGCTGCACGTCAGGCATTCAGAGCTTGGCCTACCTCTGAAGCCGACCCGTGCGGTTTGTTTATGAATTAAATATCCAATTTGGAGTGAGCTCAGGAGCTGTCATCAGGCCCCCTCCGCACAACTAAAAGGTCACCATGGACCGCGGTAATCGCGCGCGATGCACCGCCACGCGGCTCCCGTCTCAACATGCCGAGTGCGCGGCCTGTGGGGATCCACGGGAGGGTGAGCACAGAACAGAACTGCAGAAAGCGATTCCGAGTGAATGAACTACGTCACATGGAGAAACCGAACTAAAAATGAACACTGCTTACGTATAAGAGGGGACGCATAACCAGACAAGGTTAAAACATTCAAGAAAAAAAAAAAGTATCAGTAAACAAAGGATCAACTTAAATCTACACCTAAGGTGCAGGACATGAAGCGATTTCTTCCAGCGTTAAAGACCACCATGCTGAGTTTTAGGATGAGTAATGCATCGTTACCTAAGTGCACGTCTCAGTGGAAACTACAAGGGTTAAAACAAACAGTGTTTCAATAAGGGCTAATTACTCAATGTTTCTGCTTCCTCAAACTCATTCAGTTGCCACTGATTGCCCAATCTGTTCACCTACTACGCCTCCTGGGGCATAGGCCACCAAAAAGGGATCTCCAGGCATCTCAGTACTGGGCTATCTGCCCAATCTGTACTGTATAATAAAATAAACGCTGGGAGCTTTGGTTCCAATGACAGATATACGTGCTTAATTTTTAATGCGTTTTGAGCAAATATAAAGCTAATACCTGTCCAGCAAGCATGTGACTGAGGCTGATTTTGTTTTGATATGAAACTGATCAGCGTGTTTGAGGTCATTCGGTGGCCGAACGCATGTCCTTGAGCGTCGGGGGAGAATGACACTCCCGTCGTAAACAATCCGGCCGCTTATCGTGAATCAGCAATCTGTAAACACTGGCTGCTTCTACCATAATGCCTCCCTGTGCAGTGCAATAGAGAGCCAGTCTGTCACTGCTGAGTCAATATTTACGGTCCTGACAGAAATGTGTGCTCTTCTGTTTCCCGACCAAACATGAGTAGAACCCCCCCCCCCCACAACAGGGAGGTCAGCGTCTCCCCCTCTCTGTCACAAGATGGGCTACATGCCGTCGGAAAGGTGAGGTGACACTGTGCATACCATCCTGAATGGTGGCATTAAGGAACGGCTATGTGGCTGGGTAAGGGAAAAAAAAAAGAAGCCACTCCCCGATTAATAGCCCGAGCAGGCAGCCAATGGTGAGCAGAGATCCTGACACCATAGAAATACTTCTTTGATGAGATCATGGTTTTTTTTTTTTTTATATGATAATGGCTCCTTTGTGTTGATGCCGTTTGGAGGTGGTGAATGGCCTGAATATGGGATGTGTGAGGCAGTCAATGGGAAACTAGAGCTAATTATTAGACCCCCCCCCCCCCCAGCCGCCACCAGCCCTGTCAGCCCTCCCAGGAATGTTATTCAGCAAACTTCCCTAATGCTGTGCTTTTCCAGTGCAGCATCATTTGCATACAAGCAATTCATTACATTACCCCAAGAAACCTCACAAGCAAGCAAACTGTTTCCATAGCAACAGTCATCCAGGAAGAGTGGGTGCTTGAAGCATCATGTGGGTGGGGGGTGTCTGACTGAACCCATGGCCACGTCATTTTGACCAGGCACCTCTGAACCTTTATTTTGTGCACCAATAACGTTCTTGGTTGACAGCTCTTTTATAGGATGGAAAGAGAATCCAGTCTGATATGATTTATTCATATTCAGCACTCGTGCCCAAACCTGCAACCTTGCCAGAACATAACAGAGGTGTCGCCCTCCACGTTCTGTAGTCAGAAGGTCCACGTGGTCAGTCTGTGGGTCCAGATGACCCTGCACCAGCCACATCTCAGAGCAGGAGCCTCAGACCCACATGCCTTCTTCTGACACCCTTTCTTTGTGCTCCTTGTAAACATTCCTGATGGATCGGACCAGTTTAATCTGATTAAACACAGTCTCCCCCTGTTAGTCACGCAGCCAATCCTTTTCATTCACTACAGAGCCCGCTAATATCACTAAACAGAAAAGAACTAAAATACACGAGGAAAGAATGTGGAGTGATCCCTGAATGGTCTACTGGAAGGAGGATGTTCAAGCGTACAGAAACATGACCACACGGAAATGTGTTTGTGCAGCTTAAAACAAAATGCATCGTACACACAACACACAGAAAACTTTTCCCCATTTAACGGTGAGACACAGACCAGGCCAAAAAACTGAAAAAAAAAAAATGTTCCTGCTGCTTCACCTTAAACGTTTATGTTGAGTTTGCCCTGCCTGTGTACGATAACAGCATCGCCCCCTACAGGTGACCCCTGTCTTAACCACTCGTGTCACTGCTCCGTAGCTGTTTCTGCGATCCTGCTTCGGGACATGTGCTCATTTCTTATAGTCTTGTGTAAGATGGGATGGGTGTGAAGTCATGTGACCAGTCCAGTCAGTCCACTGTCCACTGACAACGTGACTCGTAAACACTTTTGTTTGTCTGCGTCTGGAGTGCACACCTGGCTTTATTTGCCTCCATGTTTCCTGTTCACCATTTTATTGAAGCCAAACCCATATAAATTCCTCATTCCACCCTCAAAGTCACGTGGCCCTGTTCATTGCCCAGACCCTGGCGACTCTTATGACCTACTTTTGTTGACAGTTTTTCTCAGAATCCACACTGTACATTTGCTTTGTGTTTACTCATATGTACATGCTAACTTTTAGAAGTATATGAATGTTCTGACATACCTTTCTATATGGCATCTAAATTCTGTACTGATATAACCACATGACACTGAATTGGTGAGTTTTCCGTTTTCTAAGGAAATTCGTATGCTGTTAGGTAGCTGCTAGCTGAGCTCACATTGTAATTTTTCATTAACGGTCGCTTGGGTCATTGTCCTGTTCCTGTTCTTTACGGTGTCCACTGAGTGCTGCAGGTGCCCCTGACAATTGGGATAAAACACAAGTGTGACATGGTGAGTTGCCATAGTAACTTTAATAACCTGCAAGCCGTAAAGGGATTCAACAACAGCATTTGCGCAATAACTGCTGAACCGTGGTTGGAATTAAATCAATTGAAACTTGGGGGCGGGGGGGGGGGGGAGACGAAGGATGAAAGGTGTTATTTTAAAATACCCTGTAGCATGGTAATATAAATAAAATATTTAGTCTGCTGTGCTGAAAATTGCAGTCGGTCATTAAAGCTCCAGGGTTAGAGTTTAAATGGCCTCTTGTCATGGGTCTAGCGGGTCTCTTCTGTCTGCAACGGCTGCTTTTTTCCCCAATGTCCCACTTATGATGGAAACGCGTCTTCAGCGGAGTGTGAGATAATTCTCTGGATGCAGCTTGTACCTATAGGCGTTCCGTTTGGGAGCTTCTTGCAAAAAGTGCGCAATCCGCGGTTAAAACAATTCCATGAATATTTTCTGTCTTGTTGTACCATTGAATTTGCTTTCATTTTTTGTTCTGTGCAAATAAACATATTCCCCAGCAGAAATATAATTCTGAATCAATGTTCTTTCTTCTGTATTTCAATATATGTTATAAAAAAAAAGGTTATTAAACACAGCATGTATGCTAGAAGCATGTGTACTGAAGGCTTCAAAACCACTTCAGGTACAATATACAGCTTGGATTATTGCTAATCAGAAGTAATAAATGAACCAATAGCAGGTAAAACTTGAGGATGATTGACAGTACACAATGGCCCCACCCACCATGCATGTGAATTCTTGTTTCTTCCATTACTATATCCCATGCATTGTTGTGGGTTTTCAGGCCTCAAACATGGCAGATGATTTCTTAGTTTTAAACTATGACCTCTGCAGTACTTCTGCAGTTTAATTCAGCGGCAGGTTTCTGCTTTCCCCTAGTTCACACAATGTTTTCAGTTATTTTGCTTTGAGATAAATTAAATGCAGTCTATGGCAGCTGTGCAGAAAAATAAACAGAAGATGTTATCATTATAAGTGAGTTCCCCAGAAAATAATACTTCAGTGTGCTTGTGCTCCTTCCAAAGGTATATTGTTTGGAATATCACAAGCAGCTGTAAAAACGTGATTCCCTTTTTACACCAACACTGCGCTCTGCATCACTGTAATGGAAGCAATTATGTATGAGGCTGCAGCATAAACTGGAACCACAGCTGGAACGATGATCATCAAGATGAACACAGTGAAATGCTCCGCTGTTAAAGAGATCCCTACTACACCACCTTCGAGTATTGCAGAGCATTTCAGTAAAATGCTACACTGGAGAAGATTAGCTTAAAGAGACCTTATTGCTAGTTAAGAGTATTGCAGTGCATTCATGTGAAAAGACTGCAAGCTGCAGCTGTGCAAATGGCGAGCATCTCATACCATAAAAATACAAAAAGAATGGAAGAGGAACACCCAGCGAGTGTTGTGAGTGACCTGCTCAGGTCTTACTCTGACAGTCTGGGGAGATTGTAGAAATTACCTAAGTCAGTCAGTAGTAACAAACTTTATTTCCATGTTTTTCCATTTCCATGTATGGTGCCATGAAAAAGTTCCAAATTCCTCCATTTTTGCTTATTCGTAAAACTTGTGGTTTTGGATCATCAAAAAAACCACAGGCTCCAGGCCCCCAGCATCCTATATAAGGCAAGCAGATATGAAAAAAATGGATGGATGGACTAAAGATGACTTTCTCCCTTCAATACCAAATGGTCATTGTGTATTCTCAGGCTGGCTTTATTATACTAAACATCTGGAAATCAAGAAGGGGCAAATACTTCTTCATAGTACAGTAACTAATGGCTTAATCTACCAGTGAAAGGGATGTAGAACCATGTGATTAGGGAAGCAGAAGTGCATGATGGGACAGGACAGGAGGGGGCAGCCCCCAGCTCACCGCATTGTGTTTATTAGGATATATTGCATTTTCATTGGAAAACAGTGCTCCTTCAGCCCGCTGAGGTTTTACTGCGCTGTTTAAGCAGGAATCTGTCTTTAATAAAGCAGAGGGAAACCGTTACACGGATATTAAGCTGATGGTTGCAAGAAGCTGGGACGCCCCCCGGAGGCCATTTTTCGAGCATCCGCGCACCGCCTGGTTTATGGATGTCTGGTTAGCATGAGTGTGACCGTACTGCTGCGGCATGCAGCCGAGGTGGTTTGGGGCTGCTTTTCGGCAATTACCACGGACGCGAGAGGAGATTCTGGATTAAGCCGGCATACTCCTGGAAGCCTCCGCCTGTTCCTGGCTGGAGCTCTCCAGACTGGCGCGTGTCTGCCCCCTCAGAGGGCAGGCGAATCCAATACTTCTACTTCATCTCAGACAGATGTAGCCGAGGTTGTAATATGGATTATGATGACAGGAAGTCAATAAAACTGATGATGCTGTTCGTCTGACCGGTCAGCTCCCAGCTGACTACTGATGAAAAGGAAAAAAAAAATATACAGGCAGGTTGGGAGGCAAGTTTGAGACTTTGCTCTTTCATGCTCCTTTATTAAAAAGTTAAACGTGAAATAAGCACGAGTCTGAAGTTGGCCCCGCTCTCACTTTAAAAATACTGAAACCAGTTTTCATGGCAGGCTGGGAAAAACAGCTTTATGAATACATATTTAAATTAAGAACAATAAAAGACGAAGCCATGACTGGGAAAATCAAGCATTTGTTGAGTGCTACGTGCTGCTGTGTCTTCTCATCGTTCATCTTGCGTTCAAGCCATGCATGTAATGGAAGCTTTCAACAACAGAGCATGGAGGAGAATGAGCAGGGGCCTTTGTTGGTATGAGCTTCACACACATCACGGCATGGACTCAAAAGCCATAAAATCCATATCCGTGGAACAGCTCGTCACTTCATCTAAGTATGACTGACTGGGCGCCAGTAGGATTCAAAGCTCACCTGCTCTAATTAATTCTTCCTCAAGACTTCAACAAGGTGCATTTCTCCAAAATGAGCTTCGTGTTCCGGAATTTTCCCCTCTACTCACCATCATTACTATTCCCGTTCTGCAGTTCAGGCTTTTCTCTGCTAGTGTTTATTATTCTGTGGCTAGAATTTTAAGAGAAGCTCCGAGGGCTGAAATGGTTCCAGAACATTCTTAATCAGCGTAAATTTGGCAACCGAATTTTGAATTTCAAGCATATTTTAGGGGAACCACTTAGCAACAACATGGCATACACTTAAAACATATCAAGTAACAATGTTACTCTCTTCTGGGGACAGGCAGTAGCGTTAGGCTTCCACTAAGAGCAGATCTTTTCATTCCTGGAATGCAGACTAGTGGATGAGTCAGCTCCAGTATCCATGGTGAGCATCTCCAAAGTCATGACAAATGATACAAGATATACGATCAACAAATAAAGTGCATATAAATGGAATTCAGGACATTTATCAACAAATAGTTGTGTGGAATACATTTAACATTTAAATAAATCCACCCACCCTCAAGTTCCCACAAAAAAAAAACAAACAAACATTTTCTCCATGCTAACATTCCCCCATTTATTTCCCCTGTGAGGCTAAATTATGGGAGGGTGTCATCACATACACACATCACGGGAATCTGTTACCCGTAAACATTTTCCTTCCAGCGAATCGTGCAGGAAAACGCATTTATTTACCAGCTTCCCTGCCTGACAGATTGGCTCACTCGTTTGATGGACAGGACTCATATCGTGAGTTACGTCTGCGAAAGACCATCAATCATTCCCCACCATTACCACTCAAAAAGTCCAATTATCAGGCCCACAAAGCACTCAGAGTCACTAAACGCCGCTCACTGGTTAGATGGTACCCCCCCACCACAATTTATGTGGGTGCTGAGGCATCAAATAAAAGATACGAGATCTTTAACGTAATTACATCTTAATGGATGTGGCAGCGCTGCTGTCTGGTTTCTTTGCAGGCCTGTGAGGCATTAAACACGACAGACAGCAATGAGCAAAAATACTAGGGGGTAGAACATCAAGGGGGCGCTATACAATAGGGTTTTATTTTTAAGAGATGGTTTTAGTGCAGTTTTTAATGCAGGTGACTTCATTCTATTATTAACCACAAGCACATCTGAATTCCTCCCATGGATCTCCAAAGAAGCCGAACGGCACCGATGGAAGCATGCGCGTCCCAAGCAACACGGCATTCCCTGCTCCAGTCATATTTCCCAGCTTCTCCCTCTGGAAAACTCCATTAAGGCCGAGGTAATTGTGTGTGTTCTTCATTGTGAATATTTGATAATCTGTTTGCCTAGTCGCCCCTGTGCAAACCGCCACAATCGTCGTCAGCCCCAGTGCACACACTAGAAAGAAAGAAAAAAAAAAAGGCCATCACTCGCAGACGGCCCCTGGGCCAATTACCTTATAAATTATTCATCGATAATAAATACCCATTTCCTCCAATAGTGCTCACACTGAACCGGAGCCAGAGCTGATGTCCCAATTCCTTGGGACGAGGTCAAGGTACATGGCGATAAGGTAAAGGCCGGATCTGGAGGAGGACGAACTTGCTTCGCTAACGAGTTTGGCCAGGTCTGGGCTGGAATAAATAACTGCCTGCCGGTAGGACTATGTACAGACGCCATAGGAACGTGTACCAAAGGCGGAACAGAGGTCCTTTGAGATAGAACAGCCTAGGTTCTCTCCCGCATATCAGGTTAATCCTTTGCCTTCCGCGCCAGAAGAATCACCTCACATCTCCAAAATCTCATGCCTTCCTAGCCAACAGCCTGTCCACCATGTAATTAATGGTCCACCTGTTTTGCTGTTGCATATTTGCCCACCAAAATAATTAAAATGAAGCTCAGGTGGCCTCCTCAAACGGAGAAGAAAAACTAGAATTTCTCACAATGCCTGGGACACTAGAGTTGTGTACTTTACCAGCCCTTAAGTTTCATTTGAACACACAGCCGGATATACAATCGTAAACAACATTGTTTTGGCAAAAACAGATATGTTATTCTGTCAGTTTGACTTTTGTTAGACACTGCAGGAGTAAGAGGCTTGTCAAATGAAAGTTCTGCAGTGAGAGACATTTCAGGGGACTGTTTCAGTCAAAGTCTCACCATGGATCAGATGGTATACCTCTGTGAATGCAGGAGGACTATCCTGAATGACGCACTTCTGAAAGAAAAACTCAGGAGCCCAGAAAACGTGCAAGACTTTACCAACATCCCAGTAGATGGCTCTACCAGATGGATTTTGTAGCGCTTTTAAGGGCAATGATATTCTGTACAAAATGTTTGCTTTTTTGTTTTAATGATTCAGCAGCTCATGTGGATTAAATAAAAGCTAATGCATTTTCTGTTTGCTTGCGCTCCTTAAACTGCACATTTTTAGTCTGATCTAGAAAATTGCCTGTGCAGTCTGCATTTAAATTGTATTAATAGGTATATTACTGTTAAGAGCATAATTAGGTATGATTATGCCTAGTTAAGCACATGAATTTGACCCTGGCAAAGGAATTCCATGGAAAACTGAGCTAACGCAGAGTAATTTACACCTTTGTAATAATTCATACACCAAACATCACCTCTTCTGTTAGAAACATGTTTATGTTTTGCAGACCTACAAGAGAGGCTAATGGCCTCCATGTACAAAAACTGAGGTGATGCCTTTGGATGTTAGAAAATAATAGCAGATAAGCTGCTAACTGGAGGACCCACCAGCATGCAGGAAGCAAGGGACGCTTTGGAGAGCGTCCTCCTGCCAGGACAGAAGACAGGTGGCTTTGGGGTGTTACTGCAGCATGTGTCAATAGGGTAAATAACACCCTAGGTGGAGGAGATTGGTCAAATAAGACCATCATTCACAACAAAGTTGTGTGACAGTAAATATGAGAAATGCAAAAGGCACTTCAGCCACGAATGTCAATATTTACTTTTTCCCTCGTGCTTAGGAGAAATGCTCAAGCTACACCAATTATCGCTGGTGTTTGGGTGTGGGGTGGGGGATGAGCTGGTTTGGAAATCGCTTCACCACAGACGCCAATGACACCAGCCTACTTTGACCATAACTAGTTGTTCCGGAAAGTTACAGATTCTGTCGTGCTGCTTAAGAAGTTCACTGCTCTCCAAATTGTCCTTCTTACAAGCCTCTCTAAGAGCTGGACTCTTCTTAAAAGGCGACATGAGCACTTTGGAACATCTGAATCTCTCCTAAATAAGTTCCCCCCATGTACTGACAGCATCCAGGCCCTTGGTGATGTTTCTGGGCTTTCCCTTTGCTTCAGAGGCAGGTTCGTTCTTCACCAATGTCATGATTCTCCCAAAATACACAACACAGGTTCTACCATAACCTTGTGCAAAACGAAGCCCCCACTGATCTCCATCTACGTGGACGTTCACCACGGGTTATCAATTATCAGAGACGACCACGGTGTCAGAATTCCGATTCCCCATAAGCATCTCTTTCGGACTTATTTGCCTGGTTGACTCTGTCATAGGCGAGTCTGGCCTCCCATATATCAGTGCAAGCAGGACACAATCGGAGCAGCTACAATTCATTCCGCTTCATTGGAACTGAGTTTCCCTTCCATTTCCTCCGTTTTGAAATTCATTCCTCCAAATTGGCCTCTTACTGACCTGGGGTCAGCGCTCACCCGTCCGTACCCGCCGTGGCTGCCGACTTCATTCTGATTAAATCAGCACCTTGCATCTTGCAGGTGCTGCCAGATCTGAATGTGATTCACTCTATTATCTCGAGAAATCGCACGTCTCCCTCCAGCACAGCAGGTGGCAGCAGCACCATTAAGACCGTTTGTGGCAGGTCAATAAATCCACCGAAGAAGGTGTTCCCCTGATAGCCACTTTAATGCTTTGTGACACCCATCCGTGTCAGGCAACGTGGAACGTCACTTAGGTGACATTTTATTTGGCATGTGCAGGGAGATGCTAGGAAATGTACCATCATGATTAAGGACCATCACGGTTTAGATACCGGTACATGATTTCCAGTGCAAAATCTACGGCATTCGTGTTTTCCTAAAGGATTACGTCTGTCCAAAATCATATCTGGGCGGGCAGGGGTGGGGCTGACAAGGTCAGCTATGTCCGAACAGGGGGATTCCACATGGGACGTCAGAAAACTCCTCTCTAGAATCCAGAAAACTCCAATTATATTAATGTTGTTTCCAGTGACCCAGCCCCTTTCATCTCCTTAGTCATAGTGAAGAACAGAGGCTGAGGAACTGCTGTAGTATAAATTTCAGCTCTGCAGAGACAGCGTGGGATTCCCCACTGCCTCCAGTGAGCTGGCCAGGGCATCGCCTCCTCAGTCTCTGCTGACAGGGCATCACCTACATACCCTTCTCACTCATTATTCCTTGACCAACCAAAACATGCAAACCATGACTGTGAATGCCTTATTTACCATTTCCACAAGTATGAGTACGGATATATCGGAATGCTTCAGTTTTTGCATATCTCATCCTGCTGTCCTTTAAGGGACACACATACATATAGAGGTGAGAGTGAAGCTTAGGGTCAGAGCACAGGGTCAGTCATTCACCCAGCATCCCTGGAGCATTTGAGGGGGTTGAGGACCTGGCTAAAAGGCCCAACAGAGATGTGGCTACTCTGCTGAGTAGGGCTGAACAATTTACCGATTTCAAATCAAAATCACAAAGGCTGCGATTTAGGATATGCATTATACAGCATGTCTGACCCAGAGTTTAGTTGTGAGAATAGTTTTACAAATTCATGCCATCCTCCTTGTGCGAGTCATGCTCACCAATCAAAAAGTGCTGTGCTCCTCATGTGCCAGTCATGCTCACCAATCAAAGGTGGCCCAAGGCGACTGTGCATATACCCACAAACTGCTGAACCACCTCCCTCCAATTAGCTGCTGAGACACATGCCATCCTCGCCGCTTTTGAGCTCCCAGTGTGCGTAGTACATCCTGAGTTCTGTCAGACACCACTGGAAGGTCGGGGAGTTTTGCTGCCAACCCAACACCATGATGCACTGCCACGATGGCGGTGAGGTTTGACGTCAAGAAGCTAAATGGGCTGTTTTTTTTTTTACCCATGACATACTGTGGAAACATTAAATCGACCAGCGCCAGAGAAAGTCACACAGGCCTGACACTTTCTGTTCCCTAATCCCAGGAGTACCATGTTTAGTTCCTTTTCAGCAACGTAGACCTGCAGGCTTTAAGCTTACTGCGCTGTGCCAGCTCTATGTCCCAGCGGTGCCGCTGTACCACGCCATCAGCGCCAACGATACCAGCTAGCTGCACGGCTGGCAGATTATGGGTTGCAGAACACATGAATACATTCTCCGTAATTTTGGGATTCCTGCCCTTGTGACTACACACTCCACCGTGCTCTAGCAGATCAACGGGGAGGAAAATTGCGGGGAAGAGCGCACCATGTGCATAGTTTCCATGCAGATAACGCAGTGCCTGGTGTGGGGTTTGGTTTCTTTCATTCACAGAGCACAATTCCTTTCACAAGTGATCGCACCCTCATAAAAAGCGGCATTCTGCATCCATCCGTGGCCTGCCGCTTGCCGTGCGAATTATTCTGCGACTTATTCTGTGTGGTTTTCTTGATGTGTGTCGTCTCCTCTGTGACGATTCCTTCTCAACGCTCTTAAACTGGCCTTCAGGTCCTACGCCTCTTTCTCTCTTCAAACTGACAGCTTGTTTTTAGCTCTTCAAATATCTCGAGTTCATCTGCATAATTTACGCCCAAAATGATTCATCATCTGCTTTTTAAATTGTCTTGCCGATATTTCTGAATGTTAACATTAAGGATATAAAGGTTTAATGTACTATGGCTGGTTATACTTTATTATTATCTTATATATTAGCAGCATAGGGGCCCACAGGGGGTCCAACATAAACACACCAGTTTATCTTGTAGAGATGCCTCAGGGTTCACACACTCCTGGTCAGCAGCGGCTGACTGGCTGTTTGTGCTCGAAGCGCTGGCCAGATCCAAGCAGTCAGGCTGTCCAGCGGGTTTCCTTTTTCATAGGAAAAGCGCCTGCAACCCGTCTTGCTTCCATTACATCACGGTTAACTGAGTCTGATCCAGAGCAGCAACTGGTGGATATTTCACTGGCGAAAGAAAAAAAAAAAAACACGGGGATTTCCTTAGGTTCGCCATCCACATCTTTGGCCATTGGGACACCTACAGGCCAATGAGTTTGCTGCAGGTTTCTCAAACCATGACGCCTCTGGGCACACTGAGCAGGATGAGGTAGCCAGGATGAGGTGGATGGGGCACTGTCCTCTTCTGGCATCTCCCCAAGAGCAGACTTTTATTAGAGAATAGCTTCCAAAAAAAAAGAAAAAAAAGAAAAAAGCAATCATTTGGATCAGGCTTTAGTGATTTACACCACAAAGATGTTCTCACTTTAAGAAACAGTGTGCTTGTTCAGTCTTGGGAAACCTACGGATTTGGATTAGCTGGAAACAGCGGCCCAACGCAGGCGGCCACGCAATGCAATGCCTCGCAGTTCCTGCTGGCCACGCCATGGCGACAGCGAGGAGAGGTGCTTTATTGATTTGCATCCGTCACGCCAAGATTGACTCAGCAGGGCTTAGCTCTTTGCGTGAATTTTATTTTTTATCTCGGGATACTACACAAAAAAAACACCCTGGAGATTTAAAAGGAAACAAAACAAAAAAAAAAAGCCTGAAAAACACAACCAGGGTGAAAGTGCATTTAGGGAGGAGCTGCAAGGCGGGTCCAGGGGATATATTATTTTCAGACATATAATAAAATGTGTTTTATATCTTTTTCTGGACGTATGAAATCATGTTTTCCCTCAGTCTTTTTTTTTTTTTTTTTTTTTAACCAAAATTACAAACATTTTCCACAGGAGCAGGAGTGGATTTCGTGAGTTCAAACAAGGAACACGATTTTCCATTGTCAGAGCTTAATTAAAATGTTTCGAAATTGGCAGTCGCTCGGGTCTTTGTTGTACACGGCATGTGGTATAGGGTCCGTACACGTTTCCTCCTGATTCCTGGCCTCCCGTTAGACCGCGGCGTTTCAAAAAGCACCGCGTCCATGTCTTTGGCGCTTCATGCATTATTGAGATCTCTGAATGACATGAATCGAGGCAAACGGGGGTGCAGAAGAACGTGATTTCATTACAGCCAATGAAGGTCACTCACAAGTGCCATCGACATAAACAAGTATTTCCACCTTTTTTTTCCTCTTTAATGGTATTGTTGGGTTCAGGTATGGTGGGGGGGTGACCTTATTTTTCAATATAATACCAAGGACAACTGCGAATACACTTTTGCGCTATGGTAACCATGGCAACAGATGTTTGCACCTGAGAATGCTATTTTGAGGAGTTTTCTTATTTCATAGTAATGTTGACATCTCCAGCTGTGCCTGCTATTCATTCAAATTACAAATAATTGATGCTTTAGTACCAGGGATTGTGTGATCAAAGAAAAGAAAAGGTTTGCATGATACTGCAAACAAATACATATTTTTATAACGTCAGCCACTACAACCACAATTAAGTTATACACAAAAAAACACATACATCTACTCTACTTAAAAATAAAATGCTGCCTACAATTTTATCATACTTGCAGTAATAATGTTTCTAAATACAAGCGACTGTCTGCCAAATTTAAATTTTAATAAAGTATATATGTGGGCATCTCTGTCTGTCTGTGCTCCATATGCAATACGTACTCCAGTTTTATGGCTACTTTTATTCCTTACATGAAGGAAATTTATGGCAAGTGAAGCCGCAATCTTTATTGTCCATAAATTACACGTTAAATGTTTAAATGCTTATCGGTGAATCACGCGTGCTCACGCTGAAATGGAGCCAGAGCTGATGTCTCATTTCCTTAGGATGAGGTCAAGGTATGCGACAGCTTTGAGAGGTCACAAATCCCTCCATCTGCTGGGCAAGTTGCAAGTTTCCCATCGAAACCCAAAAAATACAACAAAAAATGAAAGAACAGGAATACACCATTGGTACAATCACAGGATCCTCCTGGGCAGCACGCTACTCACAGACATAGAAATGTAAAAACAAACAAAAACCTGTTAATAAATTAACGTGTCTGTCAGTGAGCTGAAGGCCAACAAAAGAAAACTGATATTTTCATTTGATCTAATAAAAACTAATTATTTGAACAAATTGGATAAATATCTTTGTCGTTCCCCCCCCCCCCCCTTTAATTATGCAATATTATGTAATATTATGTAATATTTGGCTTTAGAACCAAAACAAAGAAACTGCATGCATGAGTGGAAATTTTTATTGCGGGTGCAATTAATGTGGCAGATTATTTATTTATACACTTGTATCATGCCTGTACACGCTCGAGTGTTGAACATATTAAAGCCATCTGTTGGATAGAACAATGGGATTTTTACAAATTATGGAGCGGACTAAATGTAAGAGAATATCAGGAGATGATACCAGCTAACTTAACCAGATTGGAGCGCAGGAACATGAGCAGCTGTAAGAAGCCACACGCTAACATCGACAAACAAGCCACGTGACAAGGACACCCGCACTCAGTGCTGCGGTTCCCTGTCACTGTGGCACAGGCCTGACATGTACAGGTGGCGGACTAATTTCACTGTGAGTCCGGCGCACTCACACTTTGCTGAATTACAATGAATTCACTGGGGGAGTAGCTAATTTGATGATAATTAATGCTGGAACGTTCAAGTTACTTCGTAAGGAGACTCTCAAGGACAGGGGAGCGTGAGGACACAGAGACTATTCCCAGACCCCCATCCCTCACCTCAGCAGACCGGGTCTCTCTCCCCGTCTCCACTACACGGCAACCCTTCCTCTCGCGTGTGGACCTGAGCTTGTCACCATGGAAACACGGGGAAAAAAAAAAGTACCGCCAGATTAGAAGATTGACAAAAAAAAATAAAAAATCGCATGTTCCTCCTAGATTGTATTAAACTGACCAAAAACAGTTCCACATACAACTGGGGCACTAAATCAGTCTAGTCAGGCAATTTCTAGATGTTTATTACTCTTTCTACGAAATGATGTAGTTAGAGCATTGACACATTTCGGTCATCAGTGATTTTAATGCCCTTTGCAAAGACTTCTTCCGACTGTTGGATTTGAAGCATGATGAGCCAAAGCAACATTTACATCATCAGATCTGGGAATGCCTCAGCCTGTCTGATGAAATATATCTGTATATGCCAGGGCCAGCCAGAGACAAGACTGTCACTCTCAACAATACGGAAAAAAAAATGCACCTGAATCCCAGGGGGATGCAGAAGGGATGAAGTTAAAGACTGACAGATCAAACGCACCTTGTTCGCAAGTACAAAAAATGCCAAATAAAGAAGCATTCCGCCTGTCTCTTCATGTTATAATTCATGGAAAATTTATAATGAATCTGCTGCCTATTTGTTTCACTGGTCTATAACGATGCCCCTTATGTTATCTTTCGGCGAGGCAATCCTTAACAGCACGCCCCTCAAAGACTCCGGGGACTAACCTTGTTGTCATACACCACCCCCCTCCATCAGGCATTTGCAGTTCTATGTAACGAAATAAATGCACATAAATGTCCTTTTATGGTTCCCCCCTCTTAAACAGAGGATTAAATGCACCTTAATTTGCATGGTGTCTTGAGTATTAGCTGCCGCCCAGAACTGTCAGGAGATAATTCAATTCGCGCAGCGCTGCGATAACTTTAAACAGCGTAAATCTCAGGATAAGGTCAATGGCTGTAAATTTCTCAACGTCCGCTAATTTATTCCAATCCTCCACGTGCAGGCTTACCGGGGAACCGCCAGTTCAAGTGCGAGTCGACCCTCCCTGCGGTTAATTTTTACACAGCTTTACAGCATGATTGATCAGCACGGGAATAAAACGACCTATATCAAGTGATGGATCAAAGGAGATAGAGGGATTCCTCGGACATAGTACATAGGCAGCCAAGAAGCCGAACGAAACAGAAATGAATGGATTTATTTAGATGAGCATTATTAACCTTTGTCAGAGTCCAGAGAAATCCACTGGGTTCTGAGGAGAATTCATGTAAACCTGGCAAGAAAGGGCCCCAGCACCACACACCCATGAAACTTTATTTCCTCTATCCCCCAATTATCCGATCATTCTCTATTAAAGCACACATTTTAAATGCAAATGAAGGGCCTTTAAAATATGTTTCCCTTTTCATTTCCTCGCCTTTATATTCCAGCATGGACGGCCCCCAGCAGGAAGTTACTGAGACACATCTCTAGGTCACCCAAACCGCCTTAATTGCCCAGCACCTTTTATAGCATCCTCAGGGCCGCCAAGCGGCACGGCAATGCCTTTTGGTCTGAAAGGTCTGCTCGTCACTCCAGACCTCTTGGATTATTGTGACAGAACCTGGATCAAGTCCAATTAAATTGGTGTTAAATATGATGATAGCCTATTGCTTTCATCTGCAGCATTTGGAGAACAAACGTAAAAAAAAGTAGGTAAAGAGCAAATACAAAAAAACCACAAAAACAAGGCACCTTAAGAAAAATATATCACCAGAATTTTGCTTAACACCACTGCCCATATCAAACCTGTTTTTGCCATCTATTTACAAAGCCATACGCAGTAGCACCCCCTAGGGGTGTATTGGCAAAATGATGGATGTGACTCGATTGCACTTGTGTTTGTTGGGTGTCTTTGGGGGACAAAAGCAGCACACAGGGATCGATATTAACTATTTACCATATCTTTAGTGGGTGTTTCCGGGTTGCTGCTAGGAATTACGGCCCCCTGACAATGATCTTGGTCCTTTTTCTGACCTCCCAGCGGCTGCATCAGTATTAACCTTAGAAACTCTGCCACTTGGTATTAAACATTTATGAATTCTGGGATATTCATTTATGGAATTCCTTCTTCCTTACATTCCACAGATGTTTTCTTAGGCTTTTTAATTAAAAACTCTAGTTAATTATTCCATTTAGAGTGACTTCGTGACATAGAAATTGCTACAATATTGGGCTATCAATTATTACATCAGCAGTGGTGTAAATTGTTAACTGGAGATATACTGAATTTACTAGTTTTCAACTATTTTCTTATGAATGCTTGATTAGTGAAGTTATATATTTACCCGAATATTGAATAATCTGAAACACAGTAAATGTCATTAATGCTTTTTGTATTTATGAGTAATTATTGTTTCTCTTCTCATTAATTCTGGGCTGATCACAAGTCATCGTTAACTAACTGAATCCTAATGTCTTGGATGGGGGTACTCAATTTTCGAGTGGGTCACAGTCGTGAGCCACAGAAAACTCAGAGGTATGTCTCCCTCTTTTTGGAGCACAGTGCCCCCAGTGGGGGAAATCTGCATCAATCCTCTTCTGGAGTTTCAATCCATTTACCAGATCCTCCACTGCAAAAATACATATTTGGCGAATCAGTGTATGAATGAGATGCCTATGAGTAGGAACAGCGTGTTCAACTGAAGATATCAATATTCAAGAAAAAAAATAATAATAAAAAAGCAACCACAATAAATGAAGGTAGAGAGAGACAAGCCTCATGAATGCATGTCTCAGCCAGCAAGCTAAGCATTCCTCATGATTCTCCAGTCAGGAGACGCTCTTCTTGTAGCCGCTCAGTAGCTAGCTAAGACAGAGTGTGTTACTCAGACACTTGTCGTTGACCTGGGATCCTCAGTAAAGTGCTATTTGATTTGTTTCTATGGCAATTGCTAAGCCATCAGCTGTCCCGGGACCAGCTATGCTTCAAGTAAAGCCAGGAGCTGCTTCCCTAAACCGGACTCTTATGTCCTAGGGTGAACACGTTGTGAAAAATAAAATGTCACCAAGTTAAAAAGCGCTGAGGCAGCTGCCTTGGCAGGCGAGTGCAGCGTGCTAGCTATCAGCGGCTTGCAGTGCGACGCTAATCCCTTACATTGAGCCGCCTTTCAATTTACGCGGCCGCCTCAATCTTTCTGCCCATGATTTAGCTCTGGGTCGGGACTTAACAGGGCCACTAAAATGTGACCTTTCTGCATGAAGTATTAAATTAACAAAGCGTTTTATTTGATTGCCGTAACTTGTATTTTATTATTTGCGCATTGCCAAAATACTCTTTTGTTTATGTGCATATGGATTTCTCTATTCACAAATTTTTACTCACCATGCCACATTTATCAGCTACACAGAAAATATAAAGTAATTGAAAATGTAATGTTACTATCTGGGTAAGAATTTTACAGTTCCCTCACCAATTTTTCAAAAGTTAGCACTCTCCGTCACAGATTCACATAAATAACACACGGTATAAATAAAGTATATAATAGTAACAAGAGAAAGTTATTTATATACCGATAGCTGGGGTCCTCAAAGAGCCTTTAATCATTCCAGGGAGATTAGATCAATGTGTAATTTGAAAAGGGAATGGGGAAGAGATGACATGGTAATTATTATTGATCATTTCCGTGCACATTTTCCCAAAAGGTCTGCAGGACTAAATGTTTGCATTTATTAATTTAATTTGCTCAGGAGGCTCCAGCCCAAGACAGCAGTGCTGGGTTAAAACAACAAGTGCCAACAAGCAGGGTTGCCTGATAAATGCTCTATAAACATGGATGAATGGGTTAAGTAGCAGGGGGGAATTGATGGAGTTATGGCGCAAACAGAAACGCCCCTCTTAATACGGGCCAGAACAAGTCAAAACAACAGCATGTGTTATGTTAGGAGACTGAAACTGTCACGTTTAGTTAGCAGCAACGTTAGTCCACAACAGCATACAAGTGAGCATCAGAGAGCAGGGTCAGCCAGAATCCCTGGAGCAGCTGAGGTTGAGAGCTTTGCTCAAGGACCCATTACAAAACCACTCTGCCAGCTGCGAGAACCGGCAACCTACCGACGACGGCACACAGTATTAACCCACCGAGCAGCTCTAAATAATAATGGTGCATGTTTCCATGCACAGCTGAGTAAGGATTATGTACATTCCTGCAGGATGGAACACTGCTTCCCTCTACTGGCCTTTTGGGATACACTGGAGGATATCTGGATATATACCTAATCACAGGCACCTCCAGCTTACACCGAGTAGCCTTAACATTAAAACCACTGACAGGTGAAGTGAATAACATTGATTATCTTGTTACATTGGCACCTGCCAGTATCAGGGTGTAATGATACATTAAGCAAGTAAACAGTTCTTGAACATGACTTGATGGTACATTACATGAGAGCTACGGTAGCACAAATTGCTGAAAAAGTTAATGCTGTCTATGACAGAGAGGTGTCAGAATGCACAGTGCATGGCAGCTTGCTGCATATGAGGATGTGTGGCAGAGCAGTCAGAGTGCCGATACTGACCTCATGGGCATGAGGGCCTCAGAATTGCATCAGGGGTAGGGAACCCTGTTCCAGGAGTGCCAGAATCCAGCGGGTTTTCCATCCTACCTGGTCTCTGATGAGCCACGTGTAATCTCAGGCAGATAGTAACTTATCAAGTAGGAAAGAAAATCTGTTGGATGCTGGCATTCAAGGAACGGGGTTGCCAACACCTGTCAGCAGAGAGAGTGTGATGCTCTGGACAATCTGCTGAGAAACCTTGGGTTCTGGTATTCATGTGGATGTTACTTTGACATGTACCACTTAACTAAACATTGCTGTAGACAAAGTACAACCCATCACAGGAACTGTATTTTCCGATGGCAGGATAATGCACCTTGCCACACTGCTCTTCAATGGTGTGAGGAACATGAAAAAGAGTTAAAGGTGTTAATTTGGCCTCCAAACGCATAAGATGTCAATCCAATTGTCCATCACATCCCACAGATGCTCAAACAAGTTCAATCCATGGACACCCCACCCCATAGCTTACAAGACATAAAGGATCTGCTGCCAACGTCTTGGTGCCAGATACCGCAGGACACCTTCAGAGGTCTCATGGAATCCACGCCTTGATTGTTCAGATCCGTTTTGGTGGCAGGAGGGGACCCACACAATATTAGGCAGGTGATGTTAATGTTATGGCTGATCGGTATATATTTAAGTTATTTCGTGTGGTTAGAGGGTAGATATCTGTTCAGATGTGAAAACGCTGCGGTACGAAGCTGCACGTGGCTGAAACCCCAGGTCAGATCTAGCGCTTCACTTCCTGCCCCCATTTCAGTTGACTCACAACCCAGGTCCATCACAGTAAAGTGAACTGCTTGTGAAGTAAGACATGTTAAAAAGGGTTGTCTGGAACCCAGAACCCCTCCCAGGAAGCACAGGGTTTGAAGTCGTGTTTTGGAGGCGTTTCATTAGGGTGACCATACAATCCATGTCAGGGAGGGCACTTTGAGTTACTTCAAGGTTTTAAAACTACTTTTAACTAGTTTGGTTCTTCTAGCGCTTTGACAAGTTTGTTTCCTTGATTGAAAGACTCACCCAGATGTTTCATATTAATAAGTGATGCATGCATGATTATAGGAGACTGACCAATCGGCAGACAGCAAAAACTCCAGGTCTTTTTAATTGAAATGGTAGTTTACAAGTCCTGTACTAGCTCACATTTTCCTCCTAGACATGGATTATCTGGTCAACCTAGTTTAAAGGGTTTTTGAAATGGTTTCAGAATCAGAATCAGCTTTATTGCCAGGTATGTTAACACATACGAGGAATTTGTTTTAATGACAGAACTCTGCAGTGCAACAGAATGACAGTGACAAGACACAGGTAATAAGTTATATACAGATATACAAAATAGCGTGCAAAATAGCAATAAATAAATAAATAAATAAATAAAAATTTGCAATATTTGCTATATTTGCAAACTGCCCTTTTGAGAAACGATTTTTTAGATTAAACTGACAAACAAAAAAGAACTACAGTAGCAGGACTTTTACAGAAACCGGTTCCACAAAAATAAACGTGCTCAGATGACCAAGTCAAGCACAACTTTATCACGCCTTTATAAACCCAATACTGATAGTAGCCTATAGTACTGTAAGTCAGCCATGCTTTATAAGAAACATATTCATTCCCAAATAACGACAGCAAAACTTTATGTCAACTCAATTAAAACTTGGCTAAAGGTTATTTAAATAATTTAAATAAGCCCTCAAGCATGGAACACCGCGTAAATGTGCGAGTAAATCTGGAGACGGTCCAGAGGAACAAACGGCTCTTAGCTCGCCTTTACTGTCGGTTTCTCTGCTTCACTGCCCTGTACTTATCTGTTATTATGGTTTACAGGAGGCACATATTACACTACCAACAAAAGACAATAAAAGAAGCGTTAACTCATTTTAATATCAGTGTGAAAGGCTACAGAGAGCCCGCACAAGACGGTCTGGTACCAGCCGAACCGAGAATGGGTCAAAGGGAGCATGTACCTCAGGTGACAGAAAGCTGACACTGGAGGACTCACACACAGATTCGAAGGTGGCTTTGCAATCATCTCATTGCTCCGCTCACAAAGTTCCATGTGCAGAAATAGAATAATTCTGCCGCTGCAAAAGTTTACTGTATGCCTCGATAACTGACTGACCACTGACCTTACGCTGCCAAAGGGCGGCAGCCAACCCCCGTTGCCGTCCTTCAGCCGCGCAGCCAATAGGAAGAGAGGATTCAAGGCGATTGGGGCGGAGCCTGGGCGCAGGTGTCTGCGCCTGCGCGGACGGGGTGGAGCGCTGTAATTGGCGTTTATGTGGTGTTTTGTATCGCCTTTTTAATGTTGGAGTCGTCCGATCATGTATAGACAAACTAACATTTTACTGTGGAAACTTCGATATTTAAAGTGAGTACCTCCATAATGAGCCGCCAATCAGGATTAACCATTAATAATAATCAGCAGCAACATGATAGCACTTGTTAAATTGCAAAAACAAGCTGCCTACATAATCTGCGCACAAAATTTTTAAATAATTTAATATGGAAGGAAAGTTATTTTGCAGAGTTCTCCTGAGCTGTTGACATTTGTGTGCTTAGTATTAAGGTACAGAAATCATGGAGACACCGCAGTACATCTGTGACGGAGAAGGCTATGTCTTATAAGGCTGGACAAAGCATACATGGCTTTATAGTGAGGCAGGTAAGTCTGATAATCTAACCTCTTAAACCACACGTGGTGCCTGTAACTCTGTGTGTTTTATTCAGTATTCAGATAACTGTATCTATCCCTGAAGGGCAATTCAGTTCCACAACCTACCCAGTCCATATAAATATCTCAGTAGAGAACATTCGGGGTTATATTCTGATTCTCCAATTCAGGTCACACCTGTTCCTGATCTGTGTCTCACGGCTGTGCAGCTGAGCCACAATGTCACCGGAGCTGAGGTCCTGCACCTAGCCCGAGATGACTCCAATAACCTCTTCAGGTATGAAGGGCATGTCCAGAGTACAGCTATTCATTTAGTTTTTGAAACATCTTGTGGGGGGGGGGGGCAGAAACGACCCCAACGCACCAAGGAGCTGCCCTTTGTGGCATGACGACAGGTGGCGCCTGTGTCTGGCGTGTTCAGCTGCACCATGTGTGTTTGGCGTCTCTTCCGCACAGCGTTCAATTCCGCACGACGCCGAGGGACAGCACCGGGGTGCCGCACGTCCTGGAGCACACCGTGCTCTGCGGCTCGCACAAGTATCCCTGCCGAGACCCCTTCTTCAGGATGCTGAGTCACTCCCTGGCCACCTTCATGAATGCCTTCACAGGTCCTGCGACAGACATGCCACCACTTGGAATGTGGCAAGCTGCATTGCTGAATGCTAATTTTTAAAAATCTTACACTGTTATGCTTAATCCTCCTAAAAGCAATATTTGATTGCATTACTTAGTTAACGATTCAGCAAAACAGTGCAGACTGTCCCTGACTTGCCACCTATGCGACATACAAGGACTTGCACATGCGAACAAAGACTGCCTTTTTGAGAAATGAAAAGAAAATGAAGTAAGTGTATGTAGAAATAAATTCAGGCGGCTGTATGCTTGGCAGCGATATATCACCTATTGCGGGCTGCATGCTGTTTGTTAACTTCTGAGGTGACATATTAACTGATCCTGGCCTCACATACATATTCCAGTTTCATCCTCACACCAAAAAGTCAGTGAGATTATCCAAATTCTGACATATGTCAGTTTCAATGTACGTCTGTCAGAATGCAACAGAGTTGTAAGTTGGGGATAGTCTATAAAGATCTTCTGTTCTATTTTTATATCTTACAAAATTTTCTGCATTGTTGCCTTTGTGTACTGTTATTTCAGCAAGTGATTACACTATATATCCATTTTCCACGCAAAATGGGAAAGATTTCCAGAATCTCCTCTCCGTTTATTTGGATGCCCTGTTTTTCCCAAGTCTCCATGAGTTGGATTTTTGGTAAGTCTGCTGCTGGGGCAGCCTGCTTGAACGTGGCCAATGGCTGCACCTCGCTTCATGCATGCGTGTGACCCCCTCTGAGGCCGGGAACCGACAGTCCCAGGCTGCAGCTGGAAGGAGGGATCCATGCCACGAGGAGCTGCAATTTAGCGGCTTTTTCTGTTCGTACAGGCAGGAGGGATGGAGACTGGAGAGTGAGAATCCCACCGATCCAGATTCTCCGCTGGTGTTTAAAGGCGTCGTCTTCAATGAAATGAAGGGGGCTTTTGTAAGTCACAGTGCAGAATAAAAACATGTAATAATAAAAACAATCAAATAAAACAATAATTGCCTTTGGCAAATCCTTGCAAAACTGGAAGTGTGCATGTTTTAGTAGGAATATGTTATTAAAACTTAATTCTGTAATTTGTTGTGATGTTTAATTACCCGAATCGGTTTTTCTCAACCCAGTCCTTGGGGACCTAAATGATCTTATTGAATAATACGAATGAAACGACAAACTCACGGGTTAGGCTGTATACAGCAGATGTTTCACCATCCTCACCTAGCTCACCCTTACAGGCTCACAGCGAGAGTCTCTTCGCTCAGCACCTCCAGAACAAGCTCCTCCCGGCCCACACCTACTCAGTGGTCTCGGCTGGAGATCCCTTATCCATACCCGACCTCTCCTGGGAGCAGCTGAGGTGGTTCCACACCAGACACTATCACCCTAGCAACGCGAGGTATCGCCCGGAACCATCTGGCCAGAACTATCACACCAACCACAGGAGCATCTGTAAAAAAGGCAGATTCTTCTGTAGCTGGACCACTTGCTCTTAGATGGTTATTTTGTTACTTGCTATAATCAAGATCTTTGTATATGGGAAAAAGTGCATGTTAGTATATATAGAAACTTTGGTGCTTTTTCAGGTTCTTCACTTACGGTGACCTGCCTCTCGAGCAGCATCTGAAGCAGATCGAGGAGCAGGCGCTATCCAGGTTTGATCGGATCGACCCTGACACTGCCGTGCCCCCGCAGCCCCGCTGGGACTGTCCTGTGAGTTTGTCCTGGGTGGATCAGGAAGGAGACTTCCTTTAAACAGAAAACAGAGAATGATCATTCAATCACGTTATATCAATAAGTGCTGCTTCAGTTACCGTGGGAGCAATAAATGCGACTTTTGTTTGTGAATGAACTTTGACAGTGCTGCACATAATTGTAGCCATGGAGACTAGCCTAGTAAACCCTGACCCCGTGTTTTTGCTCTTCCAGAGGGAATACCACATAAGGTGTGACTCCAACCCTTTGGCCCCGGAACCTTCTAAGCAGAGTTGCCTGACTGTGAGCTACCTTCTCGGAGAGTGCGTACCATTTTGTGGTCACCCACTGTCAGATACACTGAACTAGCAATGTTTTGTCACATCTTTTTACACATTACAGTAATGAGCAGGCCTTGGTGACACTGCTGAAATCTTTGCCCAGCGTCACAGATACGTTTGAGGCCTTCACACTGAACCTTCTGTCCTCGCTGATGGTAACCGGACCCAACTCACCATTTTACAAGGCGCTGATTAAACCCAAGCTCGGAACTGCCTTCTCCTCCATCGCGGGGTGGGTTTCAATTGATTTTATTTATTCCCAGCGATGAGGATGTGCAAAAATGTTCACGTTTCTCCAACAGTTTGATCACTGCTGTCATCTTGTTTATTTTCAGATACGATGGAAGTAAAAGGGAAGCATCATTCTCCATTGGCTTACAGGGAATATCTGAGAAAGACAGGGAGAGAATTAAAAATACCATCCTCCAAACCATAGACCACATTGAAGCGTAAGAATCGTCATTATCATCTTAATGGCAGCAACAGAAATTTCAAAATGAAAGGTCATTAGTCCCCATATATAAAGGTCGTGGTCGACTTATGACCGCGATCAGTTCCGACTAGCCGGTCGTAAGTCAATTTGGTCATAAATTGGCCCTTTATTATATATGGAAAATTATCATATGTATAGTATATTGTATAATAAAGTTAAATAATCTTTAAGTCATAATGTTTGGTGTTTTTAAACCTTATTATCATATCATATTTCATTTTCTAAGTTCATTGCTGCCCGCAGTTGGGGCAGAAACTGTCATACACTCACACTGGGCAGCACTCCTGCTGCACGATGCAGTGCAGTCACTCCTGCTGCACGATGCAGTGCAGTCATGGCCATTGGTATCTGAACGGTTGTAAAGTCAATCAGTCATAAGTCGCATATGTCCTAAGTCGACGATGACCTGTATATATACTCTATTCAATATATACTCTATACTCTATATGTATATATAGAGTATAGCGTAGGTATTCTTCACTTATTGAAGAAAATATAACTTATTTCAAGATATATTATTGCTCTTTGTCAGTCAGGTTACCCAAGAACTAACAGTGATTTTAAAGTTCGTTCTCTGTAACACACGGGAGATCGACAGGCGGATCGGTGCGGCGTCAGCAGTGATGCGAGCGCTGCATCGGTCTGTCGTGGTGAAGAAGG
>JAODJU010000001.1:15555935-15566158 GCA_026776725.1 Gnathonemus echidnorhynchus
GGTTTCCCTGCTGAGACTGCTGCCCCCGCGACCCGACCTCGGATAAGCGGTAGTTAATGGATGGATGGATGGATGGTTCTCTGTAACACTGCTTTGCTTTTATCTTCTTGGCATGATTTTAAAAAGCTCTGGCTTTGAAGAAGAAAGGATTGAAGCCCTTTTACACAAAATCGAAATCCAGTTGAAGCATCAGTCCACACATTTTGGTCTGGCCTTAGCATTTGTAAGTACTGGACCTTAAATAAACCCTGGCTAATGGATGCCCATTGAAAACATGTTATCTGCAGTTATATTTCCTCTTATAATGTACAATGTAACACTGTATTTTCATAAAATATGTTACGAATGAGAAGTATGCATCATTTCTTGTTTAAAAACATAGTATATTGCACCTTGCTGGAATCACGACGGAGACCCGGTGCCAATGTTGAGGATCGGCGACAACGTAACTCGTTTCAAGCAATGCCTGAAGGATAATCCCCGCTACCTTCAAGAGAAAATCAAGCAGTATTTCAAGGTAGCGTTTCTGATTGGAGATCTGCCTATTGATGGGTGGCATATGTACGGTAATGAGTATGCTGTCGCATGCAGGACAACAAGCACAGACTGACTCTGTCCATGAGCCCGGACCAGCTGTATTTTGAGGAGCAGAGGAGGGCTGAGGAGGAGAAGCTCCAGCAGAAAGTCCGGACTCTGTCCGACGGAGACAGGAAGGAGATCCGTGAGAAAGGCAAATGTCTTCAGTGTCGCCACATAGATTTCGGTTCAGTTTGTCCTCGAGTTTGATTCCTCTGCATGTCAGTAACTTTGTATTAAAGACTACAGTTACTCAGAGCATCTCGCACCACATAATGTGGTAAGAAGCCCTGATTCTATTAGGAATTGCTGAATGACAACTCAAGAACCAAAGGGTATATCTGTGCAAAGAGGTACAGGTTAACTTAAGAAATAAGAACCCAATATTTAAAGACACATAAATGTGACTGGCAGTTTCTGATTGTCCAGTAAAATACTTTGTGTGTTTTTTTCTTTAAAGGCCTACAGCTTCTGACTATTCAGGGCTCAACCCAGGATGCCTCCTGCCTCCCAGCTCTCAAAGTGTCTGATGTTGCACCAGTGATCACAGCCACTCCTTTAGAGATGGGGATGGCAGGTACATATCCAGTTAAGGAACTGCTGAGTTATGGGTGCTGGATGGATAGACTTGGAACCTGGTGGACTTTACCTGCATGCTTAAATAATGATGTTGGCCAAATGTTATACTGAAGTAATTATTGGAATGTATTTATGTACACATACACACAATTTGTATGAATACACAGACCTTGGTAATGCTGTAGTAGTTGTTCAGGCAGGTTCTAGAGCTCTCTGTGTGTTGATGGTCACTGGTAGGCCTTGGATTTGTCAAGGGTCAGTATTCCATGTTCCCGTTCAGCTGATGTTCCAGTACAGTACAGTCCCCAACCCACAAATGGGATGGTGTATTTCCGAGCACTGTGCAGCCTGAAGACGCTGCCCGAGGACCTGAAGATTTACATTCCACTCTTCTGCAACATCATCACAAAGTAAGGGAGTCTGAAGATGTCACAATGAAACGATTCAAGTAAGATTGTTTTGTTGAGATGTATTTTTACCTGGTGTCCCAGGAGTTTGATAGAGGGGTTTGCCATTGCAGGCTAGGTTGTGGAAGTCTGGATTACAGACAGCAGTCGCAGCAGATGGAGATGAAGACTGGGGGGATGGTGGTCTCTCCACAGGTTGTCACTGACCCTGGAAACCTGGACACCTACGAGCAGGTGAATCTTAGCCTTCACAGCCCTTACCATGCTGGAAGGATGCTGTCTCTGGGTTGTTTTACTCACCTGGAGTATGTTGATTTTAAACATGGGTATGGATCTTTTAAAAGATTACCCATCCTAACCAGAAATGGGTTGCTAATTCCTGTGAAGAAAATTAGCTTAATTTCATTCTAGGGAATTCTCCTTACGTCTTCCTGTCTGGAAAGAAACATCTCGGCTATGTTTGACCTCTGGGCTGAAATATTCAACAGGTTAGGGGTCGTCAAAGCCTTAACATATGAAGCTCTTGTTTTAATACTTGAAGATGGGAAATTATTCAAGTACATGCTTGGAAATGGAGAACACCGCCTTATGGACATGGTTAGAAATGTATACGTCTCTCCCAGCCCTAATTTTGAGGATGAGGAGCGCCTGAGAGTGCTGGTGATGATATCTGCCCAAGAGCTGTCCAATGGGATCTCCAGCTCCGGACATAGATACGCCATGACGAGGGCAGGCCACACCTTGACATCAGCTGGGAAACTTCAGGAGACCTTTGATGGAATGGATCAGGTAAGATGTACCAGGATGCCAACCACAATAAAGCAACATGTTAGGTGCATCGTTGTAAGTCATTAATGATTGATTCATTAAAGGTGCAATTTATTAAACGGATTGTGAACCTGCCCAACCTCAACGTTGTCCTTCAAAAGATGCTTGAGATAAAGAAATACATCCTCGACCAACAGGACATGAGGTCAGAATGCATCACGTAACCTACCTGCACATTGTTATGATCCCCTTTACAATATCCAGCTGTGTTCCACTCCTGAATATATCAGACTATGGTCAAATATTTGTTCTGCCATCTGTCATCTCAACATAATGGGGCTTGTTCTCAGATGTGCTCTCAATGCCACGCCCCAGAGGATGTCCGAAATGGCACTTCACGTTGAGGAGTTTGTGGAGAGGATCTCCATCAAAAAGAATTGCAGATCCAGCCAGCTGAATGTTACTGAGGTACTGACAGTACCGACAGACACCCGAAGGGGGCGTGGTAATGTTTACAGTTGGTGTATGTGATGTGTACATTGTTAAGCATCAATGGCACTTTTAGCCCTGGAGATCTGTAATGCATGTTTAAGTCTTGGTTGGTCCATGTTGGATGTTACGGTTGATTCCTATTTCAGCAGCCTGTTAACTTCCCATCACCCTCCTCATCCAGCCCAAGTGGCAAAGTAGTCTCAGTAGACAGGATATAAGGAGGGTCTCTCACCTTCGAAGGGGCAGGATCTGAGGCTTCTTGCAAGGAACTCCTCTATGTCCCTTTTTCAGGAGCCGACCTTCACGCCCCGCCAGATGAAGACCTACTTCGAGCTTCCGTTTCCTGTGAACTTCACTGGCGAAAGTGTCCGTACGGTTCCTTTCACACACCAGGGCTATGCTAGGTAATGCAAACCTTTAGGAGCCAAAAACAGCGCCACTCTCCGCACGCTGGTCATCATGCTCACTGTGCCACCAAAACACTGAACGGCCTGGTGGGGCCGCTGTTCCTCACTCTTGTGTCATCATGCAGCGTTGTATCTCCTTGGGCATTTGGAAAGAGCCTGTCCTGTCCTGGCATCTGGCCCCCTAGGCTTCTGGTTACAGGTTAAGGTTTCGTAATACTGATCCTGAGGTAAAACCAACCCCCCCCCCCCTCCCCGAGGCTCCCCATAGATACACTTTAATTTCTACACTGTGGTTATTTTTCTCTGCATTTCATTTAGTCTTGTGATACTGAGTCACATGATGACGACAAAGTTCCTACATGGAGAAATCAGGGAAAAGGGTGGAGCTTATGGGGGCGGAGCTATGATGGACCACAGCGGCCTTTTCTCCTTTTATTCGTACAGGTGGGAGGCCATCGACCTGACCCATTAATGTGAGCTTATTATTACTGACCACAACCGTCTTACTGTCATTTATGAAAATATACAGGAATTGATACACTGGGTACTGCATGAGCCAGAATCCCAGGTCTTTTTCAGTCATATAGCAGCTGCAAATAAACTTAATTTCACCACTCAACCTCCCCACAGGGACCCAAACTGCATGCAGACGCTGTCCACCTTCAGTCGTGCTGTGGAATGGGTGAAGAATGGGAAGTTCTCCCAGCAGGACGTTGACGAGGCCAAACTGTCAACATTCGCCGCTGTGGATGCCCCAGTGGCACCGTGTAATAAAGGCAGGTGGCTTCTGCTGGATGGCGCCCCCTCCTGGAGCACTTCAGACTGAGCCCTCTATGTGAGATGCTTGTTCCCTTCAGGTCATGTGACTTACTGACTGCTTTAGGTATGGACCGCTTCCTGAATGGCGTCTCAGATGAGCTGAAGCAGGAACACAGGGAGCGACTCTTCGCCGTAACAAAGCAGGACTTGATTGCCGTGGCAACCAGGTAACTATGAAAAACTCTTTATGTAAAACGTTCACACAGACACCTTTCAGTGAATTCATGTGTAGGTGGAGTTTAATCATGGCCTTAGCTGATACAGATAACGTGTACAGTATAAGTACAAATACAGGTGTAAGTATCACGTGGTAACATTAACGTGTTTGTTGTCACAGGTACCTTGGAGTTGGACAGCAGATACATGGAATAGCTATCCTCGGAGCGGAAAATGAAAATATCAGGAGGGATCCATCCTGGGTTGTAAGATAATTAAGAATCATGGAGATCAATCAGAGGATCATCGCCTTCTGTGATGTTATTCAGATATGTTTACGAGAACATTTCACAGCCGCTGGGCTAAATACTCCTGCACAACAGACTTCTGATATTCACAATTGTCAATGTATAGAACAACCTACAGTTTGTACACAACTTCAAACTCTCTGTGGGTTTCTGTACATTTTCCTTGGCTGCACAGATTTTTAATCCATGATAAATTATTATGTACAGCTAATAAAATTTCAGCTTTTTAAACAGTTATAGTCTGACATATAGCTGTGCATCTTTAGTCCATTTCATCTCCATTCACATTCCATTAGTCAACTTTTCCCAGATGGTCTGATGGGTCCAAATAGATAGATAAATGCTGCAAGGCCACTTGGGTAAATAAACACACACCAACACGAGATAATCTTCACGAAACATTAGCGTTACTGTTTGAACATGAATACTGTGTTGGTGTTTCTAATATATCTCCAGTTTGAAGGATCTGCAGTATGATCTACCCTGACATTGCTGGAAGGTTCTAATACATGGAGGTCAGTGGTAGGAGCACAGCCCCTCTGGCACCCAAACTACAAAGTGAGTTACTTTCCTAGAATAACACAAGGTTTGCAGGTACACAAGAGCGAGGGGACAAAGCCATACTATCTGTCTAACCAATGGAGAAACCATGTGGGCGGAGCCAAAGCCGAGATCAGATGGTGGATGCTTCAGACTCCTTGGACTGATTCCGCACCACGTGCTCCAGCTGGCCTGAGTCGGAGATGTCGTAGCTGGTCTTGTATTTGGCCAGGATCTTCATCAGAGGGCGGAGTTTGAGCCACCACTGCTCCTTGGGGATCCTGTGGCTGTCGGCGGAGCAGAAAGGGGTACATGAGCCAATAGTGGCAGACGGGATGTGGGTACAAGTGGGTGGGGCTTACACAAAGTCAGTGTCATCCTTCAGCTGCACCACGGGCTGGAAGACAAGAGCGCGCCGGCGCATTCCGAGCAGGCAGGCCGTGTCCTCTGCACTGGTGAACACACGCCCTGTAGGGGATGCCACACACACACACAAAGATAAAATCCCATTTTACCTCAAACACCTACAAGTTAGCAGCCTGACACCCATTGTAAATATATACTTCATACCTTCATCTTAAGTGATCCGTATAAGAGGCATTCAGCAAGAAAAACAGAGCAGAGGGAATTGCACTGGTAAGTTAAACAAAGGGATTAAAATGCAAGCAATAAAGTAAATATCAGACCACATCACATGCAAGACGGCAGCTTTATGTCCTCAGTATGTTTGAGTTTGTGCAAACCAAAATAACGAAGCTGTTTGCCTGGAGTTAATATCATTAACCAGCTTTTACCGGGAGGCTGAACCATTTAGGCATCTTTGTGCCAGCCCTCGTTGAGCGATTAATCATGCCTTGTGGAGCAGTGCACACAGATTTTTTAACATCCCTTTAATTTGTTGGTCCCATTTTGACCAGTGAAGGTTGCAAGCATAGACACATCTCACCTTGTCTGTAGCTCTCCTTAAGCTTCCTAGAAATCCACTGCATAGCTTTGGCCGATATCTTTGTACCGAAGTTCCTGTCAAAGGGAGAAGGTGCTCCTCCCTTTCAGGAGTGAAAAAGCAGGGTCAGGTTGCACTTTGGAACAGCTGATGGTTAAGGACCTTGCCCAAGAGCCCAATTGTGATATCTGCAA
The DNA here is from genome assembly GCA_026776725.1 of Gnathonemus echidnorhynchus. Lineage (NCBI taxonomy): Eukaryota > Metazoa > Chordata > Actinopteri > Osteoglossiformes > Mormyridae > Gnathonemus > Gnathonemus echidnorhynchus. The sequence continues at coordinate 15,562,125 of JAODJU010000001.1, forward strand.
ACTCCAGGGTTTGAATCAATAACCTATGTATCTTTAGCACAGTGTCCCAACCCACTGAGTTGCCACAAACCACCCCCAACACCAGGAAGCAGTGTCTCTCATGAAATCGTTACCCTTACCTGCTGCATGTGACCCAGAACATTCTTCCTGCAGTCAAACAAGCCCTTTCCTTCTTCGGTGTACAGCTGATAAATGAAGTCCGTTGTATAGTTCTTGTTGGAGTTTTCATTTCTGCAACAACAAACTTGAACTTGACGTCCAGGGTTTGAGGAAAAGAATGTCTCCTGGCAGCTATCTAGACAAGTGTGATGATGTTACCTCAGGACCAGACCTCTCTGGATGCTCGTCTTCATCTTTTCTGTCAAGTGCTCCACGTTTGACTGAAATTTAAAGATTCCACATCAATCCTCAGACATCCCATTTTCTGTCTTGTTTGTCTTCTCATAGGGTGTCAAAGGTCACACTGATCTACAACACCAGTTTAAGTGTAAACCAAAAACAAACAAGCCTGGTCTAATCACTCACTTTCAGATTTTATCAGCACTTCATAAAGTTTGAGGAACATTAATTTTGAAGCAAAACATTCTGGTCAATAATCATATGTTTAAACTCAAGGGTATGTTCTTGAGAGAGGGGAAAAAAGCAGTATTGACTACAGAAACCCCAAGGTAGCCCAAGGTAAACTCATTAATTTCTACACATACCTGCAAGTCTCTGATATCGAAAGGTTCCTCGTAAACATAGGCTGCGTCCGCCCCTGAGGCTAGCCCCGCCATGCTGGCCAGGTACCCGCAGTAACCCCCCATGGTCTCAATGATGAAGACCCTCCGCTTGGTGCCGCTGGCAGACTGCTTGATGCGGTCGCATGTCTGAAAACACAGTGTTCTGTGAGAAAGCCATACAGAACTTCTCCAGATCCTTCTCCAGCAAGCCAAAGCACAGAGCACATCACAGAGCAATGCAAAGACACTTCAGATGAAGACCACCGGCGCCAGACGAAGAAGGAAACCACATTTTCACTGTGTTTTTCAGTAATTGAACTGAAGGGCAGGTAGGGGAGGTGTCGCTCACTTCCACGATGGCGTTGAGGGCAGTATCGGCGCCGATGGTGAGGTCCGTGCCTGGCACATTGTTACTGATGGTGGCTGGCAGCATGCAGAGCGGCACGCAGAATTCCTCGAAACGCAGACGAGCCTCGTGAAGCTGCAGCAAGCTCTCCAGCGCCTGCGGTGAAGACAAGGCACCAGGGCACTGATGCTTTCTTCCCACTGGTGAAAAGTGGGTGTCACTAAATCACCGGACGGGCCGCCTCCATGCCTGTACTGCCGTTTCACCATGAAACATGGCAGACATAGAGATCAGAGACCTAACACATCCTACCTACACTCACATGAAAATTCACGGCCTGCCAGTTACTGCTAATTTGCGTTCCTAAGGCTGTGCTGCATATTTATAACACGTTAACTACATACCTCAAAGCCTCCAATCACAAGCAAAGCATTAATGTTGTGTTTCCTCATCTGCTCCGCAATCTTCTCCAGGTGCTTCCCAGGAAGTGTCCTGGAATGAATTAACAAGACCATGTCCTTGGTGTTTGTTCCCAAAGTATGGAAGCTTTGGTTTACATTTGATTACACTAGTAATTTGTTCTGCCATCTCTCATCTCAACGCAACGGGGCTTGTTCTCAGATGTGCTCTCAACGCCACACCCCAGAGGATGTCCGAAATGGCACTTCACGTTGAGGAGGTTGTGGAGAGGATCTCCACCAAAAAGAATTGCAGATCCAGCCAGCTGAATGTGCTGAAGTACTGACAGACAAGAGTTTGTGGACGCTCAATATCACATTTAAATGGCGTTATTACAACATCAAAGTGAGTCCTACACTAATTAAAGCCTTACCGTTTTGTTCCTAACAGTGATCCGCCTTGTCCGGTCCAGCCTCCCACATCAGCCCACTTCACCTCCTTGATCTGAGGGTGAAAAGCGGGCAAAGTGCAGAGGAGTCATTTACACGTTTCCTCTGGACGATTCAGCAGGGTTGGGGTTAGCAGCAGGTGAAAACAAACATGGAAAGTTATGTAATTCTTATAGTAAGACATTGCGTGAATTACTTTTACTACCATAGCAAATCTGAAATGTATCTTTATCTTCATTGACATTTATTTAATTTAACAAATGTGTTTTTCCAAAGCAAGTAGCACATTACAAACATTCATGCTGTCAAGGAGTCGATTAAACATAAGTATAGCTAAGCTGAGCTTCCACTGAATACCCAGGTAAGAGTGTAAGCTGTTTTGGAGCAGGAGCAGCACAACATCAACCAAACAAAGCAAGAACATAATACGACAATTATTAAATGTAACAGAATAACAATAAGAGAGTTCAAGGAACATGGATAAGGTAGTACAGGTATTATCCTGTGTTATCCTGTGTTATCCCGATATCTAAGATATGACATTAGTTGTTTTAAATCCTCCATCCTCAGGAGCTCATTGCTTCTGGACAAATTAGCTTTAAATGTATTCAGCAGACGCTTTTGTCCAAAGCGACACAGAAGTGAGGCGGATCGTGCATCACAAACACACAGCTGTCAAGCCCAAGCCCTGCTAGGCTGAGCTTCCAGTGAAATTAAATGGCTATCAAGACGCTCGTCAGTGTAAACACCACTGCCATGGGACACACTGTGGAGATTGTGAGACTAATTAGCTTACAGACCTATCTAATAGAATCCTTTTACGGAGTCGCTCTGAGACACCGCAGGGGTAGGACCGTGCATAGAGAGTAAGATGTGAGCTAAAGCAGCACAGCGCCTTCTACTGGACATTAAGTAAAATGCTTCATGGATGGCAAATGGGTGGATACACTCAAAAATAAGCATCTACTGACATTGGTAGCGGGAGAATCTGGGCTTTAGAAGCGTCAGTGGGTGGCAATTTGTTGCTGACTAGTTTAATCTAACAGGAAGTCATAAATTAGGTTATATTATGTTGGTAAAGTCTTATGTACCAGGAGGATAAAACAACAGGCCAACCAGTGGTAAGATAACAGTGTTTTGCTATTAGTAGGTGTGGTATCTGTCTGTCAGGGCAGAAATGACAGTAATGAAAGGCAGACCTGTCCGTTGTAGAAGCCCTCGAAGCCATCATAGACCGCAAACATCTTATGTCCCTCGGAGATGCCCACCCTAACTGCCGAGCGGACTGCCGCGTTCATGCCTGCTGCCGGGGCCCCCACATTCAGGACAGCCACGTTGAAGGAGCTCTGGGGTTGGGGGGGGACAGATCTCAGAAGAATACCAGCCAGGTTTGCCTGGTCACTAAGCAACAAGTCATTTGTACGGCAGTCTCTCTCGATTGCTTTGGAGCACTTTTAAAATGACAATTAACATTTGCAAAATAACAAGTATAATCCCCAAACCATAATGTCATTTCGGCACAGCAGAAAGCAAATGTTTTACTACATATATGCAAATGCTTATGTACAATTGTCATCATTTGACACAATTTTCAATTGCTTTAGTCTTGTTGGTCAAAATAGATGATGTACTTTCACAGTGTAATAATTTTACACCCAAAGTATATCTGTATGTGATAATGGTGTTAGCCACCACTTGCAAAACAGTTAACCGAGAATTCAAAAAGATTTAAAAATATATTCCATAAACTGCAGTGAAAAGGCATTACTATGTTTCAGAACAGGATTTTGTTATACTGCTGGGTGACTTTTTTGTTTACTATTGTACTGTGTCTTGAGATCTGAGGAAAATATGTGTGCGTGTGAGTGCTTTCTCTTGCCAGTGAACTTTACATACTGTAATGTAGAGCCTTGCAATGGTGAAACTGCTGGCATCTTTGAAATGAATAAATATCAGTTTGCTAAAGAAAAATGATCAATTAGTGACACTGAAAAAGAGAAAAATGATTATCATTCAGAAGTTTGGAGCTCAGTAGCATGTTTACCAGAGCATGTGAGCGGAGCGGAGCGTGAGCGAGGAGCGGAGCGGGCGGAATTTGGTCAGAGCGCGGAGCGGTTT
>JAODJU010000001.1:15571244-15586295 GCA_026776725.1 Gnathonemus echidnorhynchus
CCCCCCCCCCCCCCCCCACAATGCTGTACCTTGCTGCACCAGCTCCTCCAGCAGGCCACTCCACTCTTCCCTGAAGAGGTTGGCCCCGGTGAGGCTGCCGTCACCACCAATGACACACAGGTTGGAGATGCCACGCTGCACCAGGTGGAGGGCGGCTTTCAGGCGGCCCTCGCGGGTGCGGAACTCGCTGCAGCGGGCACTGCCAATGACAGTGCCACCCTGGTGGCAGACAGCGGACACTGCACTCGCTCAAGCAGAATTCAGCCCTGATGCATCTCAACCTACACTGACAGGGTGGCCGCATTTAACTACAGAAGGTGATAAATTCAATTATTGGTCAATCATCAAAAACTCATCTTAAAATTGCTTGTCCACCCTCTCCTAAGAAGCGTGGCAATGTAAATACCCACAAGCAGCCACAGTCCTGCTGAGCACTCAGGCAAGAAAGCCCTCCATACCCACTCACCATCTGCAAAACACTGGACACGCTCTCCCACTTCGCCTCCTTAATATTCTCACCACCGTCCACCATACCCTGATAACCCTACAAGGAAGCAGACGGGAACACACTTAATCAAGCTCCGCCTCTGCACCAACGAGGACTTTATTAAACCAATTACGCGCCATTACTGGGTTCAGCATTATGCATGTCCTAGGACAGCGCATCAGCTAACAGCGTCCATTTGTACAGGACTGACATACAACAACAAATTAAAATGCAAAATTTAAACAAATTTAAATATAAAATTAAAAAAACAGAAGCTCTTCCGTAAATTTTATGATATTTACAGTACCACTAGATCAGAGCTGTTTCTCCCTCAGCAGGCATATAAACTCAGTATATCAGTGTATTATTTAACATATATCGGTATATAACTGACTTCATGAATGAAGTAGACTTTAGCTCCAACGTAGATTCCCATTCGGATGACAGCACGGACGGCAGCGTTCATCCCTGAAAAGGCAAACGATGAACGAAAACAAACATTGTCAATGGTCAACGCAAAGCATGGTCAACAATCAACACCAAGAATGATCAACACATCTCCCCGCAAACCCATCAAACGCACATCCCATAAAGGTTCTTCAAAGCTTTGGCTGTCAGCTGCTTCCTAGGGAACCACCACCCACCAGCAGAGAGAAGTGCCAGAGGGCCCTAAAGGAAAGGACTGAGGACCCTTGGGGTAAACATGACCAGCAGCCCGATTAATCCCAAAAGTGATCATGATGATCCAGAATGGTGCCAGTGAGCTCTACCACGGCCTGGGGGGTTCAGGCTGCAGAAGGGTGTGTCAAGCCTGAACAGGTCCAGCTCCACAGAGCTCTCAGAAGGTTATCTGCTAAACCATAGTGGTTTTCAGGTAGGACACAACAGTTTCAGGTGAGCTTGATACCACTGAAGAGTATACTCAATAAGAGATCAAAGTAGATTTTACATTGCTCTGTATAAATCTAATTAATTATCGAAGGGTACTCTATGCATTTTTGACAATACTTAATACTCACCTCACACCTTCACACATTATGGTTTAACAATTCTCCACGCATGTCATGGGATTTATTCCCTCCTTTCTCTCATAGGTTCTTCATTAATGCGGAACAAGCAGACAATAGAAGCTGTACCAGATTAATTAGTGTGCACTGGATTATGGTCTCTATTCAAGGTGTTATCCTAATTGGCATACTCTAAATAACTAAATTATGTCTTATTATTGTTGCTAGGAAGCAATCAACAAACTCACAATGACATTACAGCAGCTGTCCCACATTAGAAAAGTAATTTGATAAACACACTGAGATCCCATCAAATAAAATATGTTTTTACATACCGACTTGCTTAAGTTAACAGTTAAATAAGGAGAGATTTAGTACAGACGCTCCTCTACTTACGAACTTTCAACTTATTAATGAAGAGGACTGTAAGTCCAAATTGTGTTCATTGGGCTTCCGTTTCCTGTCCGCAACATCATTTTTTTTTCTTTCTGCGCGGCAGTTTCGCCTAGTACGACTTCTGGCCGCTACACCCGCCGCGCAGCAGCGTAGCCTGCGTAGTTCCAGCATATCTTAGTTATCTGTACTTGCGTATACCATTAAAATGATGGTGAATAACGACTTACGACATTTCAAGTTACGAGCGGTGGTTCGGAACGTGTCGCATTCGGAAGTAGAGGAGCGTCTGTATTACCATTGCCTATTACGCCTTTTGCGTTATTGTGGCACGTAAAGATGTCAGTCATGGCAAGTTCTATGGAAAACCATAAATACTGGGGCAATATTAAAGCCGATCAATTGTAATATTAGCCTACAGTCATGATATAAACAGAAAATATGAAAATGTGATCTTTACCACCTTCCACTGTACTTTTCATGGGCAGGGTAAAAATGTTAACCCCCAAGGTACTTTTACCCCAGCACCTTCTAGCTCTACCAGGAAGGTCATAAATCCTGAGTCCTGCGGAGTCCTGTATGGTATGGCGGCTTCTTCGGGCGCATCCATAAACGTCATCCGGCTAAAAGGGAATTGCTGTTTACCACAGCACCGACGTCACGCACGCGTTAATCATTATATGGATTAGGAGAAATATTCCCCTATTCATAGGTCTCTATTGTTATACTTAATATAGAGCCTAGATCCCAATTAAACACTTCCTGCTTTCTACAGTAAATTCAAAACTGCAGTTTATTAATAAACGGTAACTGACGGAAATCCGCCCCCGCAATGCAGTGATGCTGGTTTACTGATGCAAGACCCTGGTACTCTATGCATCTGTCTAAAAAGTGAATTTCTCAGTGACAGTGCAGAAGATAGACGGGCATGTCGGTTAAGCAACGGGGGACGACGACAGGGCTGCATATGATGATGAAATGATTCGCACAGCAGCTGAAATAATAATACATTGAAATATTAATTCAATTTGCGGCAGCCGCTTATGAAACGGTTTGCTCTGCAACTGTCTGCGATACGGACGATGTTATTATCTGCGACTCGCTGTATTTAATGTGGATGTTACGGGTCGAGGGCAATGTCATCCAGTGTGGTTACCTTGCGCATCTCCTCCGCTCGTCAGTACGGCGATGGCTTTTCCAGCCCCACAGAGGCTCTCGAAAAACTTCTTATTATCGGGCTGCTTTTCCATCTCTGCGCTCATCCTCTAGCGGGATCTAAGTAGGAGTCAAAGCTGCGGGAATGACGCGTTAAAGATCGAGCGGGTTCCGGCACGATGTCGCCGCTGCGATGGCTGTCCAGTCCCCCTCCTTTCCCTTCCTTTACTGTTCCCAGGTCCGCCTGGCTTTCCCCATGGCTGCATCAGCAGTTTTTCCAGCTCACCTGATTAAATGACACAGTGCGCATCCAATAGTAGCCTTTATTAAAGCGTCTATATGCGCATCTCTCTGCCCCATTAAACCTTATCTGCGCATCTCCATCTGCCCTATTAAATCCTACCGCGCATCTCTGTCTGCTTTATTGACCCCGTCTGCGTATCTCTGTCTGCCCTATTAAACCATATCTGCGCATCACTTTTTGCGCTATATTAAAACCTTATCCGCGCATCTCTGTCTTCCGTATTTAACCTTAACTGCACATCTCTGCTTTATTAACCCCCATCCATGCATCTCTGTCTGCTTTATTGACCCCTATCCACGTATCTCTGTCTGTTTTATTAACCCCTATCTGCGCATTTCTGTCTGCTTTATTAACCCCCATCTGCGCATCTGTGTCTAACCTTTAACTCTGTTTATTATTTTCATATTATTAGTATTGCCTTTGCACTTAGTTTCGATGATACTATAATGATATAAAGAAAAGCTTTCGCTGGGATCCTAACTAGTCCAGCTGTTCAGAACATTTCTTTAAAGTAATAGCTGATTGAATATGGTGTTGTGTCCCCATAAAAAGTCCCCATAAAAGAGAATTTCGGATTCTCGTACATCAGTGTATATCACGTCATGAAATGCATTGTCATCTTGCGTGTGCTTTAGCTGATCGCATTTTGACATGCTTCACGACTATCAGTGCTGTAAGGCTGAGATCAAATGCATATCATTCGTTATTGCATATATTTCAAATTTCTAATTACCAAGGAATCATAATGAAATTACCGATTTTGCAGCATTGTCTCTGTTAAGTTGTATGTTTGATATATTAAGTTGAAAAAGTCACAGCAAAACTTTAGCTTATTTCATAAATAAGGGTTCTATAAACACTGGAACTGAAACCGAAAACGTATGCAGCCTTGTTTTTCAGTATTGTTTTGTATTCCGTTTAAATTTTAATATGTATATTTAATATATAAATTATTGTTTTAAAAATGTTAAATACCGTTTTCAATATTTTGAACAATATTAACCTGCACTGTATAAACGAAATACCCGTAATAAGACGTCACTGACACGGCCTATTAGTTTGTCTCTGGCGACATCTAGTGGTAAATTTAAAAGAAACCGGTGGAATGTTGTCCCAAAGGTACAAAGAAGGTTAGCCCCCAAAACATAATGAAATATAAGTGCTCCTCGACTTATACTGTGGTGACGAACACGTCATAAGTAGACAATATATGAATATGATATAATAAATAAATAACTACAGTCACTTAATAAGTAACTAAATACCAGTAATTGGAAAGTAAATGACTCCGAATTTATTAAAATACCGAAATACGTTGCGAAACACGTACTATATGAGATGCTTACGCAGGCGATCAGTACAGAGACCCAAGCGTGGCTGCAAATACAGTATGTATGCTGTCATCGCCCGGCATCAGTAGAAAGTATCGTACGGCATATCGCTACTCAATGAACAGATCAAAATTCAAAGTCGCACTATCGTCGAAATATATTAAGTCAAAAGATAGGCTAGTAAAGTGTGGAGCATCAGTACAAACTTCGGGAGACGCTCAGTCTTAAGATTCATTTACTTATGAAGCAGACACAATCCAATAATTCCAAAATAGTTTATTATCAGTGGTAAGATGTAAAAAAGTACAAAAGATGCATAACGCGTATCCAACGTTATATACACAAATAATGAAAAAGTAATTACGATAATTTAAAGCACCGTTCGCTCATATACAGTACAGTGTAAAGACTACATGGTATTCCTTCCGAAAGGGTTCATCGCTTCCTCACTGTGCGTCTCTGCATCCTCTGCAGGATCTCTCGTGTATTCGCAGTTACAATTTCCAAAGCGCACTGACGATGGGACTGGGTGAAGGAGACGATGGACACACATAAGAGTCACGTCATGAAGCCAAAAACAACAGGTAAAATCACCATAAACGTGTTTAACGCGGTGTTGTGAGAAGCACACTCTATATAACTAATTATCCTCTCGTATTTAATCGATCGTAATTTTAGCCACTGTCGTTTAGCTCATTAGCGGTACTCACCTTTTTGATTTCAAGAAAAGTCTCTAGTTTTTCAAAGCATTTTGTCACCGGCTCCAAGTTTCCTTCCTGGAATTGACTTGCCTGATTGTATATAGGGTCACAAAAAACACAAACACGCACATATAGTGAAGAACTTAATTATATTGTTAGTTTACGTAACGCCAATTTCTTCCTTACTTTATTTAGGAACTTTAGGTTAATGAATTCTACTTTCTTTCTTAATATGTACAATAACAACACTCAGTATTTAACTATATCGGCCTAGCTATAGTGATTGCACAAATGGCAAAACAGTGTTTTTGTTTTGAATAATAAAATGCCGCACTCTTACACATTCGAGATTTCTGAGCGCGTGAAGCAGTCTTTCCACGAATTTGCTGGAGTTGTGGTGTTTCTTGTAAATGCTTAGAACTCGATTTATGATGCTGTCCACCGCTCTGGCGTTGAGTTCCAGCTGTTTTAAAACGCAGAAGTTGTTAGGTTTATGTCTCGTTCACTTTCTGAAGACAGCTGTTACACCTATCACGTTGTTTTTGCTGTTCACTTTCGTTGTCGATATTATTATTATTGTTATTATTATTACTATTATTATTTACAACGTCTTTAACACATATTGTTACGTTTATAACAAACAGAGGAAACGTAACGCACCATATTCAGCATTTCCTGAGCGTCACAGAGGCTTATCTTATCGTAATGGGAGCCACAGTCGATGGAGATGCTGCTGCTCTGTTGAATAAGAGCCAGAACAGCCACATCACACATCCAAATGATGCACCAAACAGAGACACAGACGCACAATCTGCGGCTGTTGCACTTGGGTGTGGGTGCAGGTGTGTTTACCAGGATGTTCAGGTCCTCCAGCAGGTCTCCCCATCTAACGTTCTGACTGCAGTCCCTTTGACCCTGGACAAGGCCGACGAGAAGGCAGAAGATGACAGCTTGGGTACAGCGCATTGTGCCTGAAATGAGGTGAAAATGTATCAGGTTTAAATAATATTACATGGAATTTGAATTGCTCAAAAGATAATTATACAAGAACAACAACAACAATAATAATAATAATAATAATAATAATAATAATAATGACATCATCATCACCTAGGTAATAAGAACGCATAACTCTCCCCTTCATAGGACACTGTGTCAAAGATATCAAAGCACCAATCTTGCTTTACCTCTGATGTTCTGCTCTTTTGACTTGTAGGTCTTCTTGATTTGTGATGTATTGCCATGGTCCTCCCCTGGTCCTTTTATATCAGTCTGTCCACATTTCTCTGCATCATTCCTCTGCAGCTTACGCAGAGTGAAACCACTGCTCCATCAAGGAAAGGACACCTGTGGAAAGTTTCACCTGGATGCACGGTGTGGAGGCGGAGGCAGAAGCACCTGTTACACGCAGACACACATGTGAGATTTACAGCTTATCAGCTGAGAATAAAGGGGTAGATTGTCAGCTATAATGTGCTAAATTCACTGTAAAATATTCCCAAATACTCAGCTCCCAAAATACTGCTAGCATGTGATGATATTAAACAAAGGAATTGTTCATTCATTTGAGATCTGACGTTACTAGCTAGTAAGTTTTTCATAACTACATAATATTTAGTTTCAGTGATATCTGCACAGATGTCTTGCAGATAGATAAAACTTCATAAACATGATGAATAGGTTGCCATATTTGGTTGTTTTTCAGTGTGTTAAAATAATGTTAAAAACATTGATGATATTGATTATTCCACCAAGGAAATAAACCATGAGCTGGGAATAAAGCTGCTTTACATTTTAATAAAGTCTTTTATTCCTATATTTGCTCTTTAAGGAGCACCCAGGCCCAGTGGTGGGTTACTAAAAAAAAACCCTGCTAATTTATGAAATATATCATGACCCAGGGATGCTCTCAAACTGACTGTGCATTTAGTGCTGGTGCTGACATCCTGCTCCTGACATCATCATCATCAGGTAACTGCGTCAGGTCCACTTCAATTGCAGGTGATGAGGAAATCAAAACAGCAACGCTGGCAGGGGAAATGAAAGTGAAACCACATCCTGCTCGGGTTTGGAAAGCATGCCAGTGCTTTCAGGTTATTAGAGCCATTCACTTTCCTGCAGGGAACCCTCCTACTTTCACACCCGGGGTGAGATCCAAGAACAAAACTGTTGCATAACAACAAACTGTAAGGGGTCACACTTGGCATACAAGAGTCACTGCCAGGAAAGCCAGGATATAAAGTTAGAAAAAAACTTCTTTTGACACAGCATTATTATTATTATTATTATTATTATTATTATTATAAATATTATTATTGTTGTTGTTGTTAATAGTAATAATAATAATAAGAGCTAGTGTTGTGTACCGTCTTTCATCGTTTTTACTTGTGTTTCCGTAAGACATTGGTTACTAAACTTTTTCTGCCATGCCCCAATACAGACACAGACACATCTATACCTTTGTGGGGACTCTCCATTCATTTCTGTGGACATAACCCAAATCCCAACTTTCACAACCATAGCCATCACTATCCAAACAAAATATACGAAAATAAAAGAATATGTTTGGCATTTAAAATTTTTTGATTGCAGCCACAGATTTTTATAAATCTAGTTTCCTCTTGTGGGGACTGAAAATGTGGTCCCCACAATGTCAATGTCAGGTTTTTATCACATTGTGGGGATCTTTGGTCCTAACACACAGAGACTGGTCTCCATCTATCCTCTGTACAGATTCATGAAGGAAACATCTGCAAGGCTGTTATTATGGCATGGAATTGTTGCCAGACTTTAAACTTTTGGACTTTAATGACAGATTTAAGTGTTGCAATGGCTGTAATGAATAATTGTAATGAAATAGTGCACTAATACAAAAATTATATGAACTTTATAAAAACCTTATGTATCATTAAATAAAATATGTACAAAAAACAAACTTTAGTGTCAAACAAATCACTTGTGTAAGATGCACCTTCAATCATATTATAAAATAAGCACCAGCTCATAGAACTTGAAGAAAGAAAGAGTGTCTCAAAAATGTAAACAAGAATCAGACCAGGGAAAACTAACTGGGCTTATTTCCACAGCTTTTCAGGCTCATTAAAAGAAAAAGTAACTATTTGTTTCGATTGATTTCAGAAAAGCACTTTGCTGTTTGTGGTCTTTTTCCCTGTTACTGTCAATCCAGACAGTTTGTACTGAGTCTTCTTTTCTTTAGCATCAAATGTAAAACTTATCCGTATGTCGGTACATTTTTCCTAGATTAAGCCAACTGTGGCACAGACATAACGGTAAAAGTGTTTACGGACAGACCACAGATGACATCTCATTGTTTCTACTTGTTACATTGATGCATGACGTACACACCAGAAGTTGGCGAAATTGACATTATCCAATTATGCGCTGTTACAATCAACAGTATCAAAATATACTACTTTGGATTGGATCAGATTCAGCTTCCTGACATTTTTGGCTCGTTTTTACTTGGTGACGAAAGTGTCAGTACATTTCATCATAGTATTATGTCCTGTATTCATTTGCAACTTATTATTGTCTTTGTTAATTAATAATTCTGATTATAATCAATTAAAATCATGCTGATTCGGCCATTGGAGTGCCCCCACCCCCCAACGGCAAATTCACACACTCCTAACGTGCCCCCCCAATTTTGGAACCTCTGGTATAAGAACATACAAGTCACTTTCAGCAGTGAGTCTGCTGTATAACACACTTGAATTCATGGGTTTAACATTAGTGTTCTTTAACTAATACATGTTTCCATGCCCTTAGTTTTGCTGTGAGGTGTAAGTTTCGCTTTTGCACCTTTGCCGTCTTCCCGGATGGCAGGAATGCATGCTGCATTGCATCACAGCCTATTTCAACACGCACAGCAGAGATGATTGACAGGTAACGTGTGGTGCTTTTCTGGGAAGGATTCCTCCGTAATTATGTAATTGTGAGAGGGAGCTTCTAATCAGCGTGCTGGACTGTTTTTATGAAATGCCAGGGTTATTTCCAACACAAAAGCTGTATCTCCACAAAACCCTAAAGAAACTGGAAGTTAAAGGCCCAGCTCAGGGGTATAATGGTGAAATCACTATTTGGACCCAGGGATTCAAACTAATGACCTTCAGAACAGTGGCACAGCAGCTTAACCCACTGAGCCAAATATCGTCATCCCTGTCGTTGTCTCATTCTGGCACCTTCCTCAATTGGCTCAGCGCACATAATTGCCTCAGCTGCCTCAGTAATTAAGTACACCAAAATTAAATTAAATGATGCTTCATTTTCCATTTCTACAAATTCCAGAAGAGGTACACTGAAATGCTATATTTTTCTCATACCTTATCTTTCTCTCCTTTAAAACGCACACATATAGAGGTGAGGGCACAGCTTGGGGTCTGAGCACAGGGTGAGTTTTCAGTGGGTTAAAGGGCCTTGCTCAAGGGCCCAGTGGAGATGAGGGCACTCTACCCAGCACAGCACTGGAACCAGCGATGTTCTGATCATACACACAGAGGTCTAACCCACTAAGCCACACACAAAAGACACAGACACAGAAAACACAGAAATCAGCACCTGGAACCTGATTCTCCACCTTCCGTTCTATTCACGTGCACATGGTCGCACTGAATCAGAACATAGAATACGGGTCTGTGGGTCTGAATGACAAAGAACAAGTGTATCATTATGAGAAAAGCCAGCGAGTCCAGTGCCCAGGGAGGGGGCCAGCTGCAGGGTCCTGCCCTGCAAAGACGCGGTCACAGCAAAGTAGGAAGAATCCATAACAACTCACAGGTAGTGTTTCACGACTCTGACTTAACCTGGGTTCATCCCTTGGCTAATTTCCTCACACTAAAAATATCTGGCATGTCGAATTTCGGGTTTAGTGCAGGTGACGTGTGACCTGGTCGCCCTTCATTTGCTGAAAGCTTCTTCCCCACTGGAAGTCAGTTTAGAAAAAGAAAAGTGCTAAACACGAAACTTTAGTCTGCAGGCAGGGTTTCGGCAGAAACACCCACGATGGCACATAATGGAAACCTAAGGAAAAAATTATGCGCCCAGAAAACATAAAGACAGTAAATCCCACACATGATTTCACAATGAGATTCAGAAAACTGTCACTGAGTGCCACAAAAGCACCAGTCATGCCAATTTTAAAATGAGATATAAAATTATCAATCAAAATAACATAATTATATTTCTATGCTTTAAAGAAGCTCTTATCAAGTGCCTTGGGGTCATTGTGTTGTGGAAAAAAACAAATTGAATAGAATATATAATAGGACATGAAGTGTGTTTGAACCACTGTTTTTTCGTCATCATCTAGAATAGAATAGAACAGAATATCTTTATTGTCATTGTGCATTTAAATTCTGCATGCTATCGCCACCATGGCTATACAATGTAAAAATGAAAAAAAAAAACATCACTGATGTTTTCGTTTTATCTGTGCTTTTAGCTGGTGGGTCAGAAACTCAATACATTTAAATGATGATGCTAAATGACGATTAAACTGTTGGGTAGCTGATCTCCTCAGCTGCCGCGGTAACTACTTATTTTAAGCAGCCCCCCCCCCACCCCAGGCAGGTGGGGGCCTTTCCCTGGTGCTCCATCCATCCAGCATGAATGGAAAGTTGGCCGGACAGCCAGTGGTCTCCCAGGAAATGCTGTCTTCCCAGGAAATTGGCCTGGAGATGGGTTGTAATAAACACGGCTCCTTCCTAAATTATCACAGGGTATGTGCTCCTAGCCCATGGGAAATCACCCGTGGCAGTCGGGTTTGTGATTCATTATTAGCGGAGGTTAACGGACAGGTTTAATGTACATTCAGTCCAGCCACAGGGGTCTCCCTCTGTCACAGTCTCTTTTAGAATGGACCTGGTTCTACTCAGCAGTCCTCATTAACTCATATCATTTTCATTTAAAGGGTGTGTTTTAATGCTGCGGTAACATTTCTGCTAAACCATGAAGCATGCAGTCAGAATGAAACCTCTTATTCTGTCCAGGGTCACAGGCTAATTTATCCACTCCCAGTACTTAAGTTGTTCTGATTTCAAAACATTGTTTACCCAATTTTTCTTATTAACTATTACAACTATTTTTGGCTGTTGTTGTTGTTGAGGCTTGTTCATTGAAAAACTGGCCCTGCTTAGTCAATAATAACATATGTGACAATTAAGCGACAACAAAGGTAAATGAAAGACACCTATGCAGCATTCAGAATGAGGGCACTTGCTGAGAAGGGTGCCCCCTTGTGGTTGTGGGGAATCCACCAGCACAGCCCATGGCTGGAATGGAAAGGTGGCTTTACGCTTTGTGCAGAATACTGGGGCTCATCCTGCTTCACCAGAGTAACATTTTGGTTAAAATGGAAAATGGGTGTTTTTCTTTTATTCCAGTTAATAAGTGACTGTTGATTTATCTAAGCAAAATGTTAGTTATTGTCTGTAAATATATAACATATTACATATGATAAAAATAATATGTAAATTTATTGTAGGTGCACCAGTTTCCTCCCACACTTCAGGTTAAGGAAATAAAATATCTGGAAACTGCCCACACTATGTGATATGTAGATATGAGTGTGTCCCTGTGATGGACTGGCATCCCATTAAGAGTGTCCCCTGTCCTGTGCCCTATAATGGACTGGCATCCCATTAAGAGTGTCCCCTGTCCTGTGCCCTGTGAGGGATTAGCAGCCCATCCAGGATGTCCCCTGCCCTGTAATGGACTGGCCCTCCATCCAGGATGTCCCCTGCCCTGTAATGGACTGGCCCTCCATCCAGGATGTCTCTTGCCTTGTGCCCTGTGATGGACTGGCATCCCGTCCAGGGTGTCCCCTGACCTGTGCCCTATAATGGACTTGCATGCTGTCCAGGGTGTCCCCTGCCCTGTGCCCTGTGATGGACTGGCATCCCATCCAGGGTGTCCCCTGTCCTGTGCCCTGTAATGGACTGGCATGCTGTCCAGGGTGTCCCCTGCCCTGTGCCCTGTGATGGACTGGCATGCTGTCCAGGATGTCCCCTGCCCTGTGCCCTGTAATGGACTGGCCCTCCATCCAGGATGTCTCTTGCCTTGTGCCCTATAATGGACTTGCATGCTGTCCAGGGTGTCCCCTGCCCTGTGCTCTGTGATGGACTGGCATCCCAACCATGGTGTCCCCTGTCCTGTGCTTCCTGGGATCTAGGCTCCAGGCTCATTGAAACACTGTACTGGGTAAATGGATCTTAGAACATGCCAGAAGGTAGGTTGTAATAAATAGCACTTTCCCAGATTAACAAAGAGCATTGTACAAGAAAACCTATTCAGCTTGTGTGACTCCAAACGTAATTTTCCTGTAATGAATTATTTGACGAAGTGTGACCTAGTTGGAGTGGATGGCCATCGTTTGCTCCCGGCATAATTTGATGTGGATTTTCATTGTTAGAATAATTCAGGAGCAGGGATAATGCAGAGAAGGACTGATGAGCAACAAATCAGTCTCCAGGTCGGCATTAGACTGCAAGAAGATCGAGAAAGCTCTGTTACATACTTCATCTGGCTAGGACAGAGACTGTTGATAAAAGAATTTATATATATTTTTGGTGGAATTCCCAGATGGCTACAGTGCTGCTTATTGGCTAAAAGTATGCAAAGGGAGAGGACAATGAGCCTCATCTACATCTGAAAATGGGAAGGAGGCTTCCATCTATCCAGGGTTGGGGTTCATAGAAGGGGCCACAATGCACACTAAAGGGCCAAGCTTATCATTAGCCAATAATACACCAGTCAGCCATAACATTAAAACCACCTGCCTAATATTGTGTCGGTCCCCCTCATGCTTCCAAAACAGCTCTGACCCATCAAGGCATGGACTCCACATGACCTCTGAAGGTGTCCTATGATATCTGCCGCTAAGACATTGGCAGCAGATCCTTTAAGTCCTGCAAGTTGTGAGATGTGACCAGCACATCCCACAAATGATTGATCAGATTGAGATCTGGGTAATTTGAAGGCCAGGTTAACACCTTGAATTCTTGAATGTTCTTCGTACCATTCCTGAAGACTGCATTATCCTGCTGAAAGAACTCACTGCCATCGGGGAATACCGTTGCCATGAAGGGGTGTACTTGGTCTGCTACAGTGTTTTGGTAGGTGATACATGTCAAAGTAGCACCCACATGAATGCTCTGACCCAATATTTCCCATCAGAACATTGCCCAGAGCATCACACTGCCTCTGCCGGCTTGTCTTCTTCCCATAGTGCCATCTCTTCCCCAGGCAAACAACACACATGCACTCTGCCATCCACATGATGTAACTGAAAACATGACTCATCAGACCAGGCCATCTTCTTCCATTGCTCCATGGTCCAGTTGTGACGTTCCCATTGTAGGCATTTTCGATGGCCCATGAGACCTGTCATTTTGGAGGTGCTCTGATCCAGTCATGTATCCATCATAATTTGGCCCTTGTCAAAGTCACTCCGATCCTTAAACTCGCTCATTATTCCTGATTCCAACACAAGAACTGACTGCTCACTTTCCTAATATATCACAGTATCTTTGAGAGCTGCCATTGTAATGAGATAATCAGTGGCATTCACTTCACCTGTCAGTGGTTTTAATGTTATGGCTGATCAGTGCATGCTTTGAATCAGTGAGTTACTGGGGAGGGGGCACTCCGAGGGCCAATCATCTTTCTGCTGGGGCCAGTGCCCAGGTGGACCCGCCCCTGTATAGCCCCTGCATCCATCCCAAGAGGGTTACGGTCAGGTTGTTGGTTCATCCCATCAGACCCCATTCCTAGGGTCCCCCTTTAGGTTTAACCAGTGATGGCCAAATGAAGGTTCATGAACCATTTTCTGACCCCACTGCCATGGTGCTCTCTGTTCAAAAAAGGGCTCAAAGCATGCCCCAAAGCAAGACAAGGACACCATCTAGTGGGGTCAAAAAATACAGCAAATGGTTCATGAAGCTTCAGCTGGCCATCACTAGTTTGAATGCAGGGCTAGAGGCAGTGCACATGTTCCGGCGCCTCAGAAGATGGCGTCCCAGGCAGCCACTGACATAGCCTAGCGCGTTGATTGGCCCTGGCTGGAGGCCTCTTTCATATAAGGCAGAAACAGCCATGCATGGATCTTACGTTTGTCGTCTTTTCATTTCCCCATCCCCCATTCACTCTTCAGCCAATCAGTCCTCTAGTAATAATCCAATTAGGCGGTTACAGTGAAAACCCACATACATAATGGCCCTTTCCGGATTGCCCATCCCCGGTCTATTCAGACAGCTTTGACCAGCTTTGCAGGGCAGCTGCCCAGGTACTACCCTTCCTTTTTGGCTTTTTTGCCCAGGTACTACCTTGAGATGAGCAAACAGACACATTTAAAAAAGACAATGGAAATGGGAATAAGTGGGGAAGGCCAAAAGGATGTTGGATTACATCTCTAGGTGTGTGTAGTAGACTTGTAGTCAAGACCGCCTAAACCAAGACCAAGACACTACCAAGACCAGAAGGTATTGAGACCAAGACAAGACCAAGACTAAGACCAAGCCAGACCGAGTCAAGACCAAGACAAAGTTGAAACGAGACCGAGACCGAGACCGAAAAAAAAGACTTTTGTGTGCTGTTGAGGACTGACATGATGGGTACTGACTGGTCCCAAAGTCATCTGACAAAACAGCTAACACCT
>JAODJU010000001.1:15586300-15605478 GCA_026776725.1 Gnathonemus echidnorhynchus
ACATGATCCAGGTATATAAGATTCTAACAGGTCTGGATGCTGTTCAGCCAAATGGCTATTTCAATATTAGTTTAAATTAGGGCTGTCAATAGATTAAAACATTTAATCATGATTAATCACACAACTGTCCATAGTTAATCACAAATTAAATCATGAATTTATTCAACATTCAACATTTACCATTAAGGGATTTTTTTCAGGTGTTAATATTCTTATCGATATTAGAGTTGGCAAGGCATGATTGCTTTATGCAAATGTATGCATTTATTATTGGAAATCAATTACCAGCAATAGACAACAACAAAGATTGTCCAAAGGTCATCAGAAACCCTTCATCACTTAAGAAAAACTGAAGCCAAACAACAGATCGGCACGTTGACCTGCTAAATCTTACATATTACTTAGTCATATAACTAAGTATAGATCACAGGTCGGCAACCTTTTTAAAGCAAAAAGCCAATTTATCCTAAATGTCTGACCCAAGATTTCCAAAGAGCCCCAATGGATAGAGAAGTGGGTTTGAGATATGATTTTTAATTCGATATCGGTATACATGCATTTAACACAAAAATAAAACTCACTAAAAAATACTTACGAAAAATAAAGCCAAAAAAAAAGCAATACAATTTTGGGGAGGGGGGGGGTTCTCAGTGTTAAATCACCCCGACGCGTAACAGCTCAAAGGTGACTAATATCACAATATTGTTCAGTTCTTTTCCGATAGTCTTCACCCTGCCCTTCACTGTCCACTTCACTACTTGTAACTGTACTGACCGAGCAGTGCAAAATGTCCTCAGTACTCCGAACTCAGATGTAAGTCAGGGAAAATATAATAATTTTACGAAGATCTGGGAAGGCATGGTGACGATTTACTACGAAAAGTATACTGTATGAAAGAGTTAGGAATTCCAATGAACTTAATAAGCCTACATCCAATCTCGGACACTGAAGAAAACTCTGGAAAGCATACACTGTACCATTTGACCGGAGACATATTCTTGTAGGGAATGACTTTGAGGAAGATGTAAATTATGCAGTTAAGACAGAATCACAGAAACGCACGACGAACCACCTCATTCACATATAGCTAAAGAAATACCTAAATGAAAAATAATAACAGCCCTAGTTTAAATACTAGTCGTGGCCATACAGTAAGTGGAAATTAGCGGGAGAACATTTTAAAATGAATTTGAGAAAGCACGTCTTTACAAAGCGTGTAGTGTAGTTAGAGTATGGAATAGTCTAATTCCTGCTAGTGTAACACAAGCTAAAACCCTGGGTTCTTTTAAATCAGAGCTAGATAAGATTTTAACAACTCTGAGCTATTAGTTAAGTTCTCCCCAAACGAGCTTGATGGGCCGAATGGCCTTTTCTCGTTTGAATATTCTTATGTTCTTGTGGCTTTGCAGCCATATTCATGTAGATTTTATTTAAATTTATTTAATTTCCAATGTCTTTACCAGGTATGTGTGTAAAATGCTTTAGTATAAGCCCAAAAAGATGATACATAACCAAAACATCAAATTAAGCGTTTTTATTCCATGGATTTTAGAGGCAAACTTTACTATTCGGCCAGTCTACCCTTCGTTTGGGTTTTTTCAGAAAGGATAACAATGGTGATGGAAGTTTAAGTGAAATTTATCTCTTATGACACTAGAGAAAAAAGAGCAGAGTTGCATACAGTTTACCGAACCTTTACAAAGACTAAAAGTGGTGAGGCATTAAAAAAAGGAACAATGAAGTGGTCAGACTAAGAACGGACTCAGGCCTGGCTGATTGGACGGAGCACAAGTACAGCGAGGACTGGAAAAGCCACATGATTGGTGAGGCCACATTGCCAATCACTGTCATGTCCATCAGGCACGGATAATTACCAGCTGATTGGCGGTTGATTATTGAGGTCTGGCATTGGGTTAAGAGCACCTTGCTCCCCAGCGTGGCGCCCGCCTCACCATGGCTCTGATTAGGTTAATCACCCCGGTGTCCTTACGACACTGTGCCTCCGGCTCTCGCCGAAATAGAAAAAGGAGGGATTTGCTCAGGGAGGGTGCTTGCCCCCTTTCGCCATGTCAAATCTGCACCATTAGCTTCTCCATAAAAAGCCGCCGGCCATCCATCTAACTCACTTTAACGATCGCCTCATTATTATTTAGCTGATTATATGTTGCAAGCCATTTACCATGGCCAACGAATCATGTTTAATTTATTTGCAGCCGGTACAGAGTCTGGGAAGGGGGGGGGGGGTTGTCACATGACCACATGTCGCTGTTGTAGAGAATGCGATCCAGTGTTAAGCAAACGTGTTTTATAAAGCATCTTATAAATAAGCAGGCTTTATGAAGCGGCGTAATTGAATCGTGTTTCCGTTAATGACTCTACAAAGCTTGGCTTCGTTTACCGTAGGCCTGTTTGCCCAGATATGAGAGCACAGTGTGGGCCATCGGATTACAGCTGCACGGTAAGTGTCCCTACAGACAGCAGGCCGAAATTCAGGCCTGAACAAATGGGATCCTGTCAGGAATTATGCTTTTGCATATAAAATAATGTAATTCTTCTTATTATTTTTATTGCTATTATTATTATTACTACTACTAATAATAATGATGATGATGATATTTTTTATTTATATAGTATCTCACACTCAAGACCACTTTGCAATACAAACAAGCCAATTCATTAATGAAACAGACAAACAAACAAATGTTATATTTAGATGCTAGTGATTACATGATTGTAAACAGGGTTTGAGAGTTAGTGTTATAGTGTTATTGAACTTTTTTGGACTTAAGGCTACATTTTAGTCTTGTGAAATATAATTTCAATCTAAGACATGAGTATAATGCATTTTTAATTTGCCCTAAATTGTTCCAGTGCCACAACAAAAGGAATTGAGTCATCACACGCTTAAAAGGCCGTCAACAGTAGTTCAGAAGTATAAAAGGAAAAAACTGTGTTTTATTAAAACAGAATAAGGCAAATTAAGTTTTTAGAGGATATCTGAGCCAATACACTGGCTGGTTAAACTACAGTGTATGCTGTGTTTGCTTCTGGTGAGTGTGGGTGACTCTGTGCCTTGGAGACAGCTAGCTGAGCCGAGAGGTTCTTATTTTTTATTTTTATTTTTTTTTTATTTTTTTCTACCCCTGTCATGTCCAGCAGTTTAGCAAGCAGGATGTTAGTCTGGGTGCTTTATTGTTCCAACACTTTTATTTTGCCAAGTGGAGCTTCGGATTAAGCTCCTCTTGTTACTTGAGGTATACTCTTCATTCAACATTTTAGATTATTGCGCCACAAAGCCGGAGCTGACAGGGACATGAGCCGGGAGGTTCTGATGAGAAGGTGGGTTTTCATGGATCTGGCTGGCATGGACGCCTTGCAGCATGTGTAGAATGATCCATACATTTCAAACATGTTTCATTTCAGCTGAAATGCCTAAAGGTAGCAGAAAGCGTGAACGCTGCCTCAGGTAGAACACAGACGTGCAAAAAGGCAGTTGCACCAGCAGAGGGAGATAAATCTACATAAACGAGGAGAAGGAATTTCTTACCCACAGTCTGTCCCAGTGAAAAGCATCTCAGATCACAATATCTCGTTGGATGTTTGATTACGAGTGACATTACTCCTAAATGAGAAAGGTTCAAATTCACCGCACTCTGGGGCGACAAAACAAAATTGCCTCTGGCCTGTCAGGCCAAATACTAGAAATAGGGGCACCTTGGAAACAGATTGATAGACAGCAGGGGCCTCCCTAGGTTACCACTAAACTGCAAGTTCATATCAAGAGAGGTTAACCATGAAACTACCAATCCAAGGTTACTGCTTCAGCCTCCATTACAAAACGACTGATTTCGTTTTGCCATGAAACATTTTTTGTCAACAGCCCATATCCATAGAAATTTTACATTTTAAAGTAATCATGGGCATCATCACACTGACATCTGCCTGAATGTGCTAAATCTCTCAGAGTTAATTCTTTTTAAGAAAATTTCACACTACGTAGGGTTATTCGGATTGTACACAGATAAACGAATTTGCCATATGTAAAATTTTGGTGAGGTTTCTCGGATTCCATTAATATGCGCACATGTGCCCTCAAACAGCGACCACAGCTGTAATTCCCTCAATAAAAAACCCCCTTTTCTCATCTTTGTAATAACCCTAATCATGGAACATGATTAAACTGTGTGAAATTGCCTTTGCAATTTGATATAACTCCTTCTGGTCATCAGAGGTGCCATTTCAGTTCTGGGAGGCCGTCGGATTCAAACTGAGTCTATTATCCCAAAGAAGCCTTTGTGTGGCCATTGATCAGACCCGATCAAAAGTTATTTATTTCTCTTCCCCGAGCATGGAGGGTTATTTGCTGGGGTCTGTAACTCTTTTCAAGGCAGAAAAAATAAGCAATCCAATTTGGAAATTCAAATCCAGCAGCCTGGGGCTGGACAAGCGAAATGAGACTTTTTTTGTGTTCTTCAGCATGGTTTAGCCATTATGTGCATGGGAAGGGTAGATTTCTTTTATTTTTCTATAGATCTCACTTGCTAACTTACTGAGGGAAAAAAAAAGCTTATTATTTATTTAATCCATCCATCCATCCATCCATTCATCCATCATCTTATCCTGGTCTGAGTCATTTTAAAAATATAAATGAATACAAAATCTGTTACTGCTTAATTCTTCATTCTTTGGAGTTGCTGAGCCTCCATCAGGTATAGGTGTTGATAACTTTCATTTTCTATTGTGAGGAAGCCAGACGGGGCATTTATCATCTGTTATAAAAATCCACCTGAAACAAAACTAGTTTTACCCCATTTTTACAAGTTGCTTAATGACATGTCTTTCCAGTAATGACTAACCTCCAAAAGTAACTGCTATCTGATCAACGGATGTGCACTGATTTTTTTTGATAAATGATGCGATGAGTTTCTTTTAGCTAAATGTCACGGGTTCAGCCATGATGTCAGAAGTTCAAGTACCTCTGCCATAGCAGGGAAGTAAAATTTAGTGCTATGTGTCAAGATAAAAGCAGTTAATCAAGCACTTTCCCATAAAACGCTCTGTCAAAATAGTGTAATTTTTCAGTGCATATGTGATAGAGTGCTGAAGGGTTTACCCCCTTATTGTGGAGAACAGGATTTATTGGGCTTCATTAATGAAATGTTTAATCACTTGAAAGAAATCTCCACTGCAAAAAGCTCATTAATAAAAAAAGAATACAGAAAAATAAAAAATGAAGGATTTCTGTGTAAATGAAGGTATAAGGCACTGTGCATGTCGGGGCAGACTGCAGGATTCACACTAACACCTCTCTGGACTGTGGTAAACATGACAACCATCTCTGTGGTCAACATGATAACTATCTCTGTGCTGTGGTAGATATGATAACTATCTCTGTGACGTGGTCGACATGATAACCATCTCTGTGCCATAGTAGATTTGGTAACCATCTTAATGCCATAGTAGATATTATAACTATCTCCGTGTTGTTTTTATAATAGATTACCTCTCTAATGTAAACCAACATGACTTTAGTATCGATGATAATATTGCCCTCCCCTTTAAAAAAATAACAGATCATAATATCATAGCATGATAGAAAACTACCATAACATGTATCTAAAGCCTAACAGCTATGAACCAACCAGGCTTGATGCAAACTGTCCGATGAGTGCTCTTGGGAGGGTCATGATGGCTCTCAGGATTATGGGATGAGTATGATTAAACCATCTGTCTGCACTATGGTATAAGAACAGTCCCAAAACTGAACATGC
The DNA here is from genome assembly GCA_026776725.1 of Gnathonemus echidnorhynchus. Taxonomy (NCBI): domain Eukaryota; kingdom Metazoa; phylum Chordata; class Actinopteri; order Osteoglossiformes; family Mormyridae; genus Gnathonemus; species Gnathonemus echidnorhynchus. Next base: position 15,592,072 of record JAODJU010000001.1, read on the forward strand.
TGCCCTCAATAAAGAAATCACAATTCGACTGTCATTTGAATATAATACATTGTAATTCTTGACATTTTTTGTAGTTGTGAATATTTCTTTTTTATGTCTGTAACTACATCTGAAGTTAATCTGTGAATCACAGTCTCCAAACAAACGCATAGGTCTCTGACTAACCTGATTCACCTGAGCAGTCTTATATAGTTACCATGGTGCAAGCCAGAAGTATCAAGCTAATACAAACACCTGCCCCATCAAGAAAATTTCTATCTGCCTGTCCATCCATCCATCCATCCATCCATCCATCCATCCATCCATCCATCCATCCGCTCATCCTGCTCAGGTTACCAGGGTTTGATCTTACAACATATATATACGTACGTATATATACGTAAGTAAAGGATATTTAAAATGATATATTTCTTTATTCAGGTACTAACATCTAGCCTGAATGGAGCGATAAATTTGTTCTTTAAAAGACAATGTTTGCAGAGGCAAAAAAAAAGGACAAATGGTCAGCTTTGCTGATGTAAATGCGGAGGAGCGGCGATGCTGATGAAGGCCCGTTTCCGTGGACACGTCTCTGGCGGATCGCGGGCTGCATCGGCGGGTGGCCCCTTCCTCAAAGGGACTCTCTGCTTAATGGCCTGTGAGATTCTCCTCATTTGCTTTGCACAGAAATAAAAGGATGCTGGTTGGTGCACAGAGGGAAAAAAATGCTGGCTCCAGTTAAATCCCAGTGCGAATCGGAAATTACAAAATTTTAAGTGTGTACATCAATCTCCCCAAAATGCGGGGGTCGAATGCCTCGTGATTCCCAGCGCCGACCTGCAGAGGGCCCCTCACCGCTTGACCCCTCATCTAAACAGAATCCACTTACATCGCTGCTTGTTTCATTTACTTGCGTTTGGGCAGACAGACCTTCTCCGTTGCTGAGAGGCCGTCCGGCAGGGGGGTGGGCCTAAGCCTGCTCCTGTTTTGTCGCTGATAAACAAAAACCTGTCATGTTCTCGCCACTCTTCCCAACCACTTTCTTACTTCAGTCAACATCCTCGAGGAATTTCCGCCCCACGTGGGTGGGTTATCTCGAAACCATCCAAGCTTCAGTGGACGGGGTTTGGGAAATGTGACTTCTCGAACGGGACGGGTGTTTTCCCCTGTCATCTGATAAACTCTTCCTGATATCCAGAGTAAATCGCAGCTCAGGCAGGAAGGGGGGGATGAGTTGACAGGGAGTAGAGGGTCTGTCTGTGCCTAGGAGTCTGCTCTCTATCCCCCACACAGCAACACATGGATATCACACTGTGCCAGGGGCAATTATGGGAACTGGCTTTGCCCGTCATTTAACCCAAAGGCTCTGCCCTGATAGGATAACTGCACAGTTAGCCTCTGCCCTGATAGGATAACTGCACAGTTAGCCTCTGCCCTGATAGGATAACTGCACAGTTAGCCTCTGCCCTATAAAAATAAAACAAACACAGAGGACTCATTTATCAATAAAAAGCCTATTTTGCTATATTACTGCTGTATTTTACTTGTATCTTAATCAAGTTTTACGATGGAAAAGATACGAAAAAAAAAACATCCAGTTCTTCAACAAACTTCTAATCCAAAATATTCCCATCCATCCATCCATTCATCTCTCCATCCATCCAACTACTGCTTATTCTGTCCAGGTTGTCAGGAGTTGGAAGCGTACAATTAAATGTACAAAGGTAAAGAATTACTAAAATGATATATTTCTATATATAGGTACTCTAATCTGACCTGAATGGATGCCCTACAGCTGGTTATACATATATTTTGCTATACCAGTCATGAGTCAAATGTGGAGTTCTGCCAGTATGAATAGATTTAAAAGCTCAGGTGTTTAGAACTAGCTGATAGCAGGGAAATTGGAAAAATTCTGAACAGTCAATAAGTTGTCACCACGTCTCAGGGTGTACTGTGATTGGCTCATCCAGCTCGTCAATCAGCTTGTCTTTGTGACTGAAACACAATTGACATCTCCAATCCGGCTTTCATCTCGATAAACACCTCGCCTCCGACATTCCTGCCTCTGCTGATCTCGGGAGTTTGATTCCAGAAGCTTCCATCAGCAAGTCGGCATTGAAGACCATCCAAATCACCTCTATAAAAATCATCAGTCCTTTATAAAAGAATCTGAAAGTCAAGGACTCACACAGTTTATTTTCTGACGGGTCAGACTGAGTTTGAATCATTTCCCAGCCTAAAAAAACAGCAGTAGGAACATGACTGCAGGACATTCCGACGAGTCCTCCTGGTCAGGTCAAGCAGCTAGTTACCGCTCATTTAGGCTCAGGAGTCACGCAACCCTAATTACACTCGGTATTGTGCCACGCACCTGCCCAGGACATGGGTTCACCGGCAGCTGAGTTAAAGTTAATCAAGTACAACAGGCTTAAAATTAGCACATTTAAATGTGAGCGGCGGAGCCGTTAGCGCGAGCCGCGGTCCGTTTGCCAGGGCGCGGGCCAGCGGAGAGGAATTGCCGGGGAAGTATCTTACTCTCCGGGGACTTCATGCTCCAGTACGTACCACCCATGCATATGGAGACAGTAATGACAGAGAGCCAGGCCATCCGGGAATGCAATTCCGCGCAGACATTTTCGCCGAAATGGATTATTTCAGCCTCGTTGGTCACAGATTCCGGAGTTTTCCAGCGATTCATCTTACTATTAATAATGTCAGGGAATTTTAGGCCCCTGAATTAAATAATGATAAATAAGGGCAGCAGAGGGAGCTGGGCCACGGCGCTGCTGTTTATTTCTGTGTGAAGTTCTGTCAGGCCTGATAAATCGGATTCCTGAAATAGTTTATAAAGTACCGAATTGATGTGCCGCCCGGCAACGGGGGAGAATTAATGTCACGAAATGGGCGTGCTACCTGGCTTTGATGAAAGTCGGGAAAAGTCTTTTATATAAATTGTCTGTGTAGGAAATGGTGTAAATGGGAGGTGAGGAAGACACTGAGGGAAATAATGGGGAGTGGGGCCCCCCTGTGCCCCCCCCCCCCCCCCAGTGGGACGGAGGTCAGAGCGAGAGAGCCCCCTACAAACATCCGCAGTGCCGGGCATGTGCTGATCATCCATAACGCCGCAGAGAAAAGGGCAGCATGCCGGAAAAGAGAAATGAAAACTATTAAAGTCTGGCCGGGATGCGGTGGCAGCCGGGAGTCAGCGATTATTAGCCAGGGATGCTCTCAGATCCCGGGGCCCGCAGACAGGAAGGGCTGAGGTGTCTAATGACACCCGGCCTCCGTGGGGATCCGGGAAGGACGCCATTATGGGGGCGCTTCCTCCCAATGATGCGAAATCACAGCCTAGTGTTGTTTAAAAAAAAAGAACAACAACAGCTTCGGAATGATCCAGACTTAAGATTTTTTTTTTCCGGAAAAAGCACTGCCTTTCTTCACCCATGAGTAAAGATGGAGATTTTAAAGACAAATATAACTACAGAAGTACTGGGGACCCTACTCGATCTACAGAGCTGTGATTTATATGTGGCAGAGGCTGGAAATGGATTCACATATGAGGTTTTGGGTGGACTTTGTAGTGTGGAATGATGGAGAACTCTGCCCGTAAGTGGTAGATGGATCTGATCCACCTCTGAGTTGGCTCTTTCAGATCCAGGGCACGACATAAACAGGCTAGAACCCAGATGGTCACAGGCAGGAGACCCAAAAGTGGTTCTGCTGTCAAACCCTGATGCGCCAGGAAACGTTCTCCACACAGACTGGCATCGACAGTATGAAAAACTTCTGAGCGTTAAGCTATCAGCTTCTTTGGTCGTCTTGGACGAAAGGCGAGAGTAAAAATTTAATTCTCCCGATCGTCAGAGCATCCCGGCAGCAGGGAAGTACTGATTGCTGATTTTTCCGCTGTTTAGGGGGCATGAATCCATGGTATGAAGGTGAGATGAAAGCCTGATGTCCACACAGATCAGAACAGCAAAAATCCACAAATCGCAACATTAAAAATGAATTATTATGAAGCAGAATAGCTGGCGTGGGCCAATAGGACACAGCAGACAGCTGACAGTAGAACAAACACATGAAATGCCACGTTTGCGGAATCCACTCTGACCAAGCTAACGGTTCATTAGCATGCCGCTGCGCCGGGCTACATGCTACTGTATAAACTGGACTTCAAAAACCTGCACTAATCTGAGAGAAGGAAAAAAGGTGGTACCTCATAATGAATCAGTCGATCGCTCAGGAGTCAAAACTACGGCACATCCACTAAAAAACATTGTTTCTTTAATATCTATGTTTATATTTCAGTTTAGGAGAGTCGTCAGAAGATTAGATCAGATAAATATACAGTATAGATGAAAATATCCATGATTCACACTTTAAGAGTGAACTTCTGTTATCAGTACTTCAGAAACCGAGACACCTTCATTTTTCATTAAACCAAAGACGGAAAACAAGATTAATTCTGCTGGCTTCCTCCTTTTGACTTGGGCTGAGGGTGCGTCACGGACACCCACTCTCACTTTACATTTAAAACGCTTCTTATTTTTATACGAAACCATATATATGACATATCTACAGTAGATGCACATTTTCTGATATATATACATTTCAGAATAATGCATATATAACTTACAAGAGGCTGAAGAAAAATCACTCCAAAGTCCCAAAGCAACATAAATAATCAACTTGTAGTCTTAATAATCATTTGTTTTCTAATACCTGGGGTAAAATGAAGTGTACTTTACATAGTGCAATAGCAGCATCCTTTAAAGCACTTTAAGGGAAATAAAAGCAGAGGACTTTAACTGGTAGTATGGGAGAAATCCCACATCATCTTTTGATTCATTTGGATCAGCAGAAAACTTGATTTTCTGCTAAGTTAAATAAATGGCACCCATAAGAGGAACATCAAAATTCAATAATTCTTTCTGAGTGCAGTATTATTACATTTCGGTGTGTTACATTCCTTTGCTCTTCTGCGGGCGACACTTGCCAAAAGACAAGCTCTCAGAGCTGTAACACACCGGGTCTGTGAATGAGACTCTAGATACAGTTTGAGGCTTTGTGTTTTGTTTGTTTTTTGTTTTGATGAGGAAAAGAGGCCTTGCTCGTGTAGGCAGCTCTCCGATAGGCGCTCAGTTCACAGACGGAGATCGGAAGCTGGTGGACCAGCCTGCACCTCCAGACGCAGGAAGGACCGTCTGAGAGGGAGGGGATGCTGCGAGGGGCCCGGCACAGAGAAAAAGTCCAGACATGCCATGTCATGGACACGTGTGCACACGTATCATGGAGCACGCATGGACCGGCACACACAAAGATACGTAAATGCAATCAAAAAAATAAAAATACCAAAAGTCTCATATTTTGTTTGGTTACTTATGGTTAAGGTTAGGGCTGGGTAGGGGTTAAGGTCGTCATGTTCGGATTAGAGTTTTCCCCATAGAAATGAATGGAGAGTCCCCACAAAGATATAATTACATTATATCTTTCATTGTGTCAGTGTTAGTTTACTTATGTTCTAATATAAAATTGTACTTTATTTCTGAGCAAATATACTCTTACTACGCAGATAAATAGCCTTAAACATTTTGTGCTACATAACAGACAAATAATATAGCACAAAAGCCAAAGAAAATGAACACTGACGCAATGAAAAATAAATAAGAATTTTTTCTGCTCTCCAGAAATTAACTGACATTTCGTTGGGTAGCTAGATGAACATCAGTTCAGTTCCCAAACCATTCCTCAGTGGTACCTCAGCCATTTCACAGCCAGGTCTCTTAAGTAACCAAATTTATTAATTAACTCAATGAGGAATCGATTAGCCAAACAAGATGTGCTAGTGGTTATGGAGTCAAAAAATACAGTGGTGTATTATATGGTTGCTGCAAATACCGAGGTAATTTAAGGAGGTTTTGAAGAGGCACAATATAATTTTAAACCAACAAGAAGATCATTTGCACATCATTGTCTTTGACTAAGACTTTTGCACAGTACTGTGTGTGTGTATGTGTATATATATATATATATATATATATATATATGTATATATATATATACGCACACACACATATACACAGTAATCACGGTTTCAGTTATCCACAGTTTACTGCTATCTGAAAAAAACTTTCAGAAATGGATGGTTCCTAAGTTCCAAAGTGTGTTCCATGCGAGTTCAGGCTCATGGTAGAATCTGCCAGCCCAGCCATACCCAGAACATGCCTCACTTCTCTTTTCCACACACCCATGCTTCTCCGCAGTACTCTCATCCAGTCTGCCTACAGCGTTCTTGCCAATCGCATTTGTTGCTACACTGTCACACTGTCTGTGTTAAAAAGAGCATGATTTTCATTGCTCTGTCATCCATTGATACATGATATTTTTTCATTGCTCTATCATCTCTTGAGAATTGGGCTAAAACGTCAAAATCCCTTTCATTTGAGCCAGAGTACAGTGCTCTACAATGCTCTGCAAAACGTACAATGTGCTTTATTGCTGTACTAAACATTGCTACTGTCTCACTGTGTGCCTGCTTTGTCGTTTTTTGTGCATTGCTTTGGATAAAAGCCTCTGCTAAATAAAGAAAATTGTAAATGTCGAAAAATATAGAAAAATGGGAAAATGCAGACATTGTGAACAGGTCGATTATGACACAAAGAACAAAAACACGTTTATGGTGGACACATTCAGAATATTTAGGGAAGTTTACCTTAACAATACATGCAGCTTGTGTTTTTAGGCACGCTACGTGCTCTGCCTCCTAGGCACGCTCGGTGTGAGTCTTCATTCTATCTTCAGGGACGGCTGCTTCCTTATAGGCCATCTTCCACCTTGATCGGCGCGTGTCACTAATGGCTCAGGGCGCTATTGGGTTTGTTGATGGCGTTAGAGCCTCCACATACTCAATAAAGTCGTGTTGGTGCTTGTATGTTTATTTGCTGAGTTTTAAGCAGACGGGCTTGAAGGACAAAGCAGGCAGAGCCTATCTAAAGCAGTTATCGGTCTGCCTCTGGGGCAGCTGTTCAATACAAACAACAGGCGACTCAAACAAGGGGCAGCGACTAAACCGCACACAGGGCACACTAACCACTAATAGTGCATAAAATAACCTTGTTATTTCATATTTATTAGATATTCACAAATCTGTTCAGCTAAAATGGGGGGGGGGGGGGGTCCTTTGACTAATTGGCAAGACATATGTTTTGTAATTGAAAGTCGAGGATGATTATTAAACAGTATATTCAAGTTTATGGTAAAACATGTATTAGGTAATTGCTAAACCATTAGGACTGCATTAGAGTTTTTACATTTAAATGGCAAAACACTTCAACTGAAATTAAGCAGTAAAATACAAACAATATAGATAAGTATATGCTGATGCAATACTTATTAGATATTCGCCAGTCCATTTGGGATAAATAAGAGTTCATTAAGTTTAATTGGCTACACATTTGTAATTGAAAGTATATTGTGAAAAATAATGAATTATTCCATTGCCATTTTACGCAAAGCATTTTGGTAAATGTTCAAATACTCACACATTAAACAGAAAAATATATCTTCAACCATTAAAAGCAGATGGTCTCGTGACTCATCAATTCATTTTAATTTACAGCCATGTAAATAAATAAATATGTATACATATATAAATAAATGCTAATTTATTGCTTATTAAAATTCCCTTTTGGAGCACCTTCAATGTATCTGTTCTGAGTCATGTTTTAATCATAAAAGGTGGACTGAAAAAGTATATATCTAGGGGAGAAATCATTACATCCAAACGTGTTAGGAACAATTAATTTTAATGTCATTAACTTGTAAAAAATATATAAATACATAAACTATTTCATTGTACAACCTTAAATGCACAGGATTCAGACTTGCTGGAAATAGCAGCCTTGTGTTGACAAAGGGTGAATATTTCAATGAAGAAAGGGAGACAAGTTCAAATTTATTTATATTCTAATTAATGTAGAAATGTTGGTGTGGGTCTGTCAATATTCAGTGCTTTACTTTAACGCGAATGTAAAATGACAATTACCTTCTTCTAAGAGCACAGTTTACACGTCCCTCCGCAAATAAAGTGTTTGAATTTATAATTAAAGGGATGCATCAGAAGGTACCTGCACAACCTCTGCCAGACTATATAATTACAGGTCTACATTTAAAGTGACAAGCTTAGTCCCTCGGGGATTCATTCCGTTAACATCTCTTGGGTGATACAGTCAGGCTGTAAGGAATGGTGTCGGGAATTTCGGAAGCTTGGAAATGACTCCGGGCTGTTCGATGTTAAACCAGGAGCGAAATACAGATTATCCGTGGAGGCTGTGTTCCTGTAATTAACAGTCGCAATGAATTCCGCTAATCAGATGGCTCGGCCGATGGAGGAGGCCATGGAAGAGGCGTCCGCGGTGCCCGGCTTCGCTAATCTAGCGGGGACAGCTGTTTTGTGTCACCGATCTGCCCGGCTCTTCTTGTTTTGTCACGATCGTTCACTGCTTTTTAAAAAAGCGGTGCCCCCCCCCACGCCCGCACCGCCGCCCTTCCCGGGACACACACGCACACACCCGCCACTCGCCGATCCCCGTCGATGTCAGCCTTTGCTGTCCGTTATCACCGGCACACAGCCGGACTTCGTTTAAAATCAGAGGCGCGGAGACTGATAAAAGTGAACGGCTTTCAGCTCCAATCACATCCTGTTTCAACACGGCGCGGCCGGCAGCTCCAAAGGGAATAATGGGATTTAACCTGCGCGCGGCGTGCGCGCGTGTCATTCGTAAGAGACAAGGCTTCCTAAACCAGCGTTGGAAAATAATCATGCGAATAGCAGGGATGGCCCGGGGTGATGGATCACCCCCAAAGGCCAGCAGAAAACAAATTTTGTCAATTGTTTAATTATATTAAAAATGTTTCAGTGGTGTCCGCTTCACAAGAAATGTAGTAAAAAATTATAACTATAGGAAATAACTGTAATGTCGCGGAATGCAACCAGAGGTATGTATTTAGATTTTTTTTTCACTGGCTCTTTTGCGCCCCTTAATCAAATTGCGCTGTAGGCGATCGCCTATGAGCCTGGCAGTCACAAATACGTCAGATATTTATTATTGCGCATATACGTTTTTTGTTCTTGAAATTATTATTATTTAAATTAAACATCATACAGGGGAAGCCTGGGGATCAGAATATTTAAATCATCATAGTCCGTGGATAAAAATGTGTCTGCTACCTTTCATAGGTCATATTTTAAATTCATCAACTCTTTCTTTATTTGTCATTGATAAAATTTAAAATATGGCACTCTACCTCCTGGGATGATTAAGACTGTCCACAATGCAGCACAATCAAAATAAAAATCTGGTCCAAACTCACACCAGTGAAGGCCTGGTGCGGAAACATTCGTGCTGGTCATCTGACTGATTTTTGGTATCCTACCTGACAGTGAAAAATTTCCTCTCAAATCACTGGAGGTGAACTAGCGTTACGACTAATGTCAGCTGCGTCAGTCTGATTTCTTGTTGTTTTTATACATATAAAACACAATAATAATGGCAGTCAGGACACTCGGTAGTAAAGTACAAACAACGGACTACTGAAGGTGTGTTCAGAATAGGCCAAGGAATCTGACCACATGGAGGTTCCCTGTTGATCTGAACCGGTCGCTCTCAGATGGAGATGCAGAGATGTTGTATATACAATGCAAACTGGAGAAGCCCAGTTTCCAGCACAAAGTCAGCTGGATTTGCTATAGACAGATTTTTATCAGTTGAAATACACTATACATGAAATTCTTCAACAAACTAAGAAATTGCATAGAATGTTATATGTGTATATTTTGGTATTACAACACCAGTATTAAAAACAAACTTTGAAAATAAGTTTCCTGAAGTTTCAGTCGTATATACAGTATATATAATTTATGTTTTTATATAGAAACTAAAATATGTTAGATGCTAGATAATCTCAGTCACGTAAGACCTTGAAATATGTATGTATTGTCTAGGTTAGATGGGGGAAAAAAAACTACAAAAGATGACCCGCATTAACAGGAGTATGACTCCAGGCCATTATTTTAAGGTTACACTTTTTCAAATTTGGCCAAAAGAGTGGGAAGCTAATGCTACTGTGGAATTATCCGGATCTTCAAAAACACGGCCCAATTTGTTTTCTGGAAAAAAAAAAAAAAAAAGAAGTAAATATGTTGTAATACTCCTTGCGGTGTAATATTTGCTCCGAAGTGCTGAAGATCAAAGAGAGAAGGGGGTGAGAAATGGCTCTGGGCAATGCTAAAAGCGAGACTGTTCCCCATCGCCTCCCCGGGGACTCTCTCCTGGGATGCAGCATACAGTAATGACTCCGCATATCCTGACCGCTTCTCCTCACTCCCCACCGACGGGGAGCATAATCACAGCACGACGGAAGACAAGACATAAGTATATAAGAAAAAAACAGTTACATTAACTAAGGAAAATTAACTATCCCAGATATAACTTTTATAACAGAGTATCAGTATGAATCAATGAATATCACATCATTTTAAACAACAAACTTATAGTCAATATTAAACATTAACTCAATAAATAACTAGATTCTGAGATAATGAAAAATGTAAAATATTAGTTTCTGTATTGCGATACATATAACACAAAAACAGGAAATGACCGATTATTCTCTGTCTCATTAGTCAATCACAGTATGCTCCTATTTAGTGTCTGCGTGTTTTGGCCTTTTCCGCAAAAATGACCCTATAGCATGTTCACTGAAACGTCGCTGGAGTGCATCTGAAAAATCAGCGTTAAGTCATAACGCTTGTTTGATTAATTTATTCATTTTCCCAAGCAGCGCGGTCTGCGATGGCAGTAGATAGTGTGCTACATCACGGTCCTGTGTTACCTTCTCCAGACCCCTCGCAAACCTGATCATAATGGATATTCCACATATCAAGACAATGGATTGGTAACATTAAAACGAGACCCAGTGTGCAATGGTCCGGTTTGTCCCGATGCGTTTATTGATTAATAAGAGATTCTATTTACCAGATATACTGCCCACCAGGATGCTTCTGCTGCCTAAGTGATCTGAGGGTCGTGCTGCATGTCCTCTTTTGTTTTTAATTTATTTCTGCATGAGTACTTCTTGGAATTTACATTGATCACTATCTCACTGAAAATAAATCTAACCCTAAATTAAACACATTAACTGCATTTGAGAGCAGTATGCATGTAATACTGATCATATATCTGTAGGTGAGCAAGGTCCATACAATATTAATAACAGCAGTATTAAATGTATTATAAAAGTCTCTGAAGAATATAACGCAGGTATAAAATAAAATAGTTTGGACATAGTGGTCATGGTGGTAAATATACAGATGGACATCAATACAAGACTGTTCAAATTACCACGCTTGTAAAATATGCTCACCAAGGTCCTGAAAGTAAGCAAACTTTTAATATATTCACATAAACAACACTGTCGCAACAAAAACTGCAGGAGAACAAGTATTTTTTTTTCCTCATCAAAATCTGAAATAAAATTCAGCCCCATTCGTTCACATCAATAGAGACCTAAAATAACAGCATCATAAATATGCTGATACTTTGGGGAACATGTAGGAATTATCTACAGCTTCCATTTTTGAAACGACTCTCCGCAATGCCTGATTTATGGACACGTTGTCCCACAGCTTCCAGAAGGCACCTTTTGTCGTCCGCACATGGAAGCTGAGTTTTGGCTCTTCCTCCGATTTGTTACTCCAACACACTCGACTGAGAAAGATAATTAGTGCTAAAACTAAGCTCCAGTGACTGTTTCCTGCTGCCTTTTAAAGAGCAGCACACAATGGTGAGGTCAATTCCCGCTCGTTCACCTCTTATTTAGAAGATTCATGTTTTTCTAATGCAAAATCAATATTTCATGAGCAGGGAGAGTTAGTGCACAGCTAACTATCATTGTAAGGTGCTTTAAAGAACATCTTCTCTGCTTAGGCGTTTAGGAGACAAGCAGTGGAGCCCATTCAGGCAGGGGCTGGCCGCTCTGTCAGGAGCGATCGTTCATTTTGATTGGTGGAGGCCACACAGGACTTGCCACTCATCGTATAAGGGGAGCTTAGCATGCTAGGAATTGTAGGTGCACTTGTGGCGTTAATGAGTGCAGAGAAGACGGATGTAGGAATGGCCCTGGACAGGCGTGGGTGAAGGCTGCAGGGGGGATGAGCTGCCTTGTTAGACAGAGTGTGCACTGCTTTTCTGGAAAATGATGCTCGAGCCTTTGATCTGAGTGAATCACTAAGCGAGGGTTCATCTCCGGTCAAGGCCCTTGGGGGAAATTAGCTGAAAGTAACACGAGGGCTTGAGTGAGAGCTGGTTAAAAAATGGACTGATGTACCAGCGCTTCTGGGGTAAAACAAACACCTGGATGTTGAGGATCTCCTTGTAAATTTGAGAGCTGTAGGGTGTAGAGACTTTGCTAGCTATCGACACAAAGTAGTTTAGGTTTATTGACTAGTGAACTAGACGCCCCTTAACAAACAGGAAACAAGAATCTACGAGTATGGGTAAGCATCATCGAGACCGTCATGTTAACTTATACATTTTGTGAAATGTATGGATCCATGGTGATATATCTAACCCTGCCCCCTTCACAAACAACCATCCACTTTCCAGTAGCACTTGTGACATGAAGTACTTATGACATTAATCTTCAGCATGCAGATTTAGCTAGCTGTTGTTACTAACCTTTGGATTACGACATTCCTCTTCGTTAACTGTATCCTTTCTTTATAGATCGTTGCACACTCCTCCTCACATCTCCCCGCAGCACACAATCAAACACTCTGCGGGACGCCTTCTTCTGTACCATTATAACGCTGGGGAAGTAGACTGCATTTCTACATTAAGCATGTTTGCTTGCCTTTACATTAATATATATGCTTGCTAGAAATATTTACAATAAATTCATAAATAAAGGAACACGTATACACACTCAATTCCAAAAAGTACATTTGTTTTTCAGGCCACAGACTTATTAAATTCCAGTTTTTAAGGCATGAAATTGCTTTTTTTAACTTCAGTCTCCATAATAGAGCATGAATACTGGTTTTTGACAAAAATGTTGGGCATGGCAACTAAACTTCAAGACCGTTTTTTGAACAAAGTAATCCTGCAGTCCATTGGTATTAATACCTGCTCCAAAATTTACATTTATTTATTTGACATGTTTCTTTCCAAAGCAACATACAATTGAAAGCAGGTCAGCCAGTTCCTGGACCTCCTGGGTTAAGGTCAAGGGTAGAATAGTGAAGTCATGCTACAGAACATGGGTTTTGTTATTATATATATATATATATATACACACACACACACGCACATGTAGGGTAAACATATCCTTATGGGGACCGCTCATTCATTTCAATGGGAAAAATGC
>JAODJU010000001.1:15605578-15635099 GCA_026776725.1 Gnathonemus echidnorhynchus
TAGTTTTTTCATAGCAGTCACCGATTTTTATAAAATAGAGTTTTCCCTTATGGGGACCAGGAAACCGGTCCCCATAATGGAAAAAAACGGATATTTATCACGTTATGGGGACATTGTGTCCCTATAAGGATAGGTAAACCCGCTCGCACACACACACACACACACACACACACAGACATGTATACATAGACATATAGACATTGTAATACATATAATACATACATACTTTATCTATCTATCTATCTATCTATCTATCTATCTATCTATCTATCTATCTATTTATTTGAGGGGGAGGTAAACTTTGTATGTTTTTATCCCTGGAAGACATTGAATCCCAAATTTTTGCTTTTTGCTACACACCAAAACATTTGGGGTTTAAGATGAAAAGATTATGCAGCAAAAGTCTAGAAAGACAGTTTAATTAGGTTGAAGTATGTGTTGCCCATCCAGAATAGCAACGCTCTAGGACAAGCGAGCTGATGCGTGTTTTTATTTTCTTGCATACTGACTGCACCTCCCGCTGAATCCCAGCCGTGATCCCGCGCTGCAGAATAAAGCTCATACTTATATCTTCTGCATGTTCTCCTTATGAAATTAGAAGACAGAGTCTGAGCACCCCTGACAGCAAATACCGCGAGGGCCCCTGGTGCTTTCCTGGAAACTTTCCAGAAACATACCGGATCAGAACAGTTTTGCCAGTTTTGCTTCCTATATCAGATCCACTCAGGCTGCCACTTGCAAACGGTTTTTGCTCCCAAACAGCAGATTCCAAACGTTTCCGTAGATTCTCAACAGGAATAAAACCTGGTGTGGCCCCCCAGTGCAGATCGCCCCTCTTCCGAACCCACACAGTGCTGCTCTGCTCTTGGTGCCTCTTCATCATTTGGTTCCTTTCCTCCCCGTTTTCATTTTCATCAATATATCTGCTTACCTAGTCATCATTTCACAGTCATTAAATCAATTTACATTACATTTTAAATGTATTAAATTTATGTATTTGCTTAAAATAAATAGTTATTTAACATTTAATAATTTTTGCTTTAATAACATAGACCCTACGTGCATGCAGTTGTGAATTTAATCTCAATGTCAAATTAAAGAGGACCACTGTGCCCTTTCAGATACTTTGCAGTTACTCTGAAATACACTAAATTTCCTAAAGTAAAGTGTAAATTCTCCCCATTTTGCAGGGCTGTCGGGACCTGTATTGATATATTCAGTGACTCAGTGCCATCCTGATTAGTAAGCACTGTTTTGTAACCCACTGCATGCGCTATATTAGGGGGTGATACGGGGATTCGGAGGCAGTAAATGCAGACGCTGTGCCCGTCGCTGCCTTGTCATTCTCGCTAATGAGGCCAGTCCTTCATGAGAAGCCCCACAAATAACTGTGACTCCGAATAAAAATCCATCATACAGGTGAGAGTAAAATTCACAGTAGGCAGATCGCATCTAATAAGAAAATCAATAACGTTCATTTTGGAGAATTACACACAGATCGCGGCCACGAAGAATCATCAAACGAGACCTGATCCCGAGACTCGGGGCCGACGTTACAGGCGATGCACTTTCTGGTGCCGACAGAAGCGTCTCCTTTGGGAATAATGTAATTTAGATTTCGGTGATGAGAGTGACAATAGACGGTCTATAGACTTAACATATACACGAACATACTCATACATATAAAACGTACATAAAAGACTAAGATAAGAATATACCTCACTACAGAGTAAATTATTATTAAAAGCTGAGCTTCCAAATTTAATGACACATCCAACTTCTTTCATTGCCCACAATGAAAGAATTTTGCATATATTATTCAACCTTATAATTAGCATTAGAATTATTCATATGATACTCATCAGGACTCAGACAAGCTATGGTTATGTTGTTCAGTGTTCAAGAAGGAGAAGCAGAAAGGTTCAATTACTCCAGAACACAGAAGCTACTTTTCTTCCAGTCCACTTTCTTTTATATATTTTTTTTTTGATTTGTTAAGCGCACAGTAAGTATGGAACATATGTCCGACATCTAAACCCCTGTTTTGCAGTGTGTATTTTTAGTGCAGTGTGCATTTAGAAGTGCAGTCTGCAACTATCCATCCATTCATCTTCTGCAACCACATGTCTTATTCAGGGTTTGGGGGGGGGGGGGTGGAGCCTATCCTGGAGGCTACGGGCACAAGGCAGGCAGACTGCAACTAATACTTCAGAATGCATAAGCAGCTCCATAGATGTGCTGTGTTTGGCGTACTCACATTCAGATGCAAGTGTGAAGCGACTACAAGCTGTAAATTCTCGTCCTTGTTTGTTGTGAGGTGTGGTGCTGAAGCATGGGGGCGGCGAGCTGAACCGGCACACTTTGTGTGGCTAAATATGTGACAAAAAGCCGTCCAAGGACTTGAAATCATCACAACACTGTAGCGTTCCCAGCACACACTGCTATCAAATCAATGGAAAGATAACAATGTCGTTTGCAAGCTGTGTGGCTGTACAGCAGTAGCAATGGCTATGAAAACTGCTGGTAGCAGAATAAACAGAATGCAAAAGATATTCTAAAATAAGATATCGGTAAGTCAGAAGATAACTGGGACATATTATCAGAGCGTGTCGGAAAAAGTTGACCTTAAAGCAGTTGATTCGAGAGACTATGAGAAGTGTCTCCGGTATTCTGGAGAGAAATATTTTTAGATCCAATCAAAGAAATATCTGAGAATGCAGCAGGGCTGATATTTATTTATTTAGTGTTTAGTCTTGTTTTTATCTGGGACAGATCTTTGCATATTTGTATATGTTGTTTGCTCCTCTAAGTACATGTGGTTATATTCTTCATAGGAGACCCCAAGTAAATGATGTCATCTTGTTCTGAATATGAATAAATAATCAACATACAAAAGGATAATTATGCAAAAGATAGAAATAGCATTTATTTAATGTTTTTATCTTTTTTTCTTTCTATTGTATACTGTTTTCTGTTGTTAACATATCGCAATGTATGTTCATTAACAGAGCTTATGATTTAAGAGGGCGTTTATATAATGCATACACACAAACTCCCCGAGTTTCCCTGAGTGACGGTCTGCCTCGTCTCTTCCAGAAGCTCCTTGATGACTGACGCTCCACGCGTTCACAAAGACCACTGCCCACGCCACGTCACCATTAGCATTAGCACTGATTAGCACTGTCGCCCACGTGCTGTCATCCCGTGAATTTTTAAAGATGAAATGGATTGTCATTATTTTAAGGCCCACACTGTACGTGCGTCGTCGACGGAAAGCTGATAATAACCGGCCGATTGTCATCCCTGCCTTTATTTATAATCACCCTCATCATCTTTCAGTGAAAGTCACTTTTTAGAAGTTTGTGTTATGCAATGTATGAGAGGAAACTTATCAATACAACTCATAGTGTAGGTGGTGCTATGATGGTATAGTGGCAGAATCCTTTAAGATGACCCCCCCCCACACACCACCATATATCTACCAGCTGCTTATACTGATCTGGCCCATTGGGGGGGGGGGCACGTGAAGGTAAAGCGGATGGTTGCTAAGTTGGCGCCCCCTCAGAAGATGGCGCCCTAGGCAGTTGCCTACTGTATGTTGTTTAATGAGTTGACTGGCACTGATGCCATATAGACCACCAGCATGTGGTTTGGATTTCTGGTGGAACCCCAGAGGGAGCATGAGCCCCCATGTCACCCCCCTCCTTGTTCAGCTGAGCTAAAATGTGAAAAACATTTGCTTAATGAAATGTGGTGTGACATTAAATATGTAATTTATTGATAAGAAACCTATTCTTAAAATGTTGTCCCTAATTTTAAATACAACATCCGTTACGCAAGCTTGCATTTACTGGCAGAAGGCTCAGCTACACCACGTCTGTGGCGAATAAGGCTGCGCTCACGGTTAGATCACGCTTAACCAGAAGCTTCTCTCACCTGCATTCAGACAACGTGCCAAATAGCTGTGAAACACACGCATCTTAAAGCCAGCTTCTCCCAAAAATCTGACTCAACTCTTCTCAAGGACATGGGAATATTTTAAGCATCTGCTAATTAGCACAATGTTTTGATAATTTTGGTAAAAAGTAATGAGGTATGAAAAAAAACTTTACGTCAGACTGTATTAATGATTCTATGGAGAGTTTCAACTGATGGGCCATTAGGAGGAAGATTTAATTAAATGAACAGTGAAACGAGGGGGTCAGAGAAAGCCGAAGAACACAATTACTTTTGTTTATATTCTACACAAATAAGCACCTTCTTTGATTATAATTATGTGACATAAATGTGACTTACTAAAAATAGCAGTAATGGCTCCTGACAGTATTACAAACAAACAGAGCAATGTCATAATGCTAAAATGCTTATAACCTTGTTGACTGCATTCTCACAGAATGAGCATGGTAAATTAAGTTCAGTGATTTACAGCACTTAATGAGTATGTTGCAAAAATGCCAAGCTATCAACTTAGATCTATACAGTGACCACAAGGTTGACTTTTGACTTTGACCCAGTCCCCACCTCCTTCCCCCTAGAAGTTTCAAAAGATACATAAATAGCTAGCGAGTACAGTCAGAAGATCACAGCTAGCTAGCTGGTTAACAGAGCATGCAGCTTCAGTTCCTAAATAAATAAGGAAAGCATTTATCTAATATTTATTGTAGTGACCAGTATTGGCCAGTAACATGATACTCTGTAACACTTAACTGTAATATTGTTACTTTCCCCAGTAACAAGTATTGTAAAGGATTCCAATTATCAAGACAGTAATCATAACACAGTCATGAATCCAGGTAATGCTGCATTACTGCGTTGCCTGAACATCTTATGATGACATGTACACGTGTCAAGTCAGGGCAAGTCACATCCGGTGCCAGGCAAAAGATCCAGGTGTGCTTTCAACAGCTGGAAGCATTGTCATTATTTTCAGTTTGTCTCAGTCAAAGATGCAAAGAATATTGTCATCCATTGTAAAGTTTGTGCCAGCAGCAAAATGCTTTCAATGGTGAAAAAGATATCTAACTTTTTTGAAGCACAGTGTGCTTCTGATACAGCGTAGTGACAATGTGAAACTTGCATTTTTTATTCGTATAAACACATACATATACTGTATGCTGTTAGCTTTGAGAGGCTTCGGTGTTTGCATTTCTGCAGTTTGGCTGATTGTTGGCTAATTATTCTTACAATGAGGTGGATCCCGGTTTAAAAGGAGCGGGGGAGTACGTCACTTTTTCAGAAGGGAGGGGGTAAATAAAGTAATATAACGAGTGAGGTAACTAATTACTTCTGATACCACGTAACAAGTAAAGTAATATTACTTTTTAATGGAGAAATAAGTAAAAAGTGACTTATTACACTTCCTGAATAACCTCCCCAGCACTGGCAGTGACTGTCTGTGACTAGCACAGCTCGAGGACCCCATGCAAACGCATGGATTGAGTGCTGGTGAATACCGTCGATTGGAACCACATCAGACCAAAGTTGCACAAGTTTCACTTCCCATGGTGCCCCATTCACAGAAAAGGGCTGCTGCTGTGATTCCAGTCCTGGATAGCTATTTGACTGGAAGCTGGCCACCAACTTAATCCCTCGTTGCTCTAGGTGCCAGGCCAGAGACTGCAGAAGATAAAGATACTCGCAGTGCAAGCTCTCGAGTCTATTTCCGCCATTTGACGTGCATTGTCAAAATCGTTTTCATGCATCAGCGACCGCTTGCATCCCAAGACTTTCCTTTCACGGTTCACAACCCAACGCAACAATGGCATTTGACATCACGCTAGCAAGGAACGACCATGTTTATAAATCAAGGATCGATGATTACTAAAGTAAGCTAAAAAACCAGTTAAATAAAATGACTTACAGCTTTCTGCCTTGTAAGATAACAGGTAGCTGTTTTGTTACCTTTTAAATAGAGGTCCTACTTTATGGATTAATAACCCCTCTGAGTTAGTTGGTGTGCAGTCTGTACTACATATACAGGTAGCTAATTGCCCACAGAAGTATCCAAAACCGCACTGAAAGCTAACATAATGATTCTACAGACATTCAGCCAGTAACCTCCATGTCGAGAAGGGTGGCCAGATGCTCCAGCAGCCTGACCTTGCTTTGATGAGGAAGCCCGCTGCCAAAGAGTGACCCAAACGGTACAAGTGTCTGCTTCGCGATTCGAGACCCTGCGCTGTTTTATTAACCGCGCATAGAACTCTCGAAATACAATTAGTATTTGTAAATGAAATCAAAAGTCAAGTAGGGAGAAGGCTCTGCAAGGTGCTTTTGTCAGCCTTTCCTGGAGCTGCTCTGTTCAGTTGCTAGCCCAGCCAACTGTCTGCACTTGCCTGCACTAATCACATGCTGATTAGACATCCTCACACTCTCTCAGCACTGATTTTATGTTATATTAGCAGAAGAATGACAATAATTTCATGTAATGCTACTTGTTAAGGTAATTACATTATAATTGCCTTATCAAGGTGTCATGGAGGAGAGAGACAAAAATAGCCACTTCCCGAGACATTTGCCACGGTATTGTGCTGGGGGTGAAGCGGGTTTCCGACCAGGCAGCGGAGCGAGATTCCGATGTTTACTGTGCTTTGTGCTGCTCTTGGGTTAAGAAGCTTCCGAATGGAATCACACTGGGACTCAGATGTTTACCATGCATATCCACCCTTAATCCCACACCTCCCCAAAAGTACGAATACAAAAATGGTTCATTTAACTCTCACGCCTACCCTGGGGTCAAAATGACCCCAAAGGCACACGTCAGGTGACTTCGCAGACTAACATAATTATCGTAGGAGCGTGTATGAGTTAAAGCTCTTTATGTCCACATATTACACTGGCGCAATAAACGGTTTTTAATAAGCAAAATATAAGAATTGCAACGCCAGTGTTATACTGGAAAGTAATAAGATATTGATTCCAATTACACAGTCTCTTTTGACCTTTGCTTTTAATATCTGGAACATTCATTAGAATGAAAAATAATTAGAAATGAGTACTAATTTCCAAAATAATCTGATCCACTTTGCAACAGATGCAACTGAAATCTCATGTTGCCAATATTTATTTACATTTTTCAGGATTAATTCACCGAAATACACAGAACTTGAATCCACAACATAATAACACTTATCGTGATTTTTATATGATTTTTTCATTCATTTACAGTGTCAGGTACCCAGTAAGTTATCTGAATCTGTGTTCCATATGCTTAATTTTAAAACGTCAAACTGTGCTTATCATTTTTTCATGTTAGTCCCTCTAAATGCCACCAAATCTCAGTTTAGAAACATATTACAGACACCCAATTCAACACCTTTCTTTTAACACCAATAGGTTGCAGGTTTAAACTCATGTTCTTTTGTACTGCAGTAGAGGAATGTTTGTGCAAACTAGTACATTCTTTTGACTTAAAGGGAAATGCCCCCTACCATTTAAAAGAACAGGTTGACACCCCTGTAAAGCTGACAGTCGGGGGGGGGGTTTGAATGCCCGTAAACAGCTGACTCAAGAGCGAAATCGCCAGTGGCGTGATTTGAGGCCCTAATCTCTCTGGAAACTCGGTTAAAGCTCCACGTGTGATTAATGAGGATGCTGTGCATTTGTGCCATGCGACACTAAGCATTCAGGTCAGTCCGTGGAAGAGTGTCAGGTCTTGTTCAAACAACACAGAGTACCTGCATGATTCAGTCTCAGCAATGACTGTATGCAGCTTAACAAACACAGTGAAACTGTCACACACACGCAGATCATTAAGCAAACTGCAATTATGTAACGAGGCCCGTTTCAAGCTCTTTTGAAGCTGAACCTTGAGGAAATACACGTCAATATCCATGGTGTAGTAAGAATCAGATTCAGCTTTATTTGCCCAAGTATGTTCCCACATATAGGGAACGTGTTTCCGGTTATCAGTGCTCACATACATACAGAAGGTACAGGCATAGTAAAGACAAGTTAAATGTCCCTGGACCCACTGGAGACAGTAGCAGAGAAGAGGATCTTAGCAGAATTGGACAATATTATAAACAATTCTGCTCATCCCCTTCAGGGGGCGCCATCCTGGATCACATTTAGCCGCCGGCTCATTCCATCATGGTGTGCTGATAAACGCTACTGGGGATCTTTCCTGCTCGCTGCCATCAGGCACTGTACCACCTCCCAATGCGGCGCCCCAGCCATAACAAGGCAGGAAATCCCCCATCCTGCTACAATACATTCCAGTGCTTTTTATCATAACTGCACGCATAACTACTATCCTAATCTTAAAAATAGTATCAGTATCACATTCATTTATTGGTGCACTGCATATTTTTTAAAATCAGTTAAAGTACATTTACAGTACTTCTTTGCACTGAGTACTGCCTTTGTACCTTGTCTGTTTGACACTATATGTGTTTGCCTGTGCATTGTTCTTGCTGCTGTATGCACCAGAATTTCCCCCAGTGAACAATAAAGTTAATCTTAATCTTAATATAGAACTACTTTATTTTCATACTTCGTGTTTGACTCAGCAGTTCAACTCTTCATATACAATTCTACAGAGCCTTACAGTTTAATGGGTTTTTTGGATGAAAATGTAGTATATTCACAGTCCAAACTGAACACAATATTACGTTATTAAAATAAGATTATAATTTGAGAGAATGTGATTTCAGATTGGATTTATCTCAAGTTTAGGGCATTTTATTTACTGTCAGCCTGTATCATGGTCATTTGAACATGCATTGCGATATATCTGTGACCCACCAGATGCCTACAGACCTGGTGGATCTGAGCAGCTCGATCAAGGTATTCCTGAAAAAAAAAACACCTCACTTTCATGCCACTGAGGGTAGTTCACTAGCTTGTTGTGGTTGTACGTGACTGCGGAGAGTTCAAATTAGTCAGAGATTATGTACGAACTCACTCAGTCTCCTCCATGCCTGTTCATCTGGTGATCAATATCATGAATAGAATATCATGTGTGCTAATCCTCTGCACAGCTCAAATGAGTTTAAATTGGAGAAAAAATGTTTAGGGTGGCTGGTGGAACCGGGAGTTTTAAATACAAATTACATATCCTTAGTGCTTTGATTAATGGGGAACTTCACACAAAGGCTGCTGATTGCCATGCTATTACACTCTGAATGGGGTAGAAGAAATTATGTCAAGGTTAAATTTTCGAAACAGTTTGATCAAATTAAACCACATTCCAAATACTAACACACTGGTTTGTAGCACGCACTTCAAAAAAAAACAAAAAAACAGATGATTATGTTTGCTGAATTTCTACATAATGACAGGGTCACTGGGCAGCAAAATGCGTTTGCAGAGGTGATTGCAGCACAACCAAGGTCTGTGTCCATGTCTAACACAGGCAGCCATGATCTGACCTGTGCAGTGTTATGGAACTTGTGGAACATTCTGGAACTGTCATGGCGTCGTGCTTTCGGATGCATCTTCTGAGGTCTAAAATGATTCATTCGGATTTTATAACTCAAAAAAAAAAGATTAACTCGCCTGCATCCACCCCCAGTGACCCCTAAGCCTCAGCAGAGTTGCACCGTGGTGAGGTATTGTCTAAGGTGGAGGGAGGACGTTCCATTTGGGGCCCCCTCAAAAGCGCTTACACATCGCCATTTATGCAGAGCTCAGCTCGGGCAGCATTAGCTAGGCGCCGCTGACTTGCACCAAACCCAGGCTCATGAATCTCCCCGTTATGATGCGTGAGGACTAAGCAGGAGTTTTTCTCCTGACGACCGCACACAGACACAGGGTCGTAGACAATAGCTAGCAGATAATGAGGGTTACTACTTTCCTGGACCTTGTGTCCCTGAACAATTCCCTCCAGGAGAGAGTGTGAGCCAGAATAAGAGATCAGAGATTAACTTCAGTTTCTCTTCCTCCTGGGAACGCTGTCCGTGTTGATCTTGTTCACAGAAACAAGAATAAAGTATTATAACAGATGATTGCAGATGTTATTTCTCACATGAACAGAAATGCACTTGACTTATTGGCATGTTACAGTGTGGTATATCACCCAGGATTAAATGAAGTACACACATAGCTAAAAAAACAAAAGGATAATAATGCATTTCTAGTACTATTTAGCAATACTCTGAGTATATTATCTTCACTATGTTTTACATATACACACATAGCATATTAGGCTTTAGGGTAGCAGTAGAATATGTACCATGACTTTAAGTTAGTAATATTTTGTTATTAAATCACAGGAACTGTTGTGGAGTGACAGTCATGTGACATCATCCACCAATCCAAGGTCACCATCCCGCCGCTTTTCCTTTCCCTTTGTGTCTCCCAACGACACCCGCAAACATTTACAGGACAGGCAGGAATTGGAGAGGCGCCCCATCGCTAGGTGCTCACGTCACGCTCACTTCAGTTTCCAACACTTTCCTGTGATCCGATACCTATGAGAAGCGTCTCCCCGAGCCGTAAGAAGCCATGGAGGAGGTTTTATCCGTAACCAGCCTCAGTATCGTCAGTCATCGAGGACACTGAAGGAAGGACCGTTATGTAGTCCAGGCTGGACACGTTTTGGGCGTCACACGCTGATGTGGCATCTTCTCAGACTCCCAGTGTCCCCAAGTGCCGTGAGAGGAGGCTCCTGTGGTGAGTCCTTAATGAGTCCTGATAGACCCCCCCCCCCCATACACCAAACCACGAAGTCCAGCTTATTACCAAGCCCCTCGCTCCCTCTGATGAAGTAGATCTCTTCTAATAAACTGTTTTGTGAGTCTTTTGCACATCGACGAGTTGGGGAAGGAATCCCATCTACAATAATAAGACCTCAGTGAAACATTAGAGAAGGCGTTTTGGCTAAATAATACACAAAATTCCATTTAAATGTGGGAATGCACAAAATTATTTTTTTTTATTAAGATGACTGGGAGCACACAGACTCAACGTGGGATAAATGTTAGGTGTGTTTCTCTGTGAATGATTGGTTAGTTACTATAAATGATAGATACCATAAAGGATGGATAGCTGTGAAAATTCATGAATATACCTGGTGAACCAGGGAAATTCTGTCAAGTTTCAATATGCTACTAATCTGTGCACTGTCTTTAACCGAGGGTCAGTCTTTCACTAATAAACTGATAATTGACACAGACAGACAAACAGATATATTCATATCTTTGCTTTTATTCATACTGTATCTTTGCAGGGACTGTACATTCATTTTTATGGGAAAAGCCCTTATCCCAACTATGACAACCTTAACTCCTATCCAGCCCTAACCTTAACCACAAGTAACCAATCAAAAAACAAGACTTTTGACATTTTTAGTTTTTGATTGCAGTCACAGATTTTTACTAAATTGAGTTTTCCATTTGTTCCCCCAATGTCAAAATAACATGTTTTTATCACATTGTGGGGACATTTGGTATCATAATGTAGTATATGTGCCCATCCCCCCATCCCCTGCACACACACACACACACACACACACACACACACAGGTTCAGAAATTGTCAGAAAGAGAGAACTACCCTGCTTACCCTCCTGCCATAAACAAAAATATGAGTGAATACTGAAGAATCATTTGCTCCATTAACGGTACAAGATGGTGTTACTATACTCATACTCTGAATGATATTATATTAATACCCCGAATGATACTATATTAATACCCCGAATGATACTATATTCATACTCTGAATGATACAATACTCTTACTCTAACTTCTAATAGTCCTGGAGGCTGAGATTACTGAGTACTGCATGGTGAGAAGCGCCCCCCCCCCAGTCCCTGAGCAGAGTAACACCCCTCCCCCCCCAGTAGAGAGTCAGCACTCTGTTTGTTTAGCTTAAAGAGCTCTGAAAGGTGGCACGGTGTCACTGGACTCCCACGTCAGTGTCACCGCGTCACCCTGAACAGGCCCTGTGCCATCGTCTCCGGGAGGCCGGCCTGCGCCTATGGCCTTGTCCACCCTACTTTTCCACAAGACGGGCTCTTCTGTCATCCCTCGTTCCCGTGACTGACGGGCCGCCTCTTTCACGGCGGTCCAAAGACCAGAGGCGCGTACTCAGAACCCCTGAGCTGTGTGAATATTTTGATCCGGACATGCTAAACATGGGCACGCTTAAACGGACCCTTATTCTAACCCGATTTGGCGATCATTGCCCCGTATTTCGTACAATCATAAATAAGCACGCTGGCGCCCCTTAATGGAGTAATTTACACGCGCGCTGCTATCGCCATTGACAGCACTTTCATCCCCCGGCAAACGACTGGCATTTACTGAATCAATTACTTGAGTTATGAAGAGGAGTATAAAGGCTCAGCACTACGCCATTCTTCTCAATAACAAAAGAAAAGCCACATTAAAAAGTAGCATTGATGGCTTGTTGTGAGTTTCAGTCAATGGGCTCCCCCAGAGTTAGAATTAAAAGACTGTTAGAGCAAAATTGTTTTCTCCGGTCATCAGTCACATGGTGAAAGGCCTTTTTCAAAGTGATTAATTAAAACGCAAGAGTGGGAAAAGGCAGCCTTGATAAAATATCCAGGTAGTTATCCAGTAGCTTCACCAGTTAATGGCCAGTGGTTTCCCTTGACTAAGTGTTATTGCTTCAGTCCATAATTTCATCGCGAAAATGGCCAAGGGAGTGAATCTTCCTTATAGTAATTGGGTATTGATTTGAAAATAAATAGCACTGCTGCTGTTACTGAACTGACAGCCCATCCTTGGACAGAATTGACAATAAATGGTTTCTGGTTTGTGTGAGAGTTATGGATCAGGGGGATACAGTCAACCCCAGCGCTCTGCTTCAATCCTTCTTCCAATATCTATTGGATTTCAGATAACCTATTTATGGAAGGTGTCATATAAAACCTATAGTTTTGAGCAGCCGGATGATAAGTTAAGGTTAAGATTTGCTTCCTGTTTTAGCATCATCCTCTAAATGCAGATTGTTTTCTGTAATAATTATTCTACAGTAAATCAAGAACAGTTGGACATGCATGCTGTTATTTAATTGAGATCCTTGTGATTTATTCATCGTACATTTCTTCAGATCATCTCTGTGTAGAGTTTTGACCAAACTCAGCCCCATACCCATGAGAATTTGTGTTCAGTTGTTCCATAATCAAACAGAACATCAATCTAATTCAGCACAGTCATGAACATTAAATGCTGATAGTGCATAATGACGAAACCAGCACTTTTTAAAAAACAAGCACCTATAAAATTCATTAAAGCTTGTCATTGTGGATATGCACTATACTGTCTGTTTAGTCTCTGCCGCGAAAGATATCTGCATGTCCTAAATCAAAAAGATAAAATCACCTTCAATCTTAAAAAACATCACTGTGAAAGGACCCCTTTTTTCCAACACACTGTCTTGCCAACCATGTCAACCAGGCCAAATTGCTGCTGACAGGCCGGTCAGTGTTCAGGCAGTCCCTCGCTGTTTACATATTATGCTGCGTTAGGCCGTAACCCTCACAAAATCAGGGCCATCGCTGTGGCATTAAACCTTGAAGGGCGGAGAGTGCGTCCATGTGAGCAGGACATCAGCGCACGCTCCTGCTTCCGGCTGCTTTCCTCACGGACCCGTTTTCCATCTGAGCTTATTTCACAGACTCGCGGAAGGATGGAAAATCGTCCCTTTGGCTATCCCATAAGCGGTTTTGGGTCCTTCCCCAAATTTAACGATCTTTCCAAATTTCCAAAAATCTCCTTCTGCCACTTTCATGAACAAAATAAAGCAGACCGTCCTTACTGATGATGAAAAGCAATTAAGGCACCTTCTGGAAAATGGTACTTTGTGGATGACCAGTTTGACACTGTAGCTAAACACAGATCCCCTCTAATTGTAAATTAACAAATGATACACGAGCAACTTAACAAATAAAACGAATATAAATATTGCATTATAAAAACACATTATTAAGTCCCGTTAGCATTTCTAAAATTCTTTCTCTGCTGGTCTAGAAGGACATTCATAAGTAGACAGTACGCGGACCTGCATTTATCATGGCAGCTGTAACTGCGCTTTTCACACACGCTGTTATTGGCATGGATTAATTCAGAGATATTTAAATAAGGTACCAAGGTGATGCATCAGCACTGTCCAACGCCAGGCCGCAGATCGTTTTTAAAAGACCAGGCCCGAGTGATGAATAGACATATGAGGTTCTGTAGTATGTTTGTTTACACGCTATTTTAGTGCCATTCGACACCTTGGTGCCCTGTTAGTCCATGAATAAAATAAACACACATTACACATCATCTACATATGCATACATCCTTCCCAAATATGCACTCATCAAAAATCCATTTGCAGGCTTTGCCCTTGAGCGGCTCAAGTCCCGTTAGCCTCGTCACTCACCTAAGTGTTTCCTGGCCGAGGTCCACGACTCCAGAGTAATCAGCCCGCGCACCCGGCGGACCGGCCCCCGAGTCCGTTGCCAGACCAGCGTTTCAGTGATGGACCACATGGCCGGGACACCAGACATACGGCCTTCACCAATCGTCTGCTGTTATCCCATTAAAAACTCCTGAAAGCTACCTTGAACCAAAGCACAGTTGTTTTACAGACAGATACTCTGCAGGGCAGAATCACAGACTAATTCCAAACCGTGTACTTTATAATACAAAAACTAATATAAAATTTACTAATGTCAGAGACCGTTTCCAGAAACTGAGCGGAAGTTTTCACAACAGAGGGGAAAGGCCTCGTCTTTCAGAGAACGATGACGGATGAAACAAAAGTGTAGCCTGGAATCAGGCAGCTGTGTAAATGTTTCTGTGGCTATTACACGACATCAGTCGCGAGATTAATTAGCCCCAATCTGAGGCTAAAGGTCACAGGCCTGACTGCTGCTGATAGACTGTTTGGTTGGAATTAACCATGTAATTAAAATATTACAAATAGGAATGGAAAAAAACTTGAGAGACTGACTGGCTTATCTTAAAATAAATATGTGTGCCTGCCTGAATGAGGCGGACCAGAATTACGAATGAGCCACAATCACGTTTTATCGGAGAGAATTTAAATTAGCGCTAATCATCACTCCTTAGCATTTCAAGCTACACACGTCTACCTTACATTAGGCTGCATGTAATAATGAATATCCTGTGACAAAAATGCAGTGGACTTGCCTGGTGGGGGCGCTGGGGGTGTCGGAAGAGAAGGAAATGTTACGGGGCACCAGCTAACAGTGCATGCCACTCGTGGAAACAAATAGCCGAGGGAGGCCAGTTCTGGTGGATAATGGGCCGGAAGGTTCCAGCAGGAGATTCATGTACAGAAGATGCTCCTTTGATGCAGTGACATTGGGGGGCCCATAAACTCCAGTGCATAAAATACTGCAGTGGTTACTCTGTGCTAATAGGATTCCTATCTTTGCGTGGCAGATTTAGGACATGCCGCCACCAAAGATGGACTGACGCTAATTGGATTTGGCTACCTGAGTCTAGTAAACGAACAGGAGGAATGAATCAGTGGTCCAACGTGACGGCTTTAAAAGGACGCAAACGACATGCCGAAGACTCCCTCCCGGGGACATGACGGCACGCCCCTGCTCCGCTAGTCGAACACGGTACCGTGTCGGCCTCCCCACACCAACCGTGCCAGTCCGCTACGTGCAAAATGCGTACGTGTGGAGTATCACAGTGATGTTTTTCGTCACCGTGTGCGCCGCCAGGCAGAGGTACTCGAGTCGAGGCCTGTCCCGAAGCATGATATCGCAGCGGCAAGGGGCTGCGACGTCCCCCTCTGCATGGGCCGCGTTGCTTCTCTAATGACACTCAAACGGGGCTGTCGGGAGGGGGGCAACCCCATGGCCTCCTAATTCCCTCTCTTTACCGAGCAATTGCAGATCCACAAATGGAAACTGCAATTTACACAATCGGCATCCATTGTGGCATCTATTTGCGTATCTCACAGATATGAAGGGGTGGAGGTTAATGCGAGGCACCCGCTGACGCCGACGATGTCTCTGCACCGTGGGAGCAAGTCTGCAAGCAGACATTTCACAATAGACCTTCCCTCAATTACACAATCGGACCGAGAAGTGAGATACGGCTCAGACAGAAATGAAAATAAAACTCGTTGAACTCAAATGAGGATGGGCTATTTTGACAGGTTATTTTGTCGGCTTGTTTCTGTCCAGACAAAGTAGGACACTGGAGCAGGTGTGCAGACTGAATATGTATGGAACGTGTTGATAGCAGTATGGGTATTTTACATGTACAGACAGTGATGTAACATGGAAGTGGCAGGAAGGAATCCATTTACAATATCCGACTTCATGTATTGTACAATCACCGTTTAACACAAAGCACATTCAAATGTTTCTTTTCGAGTGCCTTCATGGGACTTCCTGGAGCTTGTGTCAAAACTTAACGTAAAGATTTCTATGACTTTGAGCTACTCTAATCTGTTTTTAAAGCACAGGTAATACGTTGCATTCACCTATCGCTGCAAGCAGAAAGTCACTCTGTATTGACTTGCCTTTGACAAAAAAAAAAATAAAAATATATATATATATATATATATATCTTTAACCTGTGTCTGTACAGATCAATAAGACACAGATAAGCTAAGATGGTTGCTGGAGATACGGCTGTCAGGATGTGGCCTGACATATCATGATTTTGGCTTTAATTACTTGGGGAAAGTGGCTAGTATCAGATGAGGACTGAGAAAATGCCTTCAGCACACAAAACAAGGGCTTCTGTATTTGCAAATTGCATTCTCGCTGTCTCTAGACCGTGTATGATTGGTTATCCTCGAACCCTTCACTCTGCTGGGCAAGAATCACGAATATGAGATCGGGGAAGGAGTGTAGTCCTGCACTCGCTTCCTGGGCCGTCCTTGGACACAACTTTCCAGGACAGATCGATACATTAACCTGATTAGCGTGCTGTGAATTAGCTGCCCGATGGGTGACATGTACAGTACATCTGTGGGCAGCCTAACAGCTACACAGACCTCAGCTGGCCCTATGAATGAAGACCTCAGTGGATGAAAACCGGTGTAATCAAAGCACGTAAGAAGCTGTGTGACTCACGGATATGATCTGTGAAAGATCACTCTGGAACACACAGCTCGATGCAGACTTCAGAGACGGGCTATCTCAACACCACAGCATAAACATAAACAAGAGTACATTAATATGTTAAGTGATTTCAAATCAGTGCCAAACAGTAGAATTTGCAATGACAGTTTGACAGCAAGAATAAAACACCGCACAGACCCCAGAATAAGCTTCAATAAAACCCAAATCCTCAGAAAAGACAAGGACAATCCTGCATTAAGCATCCTTATATGTTTGAAGGCTGACAGCGAAAACTGGAGTGACATAATAAAGAAAACCTCAAGACTGGTAGTTTTTAGTTAAAAATTAAAATGAATAGCAGCGGCCACATCACAAATCACATCTTATAGTTGAAATGAGCGGTAAAGACCACAGTAGCATTTACAATGAACAAAATAGCTGTTGATTAGCAAATAAAGAAATAACATAGACATACCGTCATCTGTCAAGCTCACCACACAATCGCACGGTTCGGGAAGTCGAGCAAACGCATGTGAAACACGTGTTCGTCTTGGAGAGGAAGGGTCACAGCGCGTGCTAAAAACAGACAGATCCCTCCTCGTTTTAATTGAAACCAAATCCATTTACATACTTAATCCATTTTCAACAGTACACCACATTCTCTCCCAATAATAGACTTTATAGTCATTTTTCCACCCTTTTTGCCTTAGCCAAATCCATTTGACTTTAAACAGAAGTCCATTTATTAAGTCTTTTATTAGGCTTTTCATTATGTATGCTTGTAAAGATCTTAATAGAGATGTAAGGTAATGAAATTCAGCAAGTTCTTCAAATGTTCATAAATCTCCATAACTTCTCGTTTCAAAGAAAACCTGTTTTCATTGGGCCTGATGTTTTATTCATGGTCTGTGAAAACGTTCACACAGTTTAATTAAGCTAATATGATTTATCTTATGGCCCCACTGACGAGTTCCTTCCTAAAGAAGTCTTGTTTGCAGGGAGCCAAAGTGAACAAGTGAGGTAATTAAACAATACTTGAGGAAATTAGTTAAGCACCTTTATTAATCAAAGACTGATTGAAAGTCTGATTAAAAATGATTTATATTTATACATATATAAATAAATATGAAATCAAAGAGTTAAATACTATATTCTAATAATACTATAACACTATATTCTGACTGATGCTGCTCCAACAACATTGACCATATGGAAAAACATTAATATTTAAGAAATAAATTTAGTAACATTAATATAATTACTAACTTTTTCTTACTATGATTTGTTGTTCAGGATTTTAGTTGTTAAACAGAAAAGTAACGTGCTGGACTGGGTGAAACCATACAACGTGACCTCGGGACAGGCCACTGGTTCAGACTGCAGCTAAGCTGCTCTTAGGACGTCCCTGGGCTTGGTGCTTAACCTGAATTGCTTGCCTAAATACCATCTGTACAAGTGAGCAAATTGTAAGTTTAAGCAGTTGCTCTAAATAAGGGCTTCTGATTAAAATTGCAGTAATGAGGCGATGATGTGACATAAAGAGCATTTTCTTAATTGGAGTGCAGAAACATTACTGGGTCTCCTCATGAAAGGCGGAGAAGCCTTTGGAAGTCCCACTTTAACATTAAATCCAGAGATTTCACACAAAATCACACAGTTTGCTGTAGCAGGTATTAGTTTTCGTGGGACTACAGCAGAATTTTGACTTTTTTATTTTATGAACAATATGTCTGTGCTTTTGTGGAATAGCAGCACATGCAGAGAGATCACAAAACACTGTTTATTAGCGGTGCTGGAGGCGCCAAGAAGAAAACACTGGAGCTCAGCTAATTTCCTTGTTTTTGCAGCTCTAAATTAGCTACAATCTGTCTCTTAATGTGTCTCTCAATTCCACCCTCTGATTCTGAATCCCATTTAGGTTTCCTCTATTGTGGATTGGTAGCCCCGCCCTGTTAAAGGGGCCCCATCGCCCAGTCACCCAGTTAAAGGGGCCCCGTCATTCAGCCACCCTATTAAAGGAGCTCCACTCCCTTATTACAGTGACCCAGCCATCCCTTTAAAGGGGCCCCACTGCCCTGTCAAAGGGGCCCCACTGCCCTGTTAAAGGTCCCGTCACCCAGCCACCCTGTTAATGGAGCCTCGCGGCCCAGAGGCTTGAGCAACGAGCCCCTGCGTCCAGACTCCACACCCATCATGCCATTTCAAGCTGTATGCCATGACGTCGAAGCACTGCTGCTTTAATAAAGGCAGGAGAGACGGGTGCCGTGAGGCCCTTAGGCACGCACAATGGCACCAGAATTCCGACACCCAGAAGCAGCTATGACGCTGAACAATACCCCCGTGGAGGAGAGAGGATGAAAGGGTTTGCTGTTATTGAAGGATTCCCGCGGAAAGCAGCGGCACGCGTGCAGAGATTTCTTGTTACCGTACAACTTCCTGCAAGGAAAAAGCCGCAATATCACAGTAAGCCTGCGGCCGCATTATCCCGCATTTCAGCTGCATACAATAAAACCCTACTGACATGCTTATGGCCACAGCGAAGCAGTGACATCTCTTCTGACAAGCTAAAGTACTGCCACCTTCACACCCATACCAAAGTACCTGCACTGAGAATATAAGCGACTAACACCTGCACTGAGAATCTAAGCGACTGACACCTGCACTGTCAATCCAAGCGACTGACACCTGCACTGTCAATCCAAGCGACTGACACCTGCACTGACAATCTAAGCGACTGACACCTGCACTGACAGTCTAAGCGACTGACACCTGCACTGACAATCTAAGTGGCTGACACCTAAACTGCCAAAGTACCTCACTAATGCTAAACCACTGTTTTTGTGCCTCTGTGATTTAAGTGTCACTTAAGCTTTATTATTAAAACATATTTCATTAAGATCCAGGTGTGTCTTCTCTTTATTTCTTTGTTTTGCTTCGAGGCCTTAAGATAACCCCCTTGGAATCCATCCTATAATACTCTGCTGAATATAATCTCACTTCCCGCCTGCTACCGGCGACAGTGGGACAGGCACACAATGACAGAAGCGGCTTCATTGTTACATTCATGTTCTCTGGGAGACGTTCACACTCAAAGGGATCAAAAACATCGCGTGGATCTGAATTCCTCTGACTCCTGCACAATATTACAGTTTCATCAGTAAAGTGACAGAGATCACTGAGGCATAAATTCTCACGAGCGATTTTCAAATGGAGTGTGCGAGCTATATCCCTGTCCTCTGCTCACGCCCGGCTTGGTGACCAAGTGCATTATTTCAGAATGTTTCTGTGTCTACCATTCCCTGGATTCATGCTCTTCAATAACATTAAAGAGCATTAAAATATTACAAAACATTCAAGATACCATATGACAATTCCAAAGAATTAACTTGTGAAGGATTTACCAAGAAGAGATTTGTTTGATTATTTCTAGAAGATATAAATTTACTGGACGGATTTTTTTATTTTCTAGCCAAGTAGAGGCTTTTTGTTCTTAATTAGCACTAGCGTAGCAGTCTGCAAAAGCTAGTTTGTGCATATTCATGATAAGATTTTAAATAACACATTTACACACATCCTCATATTCAACATTCCTTTGTAATCATTATGGTCACAATCAGTAAAACAAAAGCAAATCCGTATTTGGTAGAGATAATGGATTGTGACATGCAAACTCGCTGTCGATTGGTCAGGATTACATCTATGCAATCTGAATGTGTGACCAATAGCATTACTGTTAACATTTCTCCCTCCCAGGCTCTCCTTCACAGTTAGTCCCTAACCTTTACCGTAACAGGCTTCCACAATGACATTGTCCTAGAGCTATTTTGCAGGTACCTGCTGCGTCCTCTTCTTCTGTTCTTTTCTGCTGTTCTGTTGACTTCAGGCTGTCAGGAGCTGGACAATTCCACCAAGGAAAAACAAAAAGGACATGGCTGTGTGTGTGTGGGGGGGGGAGGCAGGTCAGTCTACATTAGATCCCTAATGGCTTGAAGTGTTTGGATTGCCGTTGAGCAAATCAGGTCACGTGTTACAGTAGATACCCCCCACTCATATATTATAATGGACTGAAGCCGTAAATGGGCTGAATGAAAGATACATCTTTGTTTATTGCGTGGATACTGTCATTTATTCAGGAAACCACATGGGGACCCAGCCCCATCTATCCTGTGCACTCAGTATCACGCTGATCAAAACCGTACCTTGCTTCAGGTTCTGTTTCCTGCATTTCAAACACTGCAGTTTAGTGTTTAGCTGGAGAGAAAAAGCTGTCTCCCCCTCAGCATGGGCATTCAGAGGAACATAACGCTGAAGAGATGGTGCATGAAAATAACCATCCTCGGATGGCTGCAGCATGGAAAAAATGCAAAGACAAGTGAAACTGAAAAAAGAAAAATGGATCTTGGGCTTCAGAATGGCCATGCTTTCAAAGCAAGTCACTATGTGGTGATATTTAACAATTTTACAAAAGCATTGTTGTCTGATGTCAAACTGAGGGAAAAGAGAAGCTTTTGCTATAGTTTCTAAGCAGGCCATAGCAAGATGTTATATACACATGATATGCCTGTGTAGAGCAGTTTGTTAAGATGTACGTTCATGTACATCTGCACATTCAACAGCAACGCACTAAGTAACACGGGAAGTTTAACAGACAGAGCAAGAGATTCTTTCTGACCCAGAAGCAAAAATCCTCTGTGACACTGATCATGTCATTTCCTAATGGAATTTGATGTTCCAAAAATGATTAGTTGAGTAGTTGCTCCTA
Source organism: Gnathonemus echidnorhynchus (assembly GCA_026776725.1). Taxonomy (NCBI): domain Eukaryota; kingdom Metazoa; phylum Chordata; class Actinopteri; order Osteoglossiformes; family Mormyridae; genus Gnathonemus; species Gnathonemus echidnorhynchus. The sequence goes on from JAODJU010000001.1 coordinate 15,627,351, forward strand.
ATCTACAGCCTGACCTTGAATTATGCTGATGCCAAGAACATCGACTAAGTCACCCGTTTCGCAGTTATGACATTTGGGGAATCATCATTGATCAACACGTGCAGACCAGGTCTCAACCCTTGACAGTTTTTTGGAACATGAGATGTCATGTTCAGATGAACAAAAATGCAGATGCAGTCCCAAGCTCGACAATTTGAATGCTTTGATACACCAGTTCCAGTCTCAGGACCAAAAAATATTCAACACTCTTTTTAATTAAACAAGTTATGGGAGAAGAGCAGGGAACCAGCCAAACTTCATCCTGAAATTAAATACTCTTTAGATGATTGGGACTGGCTGAGAGACTTGAAATGACTGGAGATGCTTTAACAGGAGACAGGTGCAGTTATTAAAGCAATTAATTTTGACATGAGGCATGAGCGTGATCATCAGAAGTTTCCTCTAGAGATCCGTTTCCTAGATGATCCGTTCTCGGTACAAATAGCTTTGCTTTGATACCGGCTTTGCATGAGGAAATCGCTGGTAGAACCAGACCTTTTCAGAACAGACATCCCAGAAAAGAGGCAGATAAAAACAATCATGGTGGATTTGATTCAAATCAGAGGAAGGTCCATTGCATGATTCATTTATTTTAAAATTGCTTTTCCAGTTGCAAGGGGACTGGGGGGGGCTGTTTAGGGTACTGGGCAGAGAAAACTTCTGGATGGGAAACCAGTCCATTATGAGGTCTCACAATCTCACACTGTGAACTATTTAGCGTTACCAGGTTACATGCTGCATGCTTTGGACTGTAGGAGAAACCCAGCACATGTGGAGAGTATGCAACTTCTGGGCGTTCGTCAAAATGTGATTGAATATGTGCTTTTGAGATGAATTTAGCAGATAAAAATTGAAAGGGACTCTGGGTCAGCAAAAGGATATAACAGGAGGCTGAGTCAGGATCTGAGCGTGGGGGGGGGACGAAACGCAATCATTTATCTGCAGGGTGTGATCGAAACGGAGCGTGGGGGAGGAGAAAATGGAAAAGTAGGAAGGCCTATCCTAACCCTCAGAGTCACCTGATGGCGGCCTGGTCTGCCAACACAACCCTACCGTCGCGCTACTTTATGTTTACCATTTTTTTTTCTCTTTTTTTTTCTCAGATCCTACCAACAGTAGCTAGCAAACAATCGAGGATTAATTGTTCGTAAAACATAAAAATTATGAGGCAAGAAGAGTGATTACTCAACAGGCTCAGTCCTGGGGCACTGTACATGATTACATGTAGCTAGCAACACGCTGTCCCTCTCCGCTTCATAAACGCCGCTACGAGATTAGGCCAGCTAGCGCTAATGCTAAGCCGGACTGACAACTCCAACAGCTTAATGAGAAATTCCTCCTGAAACTGAGACTGATTATCAGCTACAAATTAGCCATAATATGAATAATCAGCAGCGGTGTCACATTGGTGCAGGGAGGGGGAAAAATGGTAAACAGCGGAATGCTCTCTCCCATGCTAATTAAAAATTACCTGCAGCTTGTTACCCAGTGTCTCGTTTTTGAAAATGCCACAAATAAATCTGCCAGGGACGGCGTTCGTGTAACTATGAATATGAATTCACCATTAATCTATTTAAAAATATATTCTGGACTTGTTATAACAAACCATATAGTGACTAAGATGTATCACATCATCACAGTTACAGGAATAATGCTCATACTCCGAGATGGCTTAATGTATGCACAACATACTTATTATTACAGATTTCTGCACCATCCGCATACATAAAAGATTCTGGGCTGCTGGGAAGGGGTCTTGTTAATATAAAGTGATAGACAGCATTGGCTGATCATATCTAACAAGGTATCAGTGACCTGCGGTCTTCTTTATAGGGTTATTTCAAGAATTTATAAGACTGCGCAGCGTCTGAGGGTACGGATGAGAATATGATTTATGATTTTATGGATATCTGCTTACTGGCGAACAGGTCATAAACATAATGCCGCAAATCCCCCGATCATAAATCCTTCACCTGTTGAGGTGCCCTAACATACCCGTACAGAGGCTGCTTTATGTCAGACGCTGAGACTAATTGCTTTTACTTTTCTGTTAACCGTGGTGGAATAAACAGACCCATCCCTGCACTGTTCATAGAAAGAATTGAAAGAGTTTCATGTCCGCTTTTATGACTTGCAAACTTTACAGCTGCGTCCTTCAATACTACTCCACCTGCTGTCTGACAAGTTTTCCTTTAAACAGTGTATATTTTCATGATATACAGCCATGGAAAAAATTAAGAGACCACTCTATATTTTCCAAATAATTTGCATTTCTAAATACTGGTTTAATCGTTCTTCTTCTGGCAGAAGGCTATGTTGAGCAGCAGGTTGCTGCCAGGTTCAAAATTTCTAAGTATACAAGAATAAGGTGATGCAGGAGACACTGGGAATGACCAGAAACCAGCCAGGTAAAGGGAGGAAGCGACATTCAACGTTCTAATGACCGTTAACTTATCCGACAGTTTCTCATGAATTGTAGGGTGACATTAAGTGACCTTCAAAAAGAATGGGACACATTAAGTGCAGGTGTGAGGTACACCGCTAGGACAGTTTGTATCAGGCTCCTAGAAGCAGGACTGAAATTCCATAAAGCAAGGAAGAAGCCCTTCATTAATGAGAAACAGAGAAGAACCTACCTGCAGTTTCCAAAAAACAAAAAATATTCACAGATGCACATCCATAAATTGAGAAATGAGTGAAACAAAAAATTGTGCTGTGGTCTCTTAATTTATTCCGTGGCTGTATATTTAACAGGAATGACCAATCATCCATCTTCCAGTCACTTGTCCAGGGGAATGTTTTGCAAGCAGATCATAGACAGATTTCCAGAGGAATTACGGCCAGTTTGTACAGAATTAGCAAGTAGATGATAAGTCCTGAGTCTCAGACAGCAAAGGATAGAGTCAGTCCAACATATAAAAATAAACACTTTTTTTATAGATAAAAGCAAGGGATCTCCTCATGGTGTATATGCATGCGGGGGGACTGAGACGTGTAGACAGGGCAAACGCAAAAAGTATGAGAGCTATCCGGCACCCTGGGGGATTTCCATTACACGTGTTTCATTACGGACATATTAGCTCACATTGGCTTAGGGTGACCGAGGTGCCATCTTACATCAAGGAGCATCAGCTGTACTCCCCCGATCACTAAAGGCCAGAGTGCTATTTTGGGGTAGAAAGAAGATGGTACAGAGTGTGAGTGGGAGAGGAAGGGGAGTCAGCACAGCGTCCTGGGGATTGATGCGGTGTAGCTCCATGAGGAAGCCCCCAATTAACTCCCCCCGATGAAGACAAAGTCGCTGTCAGGAGATCCTGTCTGGATAAACAGAAAATGTGAAGGAACACCGGGATGTGGATAAGGGGGAATGATCGGCACAGCCCAGAGATGCTGTCATCCTGGACAATTAAAGGGATCACAGCACAATTAAAGGGATCACACCTCAGTTAAAGGAATCCCACCACAATTAAAGGGATTCCACCACAATTAAAAGGATTCCACCACATTAAAAGGGATCCCACCACAATTAAAATGATTCCACCACAATTAAAGGGATCCCACCACAATTAAAAGAATTCCACCACAATTAAAGGGATTCCACCACAATTAAAGGGATCCCACCACAATTAAAAGGATTCCACCACAATTAAAGGGATTCCACCACAATTAAAGGGATCCCACCACAATTAAAGGGACTCCACCACAATTAAAGGGATCCCACCACAATTAAAGGGATTCCACCACAATTAAAATGATTCCACCACAATTAAAGGGATCCCACCACAATAAAAGGGATCCCACCACAATTAAAAGCATTCCACCACAATTAAAGGGATCCCACCACAATTAAAGGGATTCCACCACAATTAAAGGGATCCCACCACAATTAAAGGGACTCCACCACAATTACAGGGATTCCACCACAATTAAAGGGATCCCACCACATGGACCAGTTCCTCTTAAAAACTATCCAGATGTTAGCTGGCTGTCTGAGAGGAGATATGTACATTTCTGCAGATACTGCTGGGCGTGTGGAAATTTAGTCCCAGGGCAGAGGTGAGGATGTGAAACATTGCCGTGAAGCGGTTTGGGGGTGGTTTTTGCTTAAAACAACCGAGTGATGAGGCCAGGTGCAACTGAGGTGTATTAACAATTGCTGTGTCTACATTCAAACTTTCTCAGTGCCACATGAAACAGGGGATGGTCAGAGAGGTGTACGGGGTTTGTTATATGATGTTTTTGGGTGATAATGGAGGAGGTGAAACTGAATTTAAATCAACAACAGTGTAATTTTAGAGGGATAATAGTCAAACATTACAATGAAATCCAAAATGTGAGTTTTGATTGAGTAAATATCAAAAGAGTAGCAACAGAAGAGGTTACAAAGTGCCAGTCACTGTAATATCACTGCAGTGCATTTACATTACATTTTACTTACTTATCAGACATTTTATCGAAACTGACATACATTTTTTTTAAGAAGTTAGGGTCAGCCGGCCCCTGGAACATTGGGGGTTAAGGGCCTTCCGCAAGGGCCTGACGGTCTACTCACTCAGCTGGCCCTGGGACCTTCTGATCACAGGCACGACACCCTAACCAGCTGAGTCACACACCGCCCCAAAATGCAAGCTCGTTTCCACTGGCTTGCAGGCTTCTGCTTTCTGATGCTGCTGGTCTAGTCAGGGTTGTGGTTCCCTGGGGTCATCGGCAGGTTTCTCAGGCACACGCTTTATTTGGAATGTGAGAGGAAACCAGCTCAGACCAAAGAAACATGAGGAGCACGTGCAGACTCCCAGCTTAGAGAGATCCCGGCTGGATTCGAGCCCACAGCCCTGGAGTGGAGATGTCATCACTAGAGATATACACACTCATTCCCAGGCAACCTGGAACTCAGTTACCTGCACATATAATATATATTTATAGCACAAATGAACAATGAACAAATGAAACTGATGTTCAAAGTTCATGCATTTGTGTAAGAGGACTTTATTACCTTTGCGTGAGCTAAAAAAAAAAACTGCATGCATTATGGCTATAAAAAGAGGAAATGATAGTTATGAGTTACTTTTAAAAAGTAGACCGATGGCAATGAATGGAGATGGGGGCGACTGCGGCGTCCTGTTTTTCTTTCTCAGTGCTCTGCGTGTCGCCCCAACTCTTCAGGAGTCGGAGGGTTAATCAGGAAATTAATTTATCTTCTTAGCAGAAGAAGTAATTAAGTCTAGGGGACAACGGCATCATATAATTGAGAATGAGTAATGAAGAAGCAGCGTGCGCAAGAAAAAAAAGTTTGGTAATTAAGACAGGATGTTGAGTGTAACAAGGAGGAATAATGTGTTTGTCACCCATGGCACTATTATTTCGCGGTGATGTAAAGCCGGGCCCGGAAGAACCGCAGGCGGGACTCTGGAGAAGGTGCAAACCGGAGTCACTCCAGATTCTCTTATTAGGATCCGATTCATAATGTGGGCGCCCTGACTAATTCAGGCCACTCAAGATTAATTCTGCAGCACGAGCAGCATAATGTAGCAGAAGCTTTCCTTTCCCAGAAAGGTTTTTCCTTTTTTTCCCCCTCTCTCTCCTCCAGGGAGATTCGTTAAAAGGGTGTTAAGACATGCATGGTTCTGACAATTTGGGACCCGGTAACCGGGTCAGGATGGTGGAGGGGGCTGAGGTTCAGCTCGCCAAATGTAATGTTACCCGCCGACGACGCCAGGCTCTCTTTGTTGAATTTTGAAAATGCTCCTTTTTAAAAAGGGGAGTCTATTCTGTACACTGAAGTCGAAAGAGTGAAGCTTTCTTCTCAGGGGGAGGACAAAGGACGTGTGAAAATCATTGATCTGACCTTGTACTTTTATAGTCTGAAAAACAGGAACGCCTCATTGCCCATGGCGGATGGCACGGGGACTCAGGGTCGAGGTAAAAAAAAAAAAGGACTCAAATCATGGGGAAGAATGAGCTGAGAACAATTAGGTCAAGTGTGTATGGAGAGCTGGCAGAAAAGTGAGTGTTATAAAGAGACGAGTTTAACGGTGAGATTGCAGTAAAACCACATGTTTATATACACTGATACTCCAGTGGACCAGCATCGCTGCCCCCAAAATCAGGAGTCTGCTCTGGTGAAACTGCAGATGCGACCAGGGGCAGCTACACACATGCAGATCCGAGAGACCCAAAGGAGAGAAGCAGTGATGGACAGCTAGGACAGTGGACAAGGCTTGGGATGATTGATTTGCTGATGTGTGACACTGAGACCTCACAGAGACAAGCCTGCCCCAAGCGGTCTTCTGCATGCAAGCTGTCAGTGATGAGCATTTAAAACAACTGTTTATGATCTATCTGAATCATCTTTCATGATGTTTCAACAGGGGCTATACAGGGGCGGGACTACAGAGGCACTGGCCCCAGCTGAAAGCTGACTGGCTCCCAGAGTATCCCCTTCCCTGTCACTCACAGATTCAAAATGTATCATTGGCTGATGATAAGTTTGTCCCCTCTGTATGAATTATGGCCCCTCTTATGCCCCCCCCACCAATCCTAGAATCACCCCCGTTGTAAACAAAGCTGACAGAAAGAAATGAAAATATAGCACATTATTATCAGTAGGGTATTTTGGAATTTGTATTTTATTGTGTATTTTTTGATACAGACACAGATACTGGTGCAACCTTCTCATCACCCAACTGCTGCTACCCCCCCCCCCAATCCATATTGTACATCAGGCCCCCACGCACTCCTGTCTGGGGGTGCTGGTTTGCACTGCACCCGCCTCACTGGCTGGCATCTTCAGTTTCCAGGGTGGCCCTGAGGACACTCCAAGATGTGATACGTGTCCATGACAACAGAGCCACCGAGCATGCAGACTTAGAGGATTCCTAGAAGAAACTGTGCAGTTTTGGTCCCAGTTTGTAAGAAAATGGGACTGGGTGGTATGGTATGACTACAGGGGAGGGGTCACACATAGAGCCTCCCCAGGGGGTTGGAACCTCCCTCAGAGACCAGGAAGTCTACTGGACACTAACAAACAAATAAAACGAGTGTCAGACGAGATGCGTGACACAGTGGGTTCAGTTGCTGTCCCTGTAACCAGAAAGTCGCTGGTTCAATGCCCCGAGTTGGCACTCTAATTTAACTCTTGGGTCCCACCAAATACTCCAGGGACTGTCTAAGCCCATTATCTCAAAAAAAAGCATCTGGTAAAGAGATGACTTGTACTGCATGAAGCAACATTCAGCATTTAGAGACGTTAAAACACTTAAAGATGAACAAGGGAGGTTAAGAAAGACACACAGAAAATGCGACGACCGTCGTAATGCGACATTCTGGGCCTGCGGCTGTTCGCCGTGGTGACAGCTCACCTCCTGAGTGAGAATGGGCCCCCGTGACAGACGGGGGTGACCTGGAGGCCTGTGGGAAGAAGCCCCAGTGCCGCCTCAGTGCCTCACTATTTAATGGTATCTCCTACCAAGCTGTGGCCTTGTTGAATTTATCGACTGAGTAAAAGAATCTACAGCAGACCGGGTTCTGCATCCACGCCACCCACAGATAATGGGCCACACTCTTTTATCCCATTCACAGCGGTGGGTGATAAATGGACTTAATACCAGTGCCGGCTACAAATTTTATTTTTTTCCCCTCCGATTTTGAATCTCATAAATGCAACCGATGCTTTGAAGTGCCTCTCTCTCCCTCCCCCCCCCCCCCCCACCC
>JAODJU010000001.1:15635140-15661634 GCA_026776725.1 Gnathonemus echidnorhynchus
TAACAGAACAGCTTAGGTTGTTAGAGTAAAAGGAAGTTGGTTTACTTGGTTGCAGAGAAAAGGGGGGGGGGCTGGAGAAAGTTCTGGAAGAATGAGAGACGTTTGGTCAGGTAGTTTCCAGGTTGGGACGTCAGGGGCACACCTGCGAATGCCCTCCCGCCATTGATTTGGCACTGGATGCCCAGGACCTTCCTGGGTATGTCGATCCATGGTAGCTACAGCATCTCCACACTAAATATGAAATAAACATTTAGGAGATGGTATTTGTAGGAGATGTTCTGGTAAGCAGCTAGCAAGCTACAAACTTCTGACTGTACTCCAGGCATGTAGCCACATGCTAAAGTAATGGGACTGAACTACCTGAACTACCCCCCACCCCCACCCACCCTAGTCAGCAAGATCAACTTGGGGTGGGGAGGGGGGGTCCCCCAGTCAGAGAAATCTAGCGAGGGGGACCCCCGAGATTTATTACTGACTATGAGCCTGCTTTTTAGCCTGTTTCTGAAACATCCGAGGGCCCCAAAATATACATTAAACACATTAAAAATATATTTCAAATTCACTTACTATATTTATAATACTAACGCACAGGTCAAGATGTATCCACCTGTAGCTACGAATGAGAGAAAATCTGCCGAAAATTTTGCAGAGGCGATGCAGGCCGTCAGGAATATGTTTTATCAGCAGAGTGGGGGACCTGGCAGGGCGGCGTTGGGGTGGGGGCAGGCACTGCTGCCTCTAGGCCTCACTGTCAGCACCATTTCAATTTATAGACCATTTAGGCAACAAAGACAACTGGAAAAATGTTTAACAGATACTGTAAGTAACCGGCACTTTTGTGCTGTACTTCTGGACTTAATCTATGATACTGAATCTATGATTATACTTTTCAGAGGAAAATGTTGCTTTTTTGTGGTTTACTGTGACTAAGAATACAAAACGAAACAAATATGCTGACTGCATCTCTGAAGTCGATATTTTATATTTATAGATCGCGAGGGATCAAGGTGTCGTGTGGTAAATACATATTTCATCAGTGAAAGTCTGCGCTTGAACATTTATCATGGAGTCCGCAGATTCGCCGTTCTGGGGCAGATAATTCACAGCGTCTTTAAATCTGAGCAGCGGCTGATCTGCACATAACTCTTAGAAATGTTATTTATTGTTTTCAAAATGAAATCTGGTGCCACGATGGTGGGCAGCTGTACAGCAGGGCGGAAGCTCGGGTTTAACGGCAGCTCCAGGAAAAAATTTAATTTGGTAAAAAAAAATAAGAATAGAATCACAATCCCGGATTGTCAGATGCAGCCACAAAGTAACTGAAAACATGGCAGACAGAATATGTGCATATTTCAGCCGTGATCAGTAAATATTTATTTACTGAGCACTCACGGTCAGCGTGAACAAGACTCCTCCGTTCAGCCGGGAATCCTTGGCGTCTGACATCACACGGGAGCCTGATGCCGATGATGACATCAGAGACGTGCGCACACACCCCCTTCTGAAGACTCTGCCACAAACAGACATACACAAGCCACCCGCTAAGCAAACGACCGTCTGACCTTTCGGGGGTCGACCTTTGTGAGCATGATTATCTGGCAAGCTTGCATTTTGCCTCGGTGGATAGAACAGAGGATTAATAGCCCCCCACTGTCATTTACATTTATTGATTAAATGTCAGCGATTAAAAAAATAATTAAAAAAAAAACACAATTTCACTTTAAGTTAAAACTAAGAAAGATAGTTGGGCTGATGGTTTTAAACTTCAGCATGTTGTTGTGAGGAATATTAAGCTATGACTGGTTAAATATCCAGGCAACAGCACGAAATCCTGTCACTAAATCCCACACCGACTGTCCTTACATTATTTTCTGTTGCCTAACAAACCTCCTATGTACCAATCTGACATAAATCACCTGTCACAGATATAAACCCTGCCTACGGTTTCCGTGGCCCCATGTGTTTAAATCAAAGTATTGGGCGATGCCAGATGCATTTGAGGAAACTTTTGCAATGCAGGCAGAAAGACACGACCATCAAACACGAGCAGAGTGCCAGACCCGGCCACAACCCCCACTGCCGCCACACCCCAGGGTAGGAACAGTCAACCCAGACGTACTGACGTTGGTTGAATTAGACTTCAGTGATTGATGAGCCCCAATGCACAAGACAGACAGATAAAATAAGTATATAAACAAAGGGAGGTAAAAAAAAAAACACATTGTCAACAACTTTGACAACATTACACTCGCCTGGCTGAAATCTGTAGTGTTTCATGACAATCCCAGGGAGGAGATGCTGTGGTCTGAACACAGAGCTACCAATGAAACAACCACGCTCTGTGGGGGCCACATAAAGACAGGAACCCCCCTGGGACACTGAAGAGGGCCGTTCTTTGTCCTTCTATTCCTGACAAAACCGTACAGTACAAGTACATAAAAAGTGACAACTGCATTTGTTAGCGACCATCAACGACCCGAAACAAAGCAGAGACAGTTGGTAAGAAGAACATTTATAACAGCTCGCGTCACTCAAGCCAGGAGCAATAATGAGTGTGGATGTGGCACTTATGAGGTCCAACAATAGCTCGTTAAATCAGCAGGGCTTTCATAAGGGCGACGATCACCGTGAAATAAGAACAACACACAAACGAAGAGAGAGGGAGAGACAGACAGCTATCAGCTGGGAATACCCATGAAGCGCTTACATCTTTTTACAGCTAGATTCATCATAGGAGACCAGGTGTAGAACCTTGTTCAGGAGCTCTTCTGGAACCTGACCTAGAAACCTGTGGGTTACTGGTCTACCTGCCTACCACCTGTCTCCTTAACTTGCTCAGCTGATGATTATTCTTCCTAATCTACCAATTCTTTCTGATGAATAATTTACCGACACGATTCATGTTAAATTCTTTACTCAAGGTTTCAGGGCACAATCCATTGTCTCTGACCATGAAGCTATCAGCGGACAACTAATAACTATCGCGTTGTCGCTTAAAATATTGACAAACCATTTAAGCAATACAGCAGCAGTTTTCTATAGATTGAAGCATTTTACTTATGGAGGTCTGGTCTACACAATAGCGCTTGTCTCTGCATCAACCTTAAGTTGGATTCTCCCATTTTTACTGTCAGCAGGATTGCGGGCGGCCTGGTGGAAAGGGAAAGAGAAACCTAGCACAGATGTAGAGAAACCTAGCACAGATGTCAAGGCCTAAGCAGCCATTTGCACTCGTTTGTATATTCTTCTTTTATACAGTAGATCTGCGTAGTGATGACTATAATGTACCGAGTACACTCACTGGCCAGTTTAATGGGTACACCAGCTCATTAACAGCCGGTTCTTCCAAACAGCCAATCGTGTGGCAGAAACTGAACACATGTAGCACACAGACGGGGTCACCGGGTTCACTATCTGTTCAGCTACTTTAAGCGAGGTGTGACTTGGTGTCAGACGTGGCGGGTCCAGCATCTCGGAAACAGCCGTCCTCCAGGGATTTCCATGCATTACGGTGCCCAGAGTTTACAGAGAAATGGTGCAATAAACAAAGAAACATCCAGTCTGGGGCATTTCTGTGGCTGAAAACACCTCGTTAATGAGAGAGGTCAGAGGAGAATGGGCAGACTTGTTATAGTTAACAGGAAGGCCACAAGTGCATAAAAAACAGCTCGGTACAACAGTGGTGTGCAGGAAGGCATCTTCTTGTCAGTCCTCTAAGTGGTTCTGGAGATAATAAGGGTATTTCCTGGTATTACGTAGGGGAGCCTAATGAAATGTCCGCTGAGTGAGCACCGTGGAATACTCATACACATATTGAGATGCACATGCAGTCAGTCCTTACTGCACTTGATACAGTTCGGTGCTGTTCGCCATGCATATACCTCAGGCGTCCCTCGGTGGTTCTGTGGGAATCTCCCAGGAAATTCCCGATTTGCATCCTTGTTAAAAAAAGGCCAAATTCTCCTGCATGTTTCACAATTTGCATGTGCCGGCCCCGGTGCAGTGGCTCGCGAGTTTCAGTTGCAATGTGTGCGTGATGGTTTTGCACAGACTAAACCAGCTGCCCACATCTGGCCAGAAAAAGAATGTCCAGAAACAACAGAAAACCACTGGAAGCTGATACTAGCTAAACAACATTGTTACTGTAGCTGACAACAGGGGAAATATTTATAACTTTAAGCTGTTCACCTAAGTTGTTAGCAATCTCGATTCTTCATATCATAAGCCAGTGATTCATAGTAAGAAATTCTATTTTTAAATTAATTTTGTTTCAATTTTTATATTAAATTGAGCTCCTTCAATATGTAAGTGGTACATTTTACAATTTATGCTGAAGATTTTATTTTATTAGAAATCAAATAAAACTGAAACCATCCGAAATAATACTTTGTCCCATAAAGAGATTAGTACATTTCTAATATTTTATTGTTAAAAAACATTTTCGTATGATCCACGTTTTATCATTTTTATAATTCCCGTTATATGTTTTCTTTTTCATCTAAGCTTTGAAATATGTTAAGAATCTCATGTAAGCACGTTTTTGTTTAATTTTATTTTTAGCTGCATTATTTTGGTGGATTGTTTGAATATAGGTTATGTATGTAGTTAGCATTTCTGTTATGAATACTCCACTTATCCCAGAAAAATAAAAAAAAAACCACCAAGAATGAAAACAGTCCATTTTTAGTGGATGTGCATTCCGTATTTTCCATTTATGTCTCTCACGTTCCCGTGCTTCCTGACAAAGGCAGAGGCATTTTTTCCCTATTTTTCAACAGCAGATTGGACTAAGGTGTGATTAAGACCAGGGATTGTGCTTGCTGAAAGCCTGCCTCTCCGCACAGTTAAAAGCAGCAGCGCAAATTGGAAAAGTGGGCAAAGCTGGGTTCTTTTTGTGATTAGCCCGAGCGGGAAGCCTTACACAAAGAAGCTGATTTCGCTGAACGGAGGAGCCGCACTTATTTCCAAGCAAATGTAATTATTTAGCGGCGCGCCGCGCGAACAGGCTGCACGCGCCGTCGCCAAGAGCTGACGTGAGTGAGAGGCGCTATTAGCGACTGATTTCGGCGCGAGAGGTGGAATGTTCCCAGCCTGCAGAAGACGCTGGTTTTAGGCACCGACCGTGAGGTTAAAACTAATGAATTTGATCCACGGTCTGATTTCACCTTTCACAATGTGCGTCTGTATGCAAACAACATATGAGGAATATGCAGCAGGTTCACCTGGTAGGTCTACAGGTATCAGAGCGCCACATATTCATACGATTAACAGGCTCCACATCTAATTCTAATCTCATCCCAATCCTGGTCTGTCTGGGTCGCTGATCACTTTAAAGCACCCATTTGGTGATTTAGAAGTACTAAGTCCAAAGGAGAGAGACAGCAGTTGTACCTTTGTAAAAAAACGTAGTACCCAGCATGCATTATTCTTACAGTAAGTCTGCATAAAACCAAAGGCTGACTCAGCCAAGTAGATTAAAATCCAGTGTTATGAAATGAAATAACTCAGCTGGTAAAATAACATTAAAAAATTTCCCGTTGCGCGTTTCCGCCCTCGACTGTGACAAGACACCTTAGACGGTTAATGATCTCCTGTCTGAGAGGAAATTCACCCCCCCCCCCACCCAAGCAGAGCCGCACTGGCCCCTCTATCGAGCTCGGAGCCACAGCCAACGCGCCGGTTAATAACGATTCATGCAGCCGTCAGTCCCCCTGACCGATGTCATCAATATCGAGCTGTTCCAAATAACGGCAATTAACAGAGAGGTTCAGGGGAAGCAGCCAGCCTGTTTTTTTCTTTTTTTTTCTATAAAAAAAAGGGACTCTAATGTCCTAATGCAGAATTGACATTTTGGTCCAGGGAAACTACAGCAAGTAATTCTCACATGTGAGGTGCAGTGAACAGTGAGTGGGGTGGGGGGTCGATTGCTATATTTTTAAGGAGGGACACAACACATGCTACACGACAGAGAACTACTGCGATTGCTACACACTTAAACACTGGGGATAAAAGCATAAAAATAAAAATGTCACTAAAACAAAATAAGTAACATGAAAATAATTTTATAAGCTGTATTCTGGAAATCTTTTAGTGCCATTTAATGACAAATGGAAGACAGCATATTAGAGGATCAGCGCTCTGTCTCATGTCACTGTGTTTGAGTGTTACTCTTATTAAATCATGTTAGGTCACTTCCTGTGTTGAGCTCACTGCTCTGTTCTTCCAGAGCTTGTTAGAGTACGACGAACACACAAAATGACCTTTACGATGGGCTCACAACTCTTACCTTCGATGGAAGCACCCATCCAGGAAGCAATTTGTCACATCCGAGGCTCATATTCCACTCCGCCTCACACTGAAACGATCAGTCACTTCCAGTGAGCGCTCATCAAAACTAGCCAATATGCATTTGTTTCTCTCTAAATTATTATTTTATTACCTTAATAATTTAAATGATCATTACCCAGTATTATCACCATTGCACAGAAATATTTATTTGCTACAGAGACATTGATATTGATATCGTTGGTTCCAAAACAGGCTACATGACTTATGGAAAAGATGGGAAAGATTCACATTTGTACATCTGAGAGTGAGAACAGAGAGGTGATCATTCAGGGTTTAAGATGCCGTTTTCCACACCATCCTGAACCATTTGAACCATCATTCTGCCTCCAGCCGCGGCTTGAAATATTTGTGAAACTTCCAAAAGCAGTTTAAGTAACCAGACGCCTGGCCTGCTCCATATTCCGCTCCATATTCCGCTCCATATTCCCCTCCATATTCCGCTCCATATTCCGACAGAGCGTTTTGCTAATTGCTGCTGCTCTACACAGCTTCCCCACATAATAAATGCGTTCACCATTGCTGGTGAAAAATTACACGCTATGTCAAAAGCATCTGAGCTTTTGTTCTTTGCTGTTCCCCACATGACTATGACAGGTAGAACGGAAAAGCCTCCAAACACCATGCATTGTTTCTTCACAACCATTACGGTTTTTTTTTTGTTGAGGGAAACTCTGGATTCCACCCCCAAGTCAGTGTTCCAGCCAAAAGCAGCCATAGTACACAAAGCTCCTGGTGCAGTAGAAAAGGATGCTTGGTTCTGCGTTCTTAAACTAAATTAACCAACAATGTCCTGTCTGTGGAGCAGCATCCATTTGTATTAATGACTTATGTTCTAACACCTCAACCACAGTCTGAACCTCAACAGCGATCAGAAGCCTTCCACAAACTCCACACTGGGACTCCTGCCCTACTTTACACATGAAAAAGTTATTATTCCAAGCATTATGCTGAGACTGAGATTTATTTATTCATACGGCAATGATATATCAGTGGCCTATTTTTACAAGTCTGCCCCCTGTGGATTCACAGCTGTGTACACAAGTATTAGTAACAATATAAGCAGCAATATGATATTGGGACATTTTTAGTGTATAACCATGCTACGTAAAATATTATTCTTCTCTTTCTATACAGAGACATAATTACCAGACATTAAGCATTATCAAATCCCCATTCTAAATCCTGGTCCTTCATTCGATTCCTTGACCCTCACTAAACAGCTTAAATTTCTCAGGTAAGCAGCAATTACAAAACATCGTTCTCTTTTTTTTTTTACCCTTTCACCTATCAGCTCAAAGGAAGTCTTTGCTTAAGAATGTTGTCTCAAAACAAACCTGTTTATCTTCATTGCAGCAATGCGAAAATTGCCTGGTTATCGTGCTATTAATATCAGACAGCCAGATGTTGATACTGACCCTTTTTTCTGCAAAATTCAAAGTGTTAGGCGCACATCTGGTATGATTACATTTTTGGTTTATGCAGCTTGAACCTGCAAATTAGTCTGTCAGAGAATATTTAATATGAAATTAATACAAATTGATACAAAAAGTTAGCAACCTGTTACACTCAGCTCTTTACAGAACATGATTAATCTCATTTGGCATCCCGCTAACGATCTCTACTGTATCTACATTTAAGACTCTTTTAGCATTGTGTCAACATTTAAACAATGAAATGCTCCAGTTTGAAAGTTTTCAGTTTTAAACTTTCCACACTACTCTATAGTGGGTTTACCTTCTGGATAATATCCTAGGCTTTTATTTAAACAGCCTAGACTGAGCAACTTGAGAGACAGGCAGGAAGGCAGGCTTTCACAGTGGGATACAGACAGGGAATTATTAAGATTTTTTTAATCAAGAGGAACAGTGGGGCACTCTCCAGGATGTTCCTGAAACAACATGTCAGTTCGCCAAGAAATCAGAGGTGGGGGGGGGGGGGCGCCCAGCTTGTAGCCATAAATATACATACAAGTAATTATCACCAATTACCCTGATTACAAAGGCCTTTTCTTAAATGATGGAGCTGAACATCTCATCAGTCTTGTCTACAATCATATTTAAAAACCCCTTTAAATGATCAGCATTTGCAAAAATAAATAATCACCAACCGCAAAGACTGTGCCGTTCTTGTCTCATGATAAGGAAGACCCTAGCATACCCTGTCTGGAGTACGGGCGAAAAACCAGAGGCGTCGTCATTTGCCAGGAAAAACCCCAGTGAACCTGACGGATGCCAACAAGCACCAAGTCTCTGAGCAGGATGATACCAGGCCCTCCTAGGGGCTGCATAGATCGCTCCCCACCTCGGCTGGTCACTGCGCCCTGCTGGAGGAGATCAATGAGCAGTCATTAATAATGTCTTCTGCTTTGGATGGACATTAACCAGCAGAGCTGTACCAGCCTCCCTACTGGCAATAATTACATAACCACACAGCTTGCCCTCTTCCTTAAATAAGTCTCTTATGTTGTATTTATTTATGACTATAATGCCTGAAATTTCCTTCTGTTTGCCGGTCAGTCTGTCTACCTATGTGTCCGTCTGCCTCTTTGTGTCTGTCTGTCTGCCTATCTGTCTGTTTTCTCTTTTTCTGTCTGCCTGTTTGCATCTGTCTGTTTATCTGCCTGCCTGTCTCTTTATCTGTCTGCCTGTCTGTCTGCCAATCTGTCTGCATGTCTCTCTGCCTGCCTGTCTCTTTATCTGTCTGTCTGCCTCTGCCTGTCTCTGTCTGCCTGTCACTCTGTCTGCCTGTCCGTCTCTTTGTCTGTCTGCCTGTCTCTCTACCTGCCTGTCTCTTTGTCTGTCTGCCAGTTTGTCTGCCTCTCTGTCTGCTTCTTTATCTGTCTGTATACCTGTCTGTATCGGTCTTACTGTCTATATCTCATTTCCAAAGCTGATTTCACATCACTGTTATGAGTTCATTGCTGCTGGCTTGTGTATGTGTCTGCTCCACGTGTTCCCATATGTTTCCTCCCCCAATCTAAGGGTGGGTATCTCTGAAACAGCCAAAAACCGAGGGTGGGGGGGGGGCTCTACATCCTGATCTTCTGGCCACTCGCCCAGGATTAGCCATGATCCAAATTAGATATGGGTCAACTGGAAAGTGGATGAGGGTTATATCGAAAGTGTGAGTCTGTAGAAATCAAATCTCCTACAGTACTGTAACTTCAGTATATCCAGAGATCCAGTCAGTATAAATTAATAGGACATAGATCTGACATTTTAAAAGTGCGATTTTCCGTGAGCCTGTTCCTTCAACAGTGAAGATACTCTGACCAAAACATTTTGAACTCTTGCTCGATGTACTATAAAAGTCCACCTCTTAAATAAATCAGTGTGCCATTGTCCTATTAAACAGCCCCAGAGAAGGATCTCCAATCTGGCAGGAACTGGCAAACCTCGGCTGGCGTCCAGAGACAAATTCAGCGCAGCACGAAGACACGTTTCTGTAAATCAATCATATCACCTCCATGAGCTCAGGCTGCCACTTACTAAGTGTTGACACAAATGCTCCAGACGGGGTAAAAACGACTGTTTAGGAGGCCAGTGAACGCAAAGCTGAGCTAAATCAATAAAGCATCCATTATTATACCTTCTGTTCACACAAGTTGACTGCAGGTCCTCAAATTATGTGCTAACGATGCTAATATACTGATATAATTAATTGGCTTTTTTTGATGCAGACCCCACACTGTTGCAAATTTTAGCACAATCTCAACACAAGTATATGAACAACGATACAGCCAGCAGCACAGGGAAAATTAAACGGCTACTGCCTGTGTTATCTGTCCCTATGCATAACAACCTATGCAGAAATGGCAATCGCTGATTAATAATATCATTGCTGCAGTGGGAGGTGGGTGCCACCTCTAGTGGTGGAAAAGTATCCCAGGAACAAGGTGCGCTGCCGTTTACGACACATCAGTCATTATGTCCATCAGTCCTGCTGAGTCGTATGGCTGGCAAGTGAACGGGATAACGGAGGCATGCGGGGAGCCTCCCTTCTGTCACAGGATTTACCGCGGTAACAGGGTAGAGCCTTTAGCTGGGGGCCCGTCTGCAGGTCAAACAGGACAAACAGCTAAGATGTTAAAGGTCATGCTCAAGGGCCCAATGGTGATGTCACTATTCTGCCAAGCACAGAATTCGAACTGGAGACCTTCTGATCTCAGGCACGGAGGCCTAACCCACTGAGTCACACGCTGCCCCCAACCCTAATGTTCTATATCCTTCTCAGCCAAACCGCACCAGGGCCGTGCCGAGCGCCTCTCCCAGGCGGTTTTCCTGACTCCAGTCCCTCTATGATACAGTTAAATTAAAGGAATTAAAAACAGCAGTGAACCAAAACATTCAGCTAGAACTTTGGATTTACATAAGCTGCTTTCGCACTAAACTCCAACAAAAAACAGCGCTGCTATCAGAATAATTGCAAAAATCATTTTCTAGGAACCTAATCGAATTCGACTGTCATTTGAAAACAAAGAAAGGCGCCGTACGTTCGCATTCAGCGAGACAGGGCGATACTGCCAGTCTAAAAGGAAAAACTCATCAGCATTATTAAAAAAAAAAGTTACGGAAGAAAATGGGAGCAAATAAAAGCTTAAGTCATTAATGTTGCTTCCAAACAGATGCAGTGAATCAGTCATGAACTTGCTCCTATCTCTGCGGAACAGGCGTCTCCAAAAGTAGCGAAGACTTCTGTTTGAAATCCTTCTCGAAGACGTCCTCCCTGTAATCTGGGAAAAGATTACGCTTCCTTCTCCACTAATAAACTCCCCAAACCTCGCCTTTCATCCATCCACTTAAAATGCAGGACGTGTGAGTTATTGATTACTTTTACGCATATTGCCTTTGACCTAATGTCAGCTAAGCATAATGATACCATGAAATACAGAAGCAAATCCACTGCTCCTTTTAAATAAAGATAACTGCATTCTGCATTTCACAGGTTATGAATACCCGTGCCATGACTGGCAGGAAGGCCCATTTGGTGGGTCGGGCTGTAAACGTGAGGAACTATCCTTTTAGTAAAATATTGCCACTCAACGACCACGAGCGCTGAAAGAGGCAAACGTTAGCTATAAGAAACGGCTCCGCCTGTGTGTGACACTCACCATTGGCTCCCAGCATAATCTGTCTCCCAGAGAAAAACTCCAGAGTTTGCCGCTATCTGTGCTAGGCAGCCTCATGACATCAGCTTTAAGTTCCGAGGTCTTCCGAAGACGTGCTAAAAAAAAAAAAAAAAAAAAATTTAAGAAGAAGGATTATGCAAAAAATTGTGCTGACCTACTCTAAATCCTCACTCACCTTGGGAAGGATGGACATCAGGAGATAACAAGATTTCCCCTCGATAGCTGGGACCGAGATAAGAAATCCACAATTTATAATCAAATATTGATTTGTGTTATCCTGAGTTTGAGTGTGTGGCTTCAAAATGTCATTGAAAAGCTGCCAGGACAAAATATATTTAGATCATGGTTTAGCTAGACCTGCGTAATAAAACTCACATTAAGTCCTATGCTGACGTTTTAAGGAAAAACGCAGTAGGAATGCATTCTAAGTGGCTTTCCATTAAACAAACATGGGTTTATGTTTTTGTTTCCAATTATGATCATTGGTAACTGGTGCCTCCACATTAAGCTATGCGCTGCCTGCTAAGAGGAGAAGCAGATCAGTAGCAGTAGCATGCTAACTGGTGATTAAGCTCTCACACTGCTTGCTAATGGGAGGAACAAATTAGTAGTATTAGCATGCTAACTGCTGAATAAGCTACACACTGCTTACTAAAGGGAGAAGCGAATCAGTAGCATTAGCATGCTAACTGCTGATTAAGCTACACAATGCTTTCTACGGGAAGAAGCCAGTGAGTAGCATTAGCATGCTAACTGCTGATTAATGCTACACACTGCTTGCTAAAAAGAGAAGCAAATCAGTAGCATTAGTATGCTATCTGCTGATTAAGCTACATGTTGCTTTCTAAAGGGAGAAACAAATCAGTCGCATTAGCAAGGTAACTGCTGATTAAGCAGGAAATAAATGCAGCCATCGAACAGGTCAGGAGAGCAAAGCTGATCGAGGAGATGGAAGAGTTGGAAAGGGTTGTTCTGAGGGGCTTAAGTCATGCCCTAGCCTCCTGTACCCAATGCCTTGGCAGACTCTGCCTACATGGAACCTCTTATAAAGCGCACAGCTAGCTGAATGTTTCCTTGTTGACGTTCTCAGTCGACCACAAGCTTTCAAGATCTGCGAACCGTCATCGAGAATTCAGCTGCTCCAACACCCAGCTGCTGAAATTTCACAGGGCCTGAAATCACATTTTTAATATAAGAGAAGATTAACTGTTGTGGCAGATCAATAATTGCAGGGTAAACCATGAAATACCCATCGATTTCTGTGGCATTATCTTAATGTCAAAGTACATTTGATTATGGTCTCCATGGGAGTATTTCAATCGTTCTCAAATCCTTTATTGTTTAAGTTCCTCTTAAAAATGTTTAATTTTTATACATCAAATTAGTTTTTCCAATACTGTACCAATTTAATCATACCTCTTTTTTACATTTAGATACCTCTGTTTTACATGCTATGTGATATGATGTTTGCTGTATGTAATCCTCTTTAATCCAAACAGGCACATGGCATTTCTAAACTACTCCATTCGGAATTATATGTGTTATTTACGTGCATTTGTGCAGTGCGGGGAAAAATGAATTAACTTAAAATGCCAGGGATATTAATGTCAGTGTCAAAGGATGGTGTGTGATAATCAGTGATAAAAGGACATGTTTGTCTTCATCTTAACTTCAGAAATAAAGAGCAATTAAATGCAAAAGATACAGAGAGATGGAAATGTGTAAAAGGACTGTAATACAAAGGTATTTATGTTTACCTTTCCCTGGTTGAGAAAATAATTAATTCTCTTAATCTACTGCGATTTGCATTCAAGTTTAAACTTTCCAGAAACGTTCAGACCCTCTTGGTTCTCAAAAGACAAGGCTTTCTGAAAGGCGTAAACAGCATAATGGCTGGTACATTGTGCTACGTTTGTAAGCCATCAATTACTCGCATTAGAAAGGAATGTAAATACACACAGTATCATTTCTGGGTGGAAAATTATTAGGACATTCCAGATGCATTATTCATGGTACATCCCACACAAAGTTTAACCCAAATGAAAAATTACAGCAACTCTTCAACTGACACTTTTGGTTTAACATGATTTGCATTGTGCGATTAATTCAAACAACAGTTTAATTGAGGAAAATCAATTAAAACTTGGCTGGAATGAAACCCACTGGGTTCCTTGGTTCCCCATGCCAGGAATGGCTGGCTCCAAAGTCTGCTTCATGGTCGAATTACCAACCATAAAAGATTTAAGAGCACTACTCAAAATATCTTTCAGATTGTTTAAATGATGCTGCCTTTTCAAAAGTGCCTATTTGTAGTATAATATTATGGTTTACTAGGACTGTTATAAATCTACATTACCTAAATGGGTTTATTGGACATGTATTTACAAATTAGAGACCGTATGATTACACAGAGCTCTGTAAAATCACATCCCTGGTAATATTCGATCTTGATCAATTCCCTGCCATGTGAATTCTCTGCAATCTATTTCTCATTCATACTTGTGCATATTGTATGTGAAAGTCAGAGGTGCATTAATTTTTTAACAAAATACAAAATACCGGGCTGCTTTTTTTTAAACATACTTAGCTATTCTCTTCTCTTTACTCTGAGGCATTTCATATTTTAATATAACTTACCACAGTATCACAAGGCTTTTCATGGCATTCATAGAATTATTTCATAATTAAACCCAATAATAAATCACATGAGAGTGCCCCTAATAATCAATTAAATGATTGGGAATTGGATGTACACCGTAGCTTTCTTGTGCAGCTTATCGGCCGAACAATGCCTGAGGTACGACGTAACGGTTCAGATGGCTTTGTGGTCGCCTTGTAAACAGCACTTACTGACAGGAACACTCCTTCTGAGATTATAGTGTTAAATCACCGGGAGATTTCTGACAGTCATTACTGTGGACAAGGCTGTAATCAACCACTGAGACAGGCTCTAATTATTCACCCTCCTGCTCACGCCGATCGGGCACCCCGCCACGAACAGCGACACAGAGATGCTCTCCTCCGATACCGAGGGGTTACAGGTCTTGAGCCCCCACCCCTGCTTATTCTATACGCCAGATCCAGCCTGTTCCCCTGCGGTTAAGAAAGGTAGTGTTGTGCAGTAAGTGAAATATTCCTCAGCTGAAGTGGTTCTCTCTGCCGGTCTGTATTTATTAAGAGACAGCAGACATTACTGACTTCATGTTCATTTTAAGCACTGGGAGGACACAAATCACTACTGGTGTACGATGGGGGAGCTTACGTGCATCTAAGAGGGGAAATTTAATGTACACACTCCTCTACTGTGATCGATTAGTGTACTTAGGAAGTGTATGCCAGGCTTTTCACCATTATGTAGTAAAAATGCGTCATAAATTATCTGTCAAGTCTTGTTGCATCATCTTGCTGCATTCACAGAACAAGCCAATAAAAAATTAATACTATATTACAGTTCGCTGATAGGCTGTGAGATCCTCTATCATGATGTCACAGCATTTTACATTTTTTTTGATAATTCCCATTGGGCACAGAATTAAGCAGTGCAAATCAGTTGGCGAGCTTTTTTTATTTCTATCTGATCTTCACTATGAATGTCCCCTTTCAGAAATCGGCAAACTGATAAAAGGAAAGCTGGGAAGATTAACAAAGGTAGAAACTGGTTTTTAAAATAAATAAATAAATGTCACCTAAAAATAGCAGGAGGGTGCGGTGGATTAGGGAGACACATCAAGTGATAAGAGTGGAGATTCGGCCGCGGTCGGCAGGGCTGTTATCTTCAGGAAAAACCCGCGCCGCAATTTCACCTCTGTCGCCGGCTGTCACCTTCACACGCCCATCCCCCACCGAAGGTCACCGTCACCACCCAAGCACAGGTGATGAACGAGGACACCCGCCGCCGGCCATGTTGGGGTGGGGGGTGGGAGGTTCTGCTCCCCCCTTATCGGCCACTTCAGTCCATTCAAACAGCATCGACTTTGCCACAGCCTCATTAGATCCTTCCATGGTACAAAGAGCAGAGTGGGCAGGGCAGCTGGGCAGCCCCGAAGCATGGCCAGATTCATTTATCGTTAGCCACGGCGAGGCTAACCACATGACATCAGCACTCTTATGCTGCGATGCAATATCAGGGGTCTTGTCTTAAATGGCGAAAAGGATAATTCTTATGCTACGGATAAAGCACTTTACAAGACAGGCATTGGGGGGAATCATTACTACAGTGTGTGTTTGCTTAGTTCTTTTTTGGTTTATATTGTCATCAGTGAGCAAATATATACTTTCCATCCATATGTCATTCTCAGGGTCCAGCTGATGGCTTTCTGTAAATAACTTTCAAGCAGCAAAACTGAGCATTTTGATATCTTGGGTCAAGAATTGCTTTTTCTTTTTTTTTAGCAATTCTTTCATTCCATGTCAAAGACACTGATTTTTAAATAATCATAAATAATGAGGATTTCTTAGTGAGACACCATAAATGATACCTTAGTTACACCAACAGCAGGCCCAAAGAACAACATGACATTACAGAAAACTGATCAACTCCTTTCTGACCAATCAGATTCGATTTTACAAGACAGTCCCATCTCATGGTAACATCGGTGTAATATGAAATATGCAGCTCCATGTTTTTCACACTGAATCAGATTCCACACAAGTCTTCAAAGAGACCTTTTCATTACGGCGTTGGATGGGAAAATCTGATGTACCACCATGTAGAATTTAATTAAGCCATTATAATTTCCTGTTAAACACAAGGCGTATCACCAATATCTCTGAAAAGGAGTTAAATAATGTGATTGTCACAAAAGCAGAGGTGGAAGATCCAATCTCCTGGTGTTCACAGTGTGCGCAGTCAATTTCCAAGTGCTATATGTTTCTTTAAAAAAAAAGGAAAAAATTGAAAAAAAGAAAAAAGAAAATAACATCCTGGATGACTGACACCCAGAGCCCCAGAAATCAAGGGAAGTGTAATGGAGCCTACCAGCTTATAATGAGAGTGCTGCAATGACGCCTCGTCCCTGCAGAGCTGTGCGGCCCCATGCTGGCGTCCGGGGCCAAAAAGCAGCGGCGGCCTGATAAGGGTCTATTTGGGACAGGCACTCTGCAGGAACACTGCAAAAATAAGTGACTTAAATACAGACGTGGAGAAGTCCCATCTACGTCACACGCACCTCTTCCTCATCCAGTCACCTTCCAAACAAAACGTGGCAGTTTGGCTGTGACAGATTAACAGACGGGAAGCAGGTCGACGTTGTGTTACGCGGTATTATATTATTTATTAAATATCCTGCGGCCCAACACATTACAGAGTGTCCCGTTTTCATCGCGTTACAGTGCATGATGGGAAAAACAAAGTGCAAAACAAATCAGGCCACAGTTTGCGGTGAAGAGCTTGCAAAATTAGTCTGTTGTCTGGCGTCCTAATTATCACAGGAATAAAAAGCAACTGTATATATTCTCAGAATTTATAAATAAAAAATCTATGTCATGACAGTTTTTAGAATGCCTGTTTAATCAGGCCATGCAGTATATTCTGCGTGATACCATGTCTTACATATACAACACATATGAATAAAAGTATTTTGGATAATTATATTGAAGCCTCACCTTTCGACACATAAAGGACTGAGTGGGTATGACTCATAGAGCAGGCTGAATGGTGATATCTGGTGTGGAAAAAGCTATGAAGCAGGTGAAACTGACTTTTTTTAGATCGATTGACAGCAGTGCCAACACACTCCTGCACAAAGACCTCACCAGCTCTCATCTCTACTCTGTAAACAGCCAGTGTGTCATGCAAAGAGCGTTTTCACATGACATCCTCCGAGTTCAATCAACACCATTTATTACTCACCACCGAGTAAGGATACTTTACAGTGATTTACCACAAGCTCAATGTGGCTCAACTGGAAATGCTGCACCAGCAGTAGTTCCATCCAGCTCACCTCCCACCAGTGCTCAAAGATGACACGTGTTATTAATTTTCATGTCAAAAAACATATCGACACAAGTACAGCCCCACACCAATTACACAAAACAATATATCACCAACCAGGCAGCAAATAATAGATTAAATATGCTAATAAAATAATTGAATATAAAGCATTTCTTGCTCGATGTTTTACGCAGTGTACAATGCGTTCGTTTGTCAATAGTTTTTTTAAAACAAAACAATGTGCTTTGGATTTTAATGGACTGAAAATAAATAAATTAAAAAAGCCTAGAACGGATTTGTTTATGGGTAACAAGCAGAGTGGGGAGCTGGGACTGGCCTTTCAGCATTTAATTAATCGATATCTACTTGCTTAAATGACAGGGCTGAGTTTGCCGTGCATCAAAATTTCAGCGTATAAAGGTATTATGAACTAATACAACTTGTAAATGGTGACTCACTGAAGGCTGCATGCGATTGCACTGCATGTGGCAAAAGAAACCCTTGTTCAAAACATATAAAAATCCGTAGACGCACTGGGATATTGTATGACAGATCAACAGCCTGAACTGAAACATACTTGTTTGGAAGTAATTATCCAGCAGATGGATACATGATCTTTGAAAGATGCCTCATCTGGAGAGGTCGCCGTTCTTAATTAAATTACAGAAGACGACCTTCTCGGAATCAATAGTGACAGCCAAGCCTCTTTGGTTCGTATTACCCAACCCAGTGTAATTACATTCCAGCTTTCACATACTTAATATTTGTATCTGTTCCTGTAATATTGTGCTTATGAAACACAAAATGCATTTTATTTTGCTTGTTACTCAAATACCACTGGACATCTGTTAGTGTGTTTAGCTTTTAGGCATTAAACACAGCACAATACCTGCGGTCTTTATCTGCTAATTACTTTGGCAACTGCAGAAAATTTTTTGTGATGTGTTACTAATGTAAAGCGTGTCTTGTGAAAGGTTGAATTCCACAGTGGTCAGATTGGGCTGCCGTGTTAGCTATTTCTGGAGCCTTTAAAAATACTTTGAGGGAGAGAGGTAATTTAAAACTTTCAGAGCTTAGCAAGACAGCGCTAACTGCAGCTTTATGATAAAAAATATGGTCCAGGGTTGTGTTAAATTCTCATCAGCTTCTCCACTCACATGCCTGAGTGAATCTTGAGGCTTCTCAGGCAGGGATGCTGGTGCCGAAGAGCAAACAGCGACGCGATGCTGCTCTCTGTGGCCTTTGGTGATGCCTCACCTACTTCAGTGAATCGTTGATCCGCTTTCCATTCACTGCTCCACAAAATTGTTGTAAAATAAAAGTTGTAATTCAGGACCATTGTTCAGGCAATCAAAGGGGGCATCAGCTTTTTAGGAGAAGGCATAGAGCAGATGGGTCTTCACCTTGGAAAGACATCCAGGCCATCAATGGGGCCACAGCTTGCTGCATCTATGACCTCCCACCTTCCCATTCAGTATTTGATATATAGAAATAAAATATAGAAAATGTAATTATAAAGTTGTGTCAATGGTAATTTACATTCATGTTACATTTTATTTAAAAGAATAAAAAGCTGTCATTGGTCAGTATTGAATTATGACAAACCGTACATCAGGAAGATTTACTGAGCAAATTAAATACCATAACATTTAAACAGACTCTTGATCTACTCTGGTTTTATATATATATTATGTGTGTGTGTGTGGGGGGGGGTGTGTGTGTTATATACAAATATATGTATCCATGTGAGCTAATATATTTCTAGGGTGGGGTCAATCCACATTTTTTCAGCTCCGATCCAATTCCGATTGCCCATGCCGATTCAGATTCTGATACAAGAGCTCTTTCTACTTTGATATTGTAATGTTATTAATATATATGGCTCTACTAGCAGAAGGCTATGCTGAGCAGCAGGTTGCTTCCAGGTTCAAAATTTCTAAGTATACAAGAATAAGGTGATGCAGGAGACACTGGGAATGACCAGAAACCAGCCAGGTAAAGGGAGGAAGCGACATTCAACGTTCTAATGTCCGTTAACTTATCCGACAGTTTCTCATGAATCATAGGGTGACATCAAGTGGCCTTCAAAAGGGATGGGACACATTAAGTGTAGGTGTGAAGTGCACTACTAGGACGTACAGTTTGCATCAGGCTCCTAGAAGCAGGACTGAGGTCCCATAAAGCAAGGAAGAAGCCCTTCATTAATGAGAAACAGAGAAGAGCCAGGTTGGAGTTTGCAAAAATATATATATATTATTCACAGATGCACACTCATAAATTGAGAAATGAGTGACGCAAAAATTGTATTGTGTTCTCAGTATATATGTGCGCACTTCACATGTAGATAATCAGAACAGACAGTGTTACCCAGAGGTTGCTAATTAAAATCCCACAGGGGGTCTGGTGCTTACATCACCGAGTACGGTGTTCTGATTTTTTTTTGATTGCTTTGAAATGGGCAGTCATAATTGACTCATGTAGCACATGTAAACAGGTGTAAGCGTGTAGTTAAAGCCTGCTAGGTGAAGGGTGTTTTTAAAAGCCTCCTGTAGCCTTTAACGGGATCACAGCTGAACAGTTATATGCAGAGCCGCCCGCGAATGACGGCACTACTGCTCTCTGTAACTTGATGTAGCTGCACTCATCTGCTTATTCATTAAGGGCCGGCCTGTCAGTCCACTGTTCCACACAGCAGCCCCCCCACACATACGTGGCAAGCATCAGACAAAAAACGTTCCGAATCTGGCTGGAGAGAAAGGCCAGAAGAGTAATGAAGGAGCAGAGATGAGCAGCGGGTTTGCGGTGGCTTCAGTCCAGGACGGTGCAGCCTCGTCAGTCCGCCAGGCAGGAGTCGGTGCCTTTGGGGTTACGAGGCAGAAACTCCAGCCGGAGATTCAGCTCACCTTCTCACACTGATCCTCACTAAGCTCTGAGCTGAGGAACCGGGCCGAGGTCCACCACGGTCCACAGACGGGTCTGAGCAAGACAGCTGGGCCCGTCAGACAAGTGCAATGTCAGGCTGCACCTGAAAATAAAGAAAAAGATCTCACTTCTGCTCAATGAAAAGGGCACCTTTCCCTCAGTTATACCTTTATACGTAATAATAATCATATATAATTTAAATTCTGAATTAGATTTTTGCAGGAATCTACATTAAAAGAGAGAAAATGTTGCCATTGAAAATGATTATGTATTGTGTGTATAATTTGACTTTTACTTATGTCACAGCCCCGAACTCCCATCATATTTGCAGTCACGCGTTGTAATGTATTTTGACAAGTAAATTGCCTGCCTTTCTCCCTGATAGCTGCCCACATAAATAATAAATGCTTACTAATAGCTTCCAAAATAATTCAAAGCAAAGGTAGAAAAATTTGACATACTTATTACCGGCTGGGACTATGAGCTCTAAATTCAACATTATGCAAGGATTTTATTTATTTATTAAAGTGTCTTTTCTTTTGATTGTGAGAGATTAGTATACTGGCTGACATGGTAATTAATTGCCTGGACACTCTTAAAATGCTGATGCAACTTGCCATTGTAATTACGGTGTATTAATTTGGTAGATATTTTGTTGTCCGTGTGACTCATTGTAGCAGCAAAGTGATTTAAGAAGGTGATGCAAAGATAAATAAGCTGTCAGGGGAAAAAAGCAAGACTGACATTTTTATTCTGACATCCTGTATAGAGTCTGAGAAAGAGTTCTTGAGCAGGAGGTCGGTCGAACATCATTCTGGTGGATGCCGACAGTCTGTGAATATGTACCCACAATGCACTAGGCCACCGCAGCCCTTCATATCAACTGACACGCACCACTTCCTTGTTTTCGTTAGGGAAATTGTTACTTTACCCCATCACTTAGAGTAAATCAGAATCAGAATATTCATTTATTCCAGATTAAACCATTTTTTTGCAATGCATTTAGGCCCCAGGGTGGCATGGCGGCACAGTGGTCAGCATTATGGCCTCATACCTCTGGGACGGACTCGACTCCACCGTGGCTCCTTGTGTGGAGTTTGCTAGTTTCACCCCCGTGTCCATAGCCTCCGGGACAGACTCCGGACCCCCACAACCCGGCATAGGACAATGGGAATATAAAATGTATGGACATTGAAGCCTAGGTTATAGGCAGAGTTTTATGTTTGAACTTGATGAAACAAAAAAAAATCATCTGGCTCACCCTATATGTATCTGATGCCCCATAACCTATTTTGTCTACAGCGTACTAACAAACAGCTCATCCAAAGGTGCAAAATGTGACCCCCCCCCCACTAAACTTCACCCATGGTTTATATCTACACAACTGTGCTCAGAAGTACAGTAAAGCACCGAATAGGGGCTTCTGATAGGTAGAGATAATAATTTTTGCAGTTTATGGTAACAGCAGAACAGCAGGTGAGCAGCCAAGGTCCAGGAAACGCTCAGGTATTAAAGTGATCAGCTGCCGGTGTAGCTGGTTTGCATCACTGCACAGCTTCACCTCGGTATGGAGCTGGTCTACAGCACTGCACAGCTTCACCTCGGTATGGAGTTAGTCTGCATCACTGCACAGCTTCACCTCGGTATGGAACTGGTCTACAGCACTGCATAGCTTCACCTCGGTATGGAGCTGGTCTACAGCACTGCACAGCTTCACCTCGGTATGGAGCTGGTCTACAGCACTGCACAGCTTCACCTCGGTATGGAGCTGGTCTACAGCACTGCACAGCTTCACCTCGGTATGGAGCTGATCTACTGTACAGCACTGCACAACTTCACCTCGGTATGGAGCTGATCTACTGTACAGCACTGCACAACTTCACCTCGGTATGGAGCTGGTCTACAGCACTGCAGTTTCACCTCGGCACACAAAATACACTATTTCCTTTCAGCCGTCGGGCATGTTACTGTGTGTTTTTTTTGCATGTGGTACAGATTTATGACTTGGGCTCCAAAAAATGATTAAATAATCAGCGATTTAAAAGGTTTAAAGAAATGTTAGCGGCCGGGAGACGGAATCTACGGCTGTAAAAATGCAGCCGGTTCATGCAGCCGCCATGGTCTGTGTTAATTGATTTTCCCCCGTCGGCCGGTGCCCCTGGTTGGAATGAGAATGTGCTTCCCGAGAGCGATCTGCCCGTGTCACCCACCGTCCCCGGACACACCTGTGCGGCACTGATAAAGGCGCCGGCCGGACGGGGCATGCTCTGAAACGAGGCCCCCGGGAGCCGCCCCGCTTTAACATCACCACCCCCACCCCCCCTAGGGTGGGGGGGGTCTTTCTCAGCTACGCTCCTTGTCCTTCAGGTTTCACCTTCAGAGGAAGTGGGGGCCACATTTCCTGAGCGAGGCAGAAATGTAGCAGGTGCTAAATGGATGAGGAAGAGACGGGTGAACACCCAGAGGGCGAAGGAGATACTATTATCGTCTCATAATGATTCTCGTGTCTTAACAGCATTAAATAATTTTCTATATAAATTGACAAAAACAGAATATATGGATGGATGGAACCGTCCATCAATTTTCCATTTTCTTTATCCTGTGCATGGTTATTATTATTATTATTAGTTGTAGTAGTAGTAGTAGTAGTAGTAGTGTGTAGTTTAATAACATAAAATGACTGTATTCCTATATTAGATGACGGAAGCAACATATACAGTACATTGTTGTTTTTGTTGTGTCATTTAATAAAATAATTATGTTGTCATACTAGTTGATAGGAACTGAATAAGATTATTTTATTATGCAATGCATTTGCAATCAAATAAAATATACTATGTTTCTTAGATAGATGTTATATCAGTACTGAAAGTTAAGGAACCTTTTAATTGTGTCATTAGCTTGTTAAAAGATGACAGTAATCTCACTCAGTTACCGAAGGGGCGTATTTTAAGCCATAAAATCAGCACATAACCCTTGAACAATGTGGCTAATTGTACGCTTGGGTGGTTTATTTTTCTCATATGACGGCCATATGCTGTATGATTTGATGTACTCCACGAAGGAGCCTGAAGATGAATTTAAGGGGCATCTGAACGCACCAAGCACAGATTTGTACCCCCTGACTGAATGCATGCAGAGTAAATTTGGAGGGAAACTGGAGGAGGCCATAATGAAGCATTTCCCTAATGCGGACTGACGCCCCAGCTGAGGCGCCAGGCGGTGCTTCACCACCCAAACACAACATTCCTCACTTTAAATCTGCAGAGGTATCTGGTTCAAGGGCTCATGTTTACCAACCCATCAGCCCATATGAGGTTTGTAAGAATGCACAAGAATCCATCAAATTTCCGCCACTCTACAGGCTTTGGGTTGGTAAACATGTGGGCGCACCAATTTGGAAACTTCAGAAAGTTCTGGAACATGCACATGCAATAAGCAGGTACCAAAGCACCAACAAGCAAACTGTGACTTCAGTGCCATTACAAAATGTCTTTTCGGCAAGGAGCGAAATTCATGTGACGCACATGAAAGGCAGGCAGGCAGGGGAAGGTCGCAAAGTGAGATAGAACCAGACAACATGAAACGGCTAACAGGGCCAATTCTGTGTCGGGCCGGCCAGTGCAGAGCAGCGATGTCAGGGGTCACCTGCCGGCCATCATGAGCTTCGTAATCTGCTGCTTTTGAGGAGTCTCACAACGAGTTTAAAGGAAACATATAAATGACAGTTTCCCCTTGAACGACTGCACCTACGTCACGTCTGGAGCCCGTCTGCACCCTTCAAAGGATCCCTTTCAAGTGCGCACTAACATCCGTCTCCCACTTTCAAACGGGTCCCTAATCTCGCATATTTTATGCAAAATTAACCTTTTAAGTTAATCCGCAAGCCACGTGAATTTGAGTTCCTTTGAATTAGACTGTTTGCGAGCTTGATTTCCTTTGTCTCTGTCTTGTCCCCCCCCCCACCCCCCCCCAGCTCCATGTTGAGTTTCCCGCCAAGCTGACACTGTACTCAGATAAGCTAAGACTGAATGAGCTGAAAAAAAATTATAAGCCCCCCAACTCCCCTTCTAACATTACAGTCTCATGGTCCATTTAATTCTCTGGGACGGATCCAAGGTAAAATAATTAGAGCGATGCTTTCAAGCCCCTTGTGATTGGCTCATTATTCCTCCAATAGCAGACATACGTGTCACCTGCAAAATAGCCGAGGACAAGAATAAGTTCTGCTGTTCAAAAAACCAATATGGAAATGATGTTGAAGTAATATTATTAATAATTTATTTTATATTAGTACAGAGAAGCCCTTATAGAAAAGAGATGAAGATTAACCCATTTTTAGTTTTAAGGTACTATATCTCCATTAACAATCTATTAGTATATTTAATTCATCGCAGAAATTAAAAATGCATTATTTGAAATGAATCTAGGTTTCTTCTCAAAGCCAAAATAAGTGCAATTTAAGTCAATATAAAGGTTTGCCTTATGTGTGATACTTATCTGAGCTCCAGCTGTAAACGGCATGTATTAATTTGAGAGTGATGCAGCCATACATGCAATCTGTAAACATGCTGAAATGGTGAGTAGTCATGAAGGGCCACTGACCTTGTTCATGTTGACCAGCAGACGTCTGCCATGTCACAACAGCATTTAAGGCCCCTGAGATGCAGTGTTTCACAAGTACCACCACTTAGCTCCACTAACTAACAAACAAGGATTAGCTGTACAATGGGAAGCTCCAGCCTTCTGGCACTTTCCTTTAGGCTGAAGTCAAATCCTGATTATTATGCATAACCCGGATTTGATCCGGTCTCCAGCATTCCAGTCGTTTAGCGCGGCGTATAAGAATGAAACCATAACATTCCGCAAAGACAACAAGGGTGAGAGTGTAAGTGATGAGAGGGTTATGTTTCGTTACCCTGATTGGTTGCGGATCCCGTTAGTTGAGTGGACAGTAATACTGTCCCCCCATCTGGTGGTGGGCCAACCGCGTGGTTGTAGGAATTGTCGCTAGTGACTTTTTGAAATGCCAGCTCCACTGGTCTGACAGGAGCCATACCAACAAATTATTAAATTAATTATCATGATGCATGAATTTCCCGCTTTGTCTTACCATAGGGTGCCAAACATGAGCAAACTCAAAGAAGAAAGAGATTTTTAGGTATACGCACAAAAATTATTAAAAATATAATAATATAATCATGCATATAATATGCAACATTCCCAACTGTTTGCCTCTGTTGTTCCCCACACCTGAGCAGGAAGTGCATAGATAGCGGGCCTTTTCCAGCTTCTAAGTGGTGCAGAAGCTCCAATACAGGTGGCTGACAGTCTGTGGATTCCTAATCAATCCTTAGGGGGTGCCGATACAACCCCAAAATTTACCAAAATTTCAGTGATTGGTAAAACAGCCAGGTGGGATGGGGGGGTAGGGGTGGTTCATAGTTTACATTTTTTTCAGATGCAAACAGAATTCTCAAACATTTGGGTTCATAAAAAATCTTAATATTAAGTATTAGAAAAATTGGAAATTAACCTAGCCCTCCGCAAAACCCGCAGCATTCTGCAGCCCGGTGGAATGCTGGCCGGGGATCGGTACTGGTCTGCAAGCCAGGGGTTGGGTTCCCCTACTTTCAAGGTATTCCTCTTCCTAAC
Source organism: Gnathonemus echidnorhynchus (assembly GCA_026776725.1). Lineage (NCBI taxonomy): Eukaryota > Metazoa > Chordata > Actinopteri > Osteoglossiformes > Mormyridae > Gnathonemus > Gnathonemus echidnorhynchus. Next base: position 15,661,126 of record JAODJU010000001.1, read on the forward strand.
CAGTGAGAAAATATGATGAAGTGCCCAAATAGATGCCCCCCCCCAGTGGATAAAATCTCTCGTAGTGCTGTATAGGGTGTGTGTAAGAATGCACATGGGCAGTATAAGTTAGAATCCAACAAATTACAACCATTCTGCAGGCTGTGGATTCGTACTGTATGTGGGCCGGCAAGCTAACCTTAGAAAGTTCTGGAACATACATGTCAGAATGTGGGGAGCTGTCCTAATGGATGCCCCTACAGTGAGGCAAATGTGATGCAGTGTCATATAAAGTGCCCTTATGCCCTATGGGTGCATTTCTGGAGGGAAAAAACTCAAGAAGTGCCCTCTGGAGTGCCCTTCCAAGTGAACAAGCATGATGAAGTGCCCTTCCAAGCGAACAAGCATGATGAAGTGCCCTCTGGAGTGCCCTTCCAAGTGAACAAGCATGATGAAGTGCCCTCTGGAGTGCCCTTCCAAGTGAACAAGCATGATGAAGTGCCCTTCCAAGCGAACAAGCATGATGAAGT
>JAODJU010000001.1:15664361-15685239 GCA_026776725.1 Gnathonemus echidnorhynchus
CAAGTGAACAAGCATGATGAAGTGCCCTTCCAAGTGAACAAACATGATGAAGTGCCCTTCCAAGTGAACAAACATGATGAAGTGCCCTCTGGAGTGCCCTTCCAAGTGAACAAGCATGATGAAATGCCCTCTGGAGTGCCCTTCCAAGTGAACAAGCATGACGAAGTGCCCTCTGGAGTGTCCTTCCAAGTGAGCAAGCATGATGAAGTACCCTTTTGATGAAGAGAAAGCTCTCTCTGATGAGTGCCCTTCCAGTGAAGAAAATGAGGTATCGTGCCCCATTATGAGATTCTGTTTCCTGTACAAGTGTGAACACTATTTCACCATACATTACGTACCATTCAACTACTTGGGGGGTGCACCTCATGCAATAGGTTCTCTTTTTATTTTTTTGCCCCTGCCCTTCAAGCGGAGTTCGCCGCTGCCTGACGTATCCAGTTGCATCGCACCTCTGCAGTATTCCCTGGGGCACCAGAAGGGCATGTGTTCAAACCAGCGGCGTCTGCTCTAAAAGTCTCAGCTCACATCTGTGCTTTCACCGTCTAAGCACTTTGAAATTTAATTTCTTTGCTGCGAAATATTAATATTTTAAGGCAGCTGCACATTCCCCCCACGTAAGCAGCATATTGCAGCTAAAAAAAGTTTCAAAAAGCAGAGTGCAAGTTTAAAAAAAGAGAAAATAAGATGCTGGGCAAAAACAGAGACAGCTAAATGTGCTGCAGGAATCTGAGTATGGCCAATTAAGTGGAGATCAATCAACCTTTATCTCAGACACGGTGTGGATGAGGCACGATTCTGCCAAGCTTTGTGCCTGAGTGTTTGTGTCTGTGTGTGTTTGTGTGTGTGTGGGTGTGTAGATTATGGTTATATTACATTGTATTACATTGTGGGGACCAAATGTTCATGTGTGTGTGTGTCTGTGTGTGTGTGTGTGTGTGTGAGGGAGACAGACAGGCATGGAAAATTTGTAGCTGTTGTCAGCATTGATTAAAGTGACACTAGTGTTCCTTTCAAAATTAAAAGCTGATTACAAAAAGTGCATCCAATCAGAAAGCGAGTGAGATGTCACTCAGCGCCTTGAGCGATTCCAGGCTGGAAAAAGGACATTTCCAGAAACACGGTGCGGCTGGTGACCATCAGACTACAAGCACTCTCCTTATTACCCAGCTGGCCTGGAGCCCGCTATGCAGGGGTCCCCTATTCTGTGTTTAAACTGCACTTTCAGGGAACTTCAACTAGTGGGGAATGTACTGCTGGTAAGGCGCCAACGAGAGCATTAAACACCATCTGAAGTGTATTACAAATGTATGTGTGATTCTGAATGGTCACTGAGATCCGTCAATGTCACTGCAGAGAAACATTCATTATCTGCACAATGTCGCATAGTCCAGGTAAGAAGCCACCTAGAGGGAATTCATGGTATTGCAAGTGGTGTGCTCTGCTCTACAAAATGTAACACATTTCAGGATTTTTGCTAATAATTCTCCTTGAAGAGTAAGTTGTTTAATTTGTCAAAGAGGCTTTGTCAAGGAGTGCTGACTGATAAGAACAATATGCATAAAAGCTCAACTCAGGGCTCCTACAACACAAACAGCGAAAACATACTGTATACAAACATACATGACAGAAGTGAGTTTCTGGGATTCATTTGAGGCCATATGTTGTGTTCAGGCTGCAGGATCCCAGAGAAAGTAGGACCACTATGTATCTCATCCATCCATCCATGTATATTCTGTACCTGCTTGTCCAATGCCAGATTGCGAAGATCCAGAGCTTATCTTGGAAGCTATTCTTGTAAAGCAGGGAATAACCCAGGATGGGCTGCCAGCCCACAACCAGCCCATAACCAACCCATAACCCAGGATGGGCTGCCAGCCCACAACCAGCCCATAACCAACCCATAACTCAGGATGGGGTGCCAGCCCATAACCAGCCCATAACCCAGTATGGGGTGCCAGCCCATAACCAACCCATAACCCAGGATGGGGTGCCAGCCCATAACCAACCCATAATCCAGTATGGGGTGCCAGCCCATAACCAACCCATAACCCAGTATGGGGTGCCAGCCCATAACCAACCCATAACCCAGGATGGGGTGCCAGCCCATAACCAACCCCTAACCCAGGATGGGGTGCTAGCCGATAACCAACCCATAACCCAGGATGGGTCACATGCACCATTCACACACACGGTCACACCAACAGGCAATTTGGTAACTCCAGTTCACCTTAGCATGTTTTTGGTCTGTGGGAGGAAACAATAGAACCCAGAGGAAACTCCACGACATCACAGGGAGAACATGCAAACCCCACAACAACACAGGGAGAACATGCAAACCCCACAACAACTTGGGAAGAACATACAAATTCCACAAAATCACGGGGAGAACATGGAAACTCCACAAAAACATGGGGAGAACATGCAAACTCCACACACATAGACCTATTGTGGCTGCTGATATGCTTCTACATTTTTAATGTACATCAGTAATTAGATAAGTTCAGTAGTAAGTGGAGCATAGTAGAGTAGTAGCAGGTACAACCCCCTGTTTCCATTACCAGCGGAAACCCCCCCCCCCCCCCCATTCCCGAGAGATCAGAGCAAAAATTTGGCGAGAACCAGCCTCGGTGAGACCGCTGACACACCCCAAGGGCTGCTAGTTAATGAGCCTCAGCTAAATCCAGCCTTACATGCAGCTTAGGTAACATAATCTTATCCCCCATCTTATCAGCTACCTTAAAAGAGAAGGAACTCATTACTGAACATCACAAGGGAGGCGCGTAGGAGCCGTCTTGACAAATTATACCTACAGAATCTTTCCCTTTATGGTGGTTATGCTGATTATGGATGGTTTTAATCTAAAGAGATTTACATACCTATCAATTTGACCTTTTAACACAGCAGGATAATTAGTGAATCAATTCAGGTAATACATTCAGTTATCCTGTGTAGGATATATTTGAATGTACATACTGTTATTAAATTTGACTACAATAGTTTATAATAGCTTATTTCTTTATTAATATAGTCATAGAATGCAGCTGTAGTCAGATGGGCACAAATATATCAAACTGTATTTTGTTACAAATTATAAATACCTGAATGTACTCAAATTTAACCAAATAAAACACAAAATACTGGTGTAAGAAAATGTATTTATTTAAAATACAAGTAATGTGTAATTTGAAAATACAAAAATGCTTGTAAAATAGTAACAGTACATGATGAATATGTGTGTAGTTTCGCCCTGGTAATGTGTAATACTTACAAAGCATACAGCTTCCCATAACTTAAAATAGAATAATACACATGTAATCACAATTGTGAGTTACATGTGTTATAGTGTTAATTGTGAATTGAAAAATAACTTTTGTAACATTAGTAACAGGCTGTACCTGCAGCAGCAAGTCGAGGTTAGGGGGGATGTTGCAGTTCAGTCTTTCAGAACCGTGATACGATATTGTGTACGTCTGTATGGTGGTTTCGGTGTCGGGTTTCAGACCCGTTACACCTTTACTCTTTACTCAGTGTTTCCCACAGAATCAGTGCTGGTGGCTGACAGGGGTGCCGGTGTGTATCTGTGTCTGTGCAAGCAGGCCCACCAACACTTAAATCAGTTATCATGATGCGTGATTTTCTTGCTTTGTCTTACAGTAGAGGGCCGAACATGTGGAAAGAAAAAATAGTTTTTGTTAGATAGATGGTCAAAAAATGAAATATAAGAAACAGAACCATGCTTATAACATGCAACGTTGGTTCTCCCTCAGGCTCAGTGGCTATAAAAACGGCTGATCAGCTAATAGAAATTAATTTTGTCATTAGGAACAAAAGTAGCCTGATTTATCGCAAAGAAAGGCTTCCATACATGAATAAGCACAAGATGCCACTGCCTGAGCATGTCTGTGGACCTCAGGCTACCAAGTCGACAAGTTCTAACTGCTGTTTGCTAAATGTGCTGTTTCTCTGTCTTGTAATGACATCCATCTGATAGTATATCTTACTACATACTTCACCTTAAAGCAATTTGCACTGAGCACCAAAGCAGCCCCTTTTCTTGGATTCCAGGTCAGTGGAAAATGAATTTGACTACGAGCAAACTGGGTCCAACAGGGTGTGTCACGTGATGTATTTGCATGTAGCCAAAATGGTGTATTTAAATATCAGTAAGTCTGGTGATGAAAGTCTTTAAAATGATAGATAGATAGATAGATAGATAGATAGATAGATAGATAGATAGATAGATAGATCTGTTTTTTTTCAATCCAGCAAAATACAAATTACAAAAAAAAATTACTTAAAAATAATTAAATATGCAAATATGCACGAGATGTGCATCTGGTCAATATCTGACCTCCATCCAGCGCAAATATCTTGCGTGGAGAGATCGGCCAGAGAATACAAAGTGCTCCACCTCCAGAGCACCTGAAAGCAGGTCAGCTGACCTGGGAATATTTATGGTGAAGCGCTCTGCTGGGGACGATGGATGAACGGTGCCAGATAAAACACTCCTTATAGAGGCTTCTGTCACCTGTGTGGTGACACCACTTTTAAGCCGTCACAGAATGGGACATGGAAACAGCCTTTGGGAAATGATGTCTCTGCTGTCCCATTTACAGGTGTGTTCTGGATCAGCACACTGAGGATCAGGCTGTGTTACCCATGGTCCATACTGACTCGGCCAAGTAGCAGAAAGCGCCAGCACTCTGTCCTGGTGGATGGTCTGCAGAGACATTTCGCATTTATTGCAGAGATGCTTTTGACTGAAGCCAGGTAGATATTACATCACAAGCATAGGGCAGGTCAGGGAGCCAGTTTGGATATGAATGCAGCAAGACTGAGCTTCCTGTGAGGGATTAGGAACCAGGGCAGGATATCATCAGAGCAGGAGCAATACAAAGCATCATTAGGACATTGTGGGAAGCATCGTCATGACAACTCAGACCCCTTTCACCTTGCCAGCTCATGCAGTCACATGACACTCTCCCCTAACCAATGGGCTGATAGTATCTTGTGGTTTCCAAACCAGGCCACGCAGCTTGAATAAGTCCGTCAAAACCACCTCAGATGCCTCCAGGTTGCATTTGTAATATTCTTCTTTCTTGGAATGGGGGAAAGACAAGATATTGGTACAGCATTAATACAGAAACCAGAGGGTGTAATATGACTGTAATATGGGGCCCTGGCCTAAGGAAAAGGGGTTTGGCAAAATATTAACATGAAGGGCTTCACATAAACAAGACAAAGGGGGCATTCGCAAGAGATCCTTCATGTTTATCCATGTATCTTCAAAACCACTTTATGTTCCTTATTCCTAAGTGGCTTCCTAAACAAGTTGACGGGATCCTTCCAACATCCAGGTTTGAGTCAGCTTTCCCTAATTACTACATCTCAGCCAAAAATTTTAGGAAAAAACAAAAGCATTACATGACGTCCAATACGTCCATCTGTCCATCCGACGTCCATAAGTGCTTCCCTGAAGCAGGACTGTGGTCATCCTGCCACACACCCCAAAAAGAACAGGACACACAACAGTGGACACTCTAGACCCATGTTTCTCAAACCAGTCCTTGTGCACCTCCTGTCTGGCAGGCAGCTGGGAGGGAGCAGAAACGTGGACCATCTGAGGGTGCCTGGGAAGCCTGCTGAGAAACGCTGCTATAGACAGGAGGCAAGTTCATTACAGGCCACACAGACACACAAAGCACACAACCACTGACAATTCTGACACATAAACCACCTGTCTTCGGGCTCTGGGAGAAAGCAGATGCAGTGTTTGAAAACCATCCCTTGCTGGAATCTCTCTGTGCAGTCATGAGGAAATTTATCGCCAGTTAACGATCTCCAGCAGAGTGGTGGCTCTGAGGCTTGGGATCTGTGCCAGAAATCAGAAGGTTGCTGGCTTGAATCCCGTGAATGCCAGGAGTGATCCTACTCCATTGGCCCCTAGAGCAAGGTCCTTGACCTGTAATTGCTAAATCTTGGGTATGATGTTAATCTGTCCTCCAACTTACAAGGAATTTGGCAGTTGGTGGCAGAATTGACTCTCCAGCCACGGGAGAAAAAACTCAAACTGGTCCGTTTGAACTAGTGTGGTGCTGAGGTATCACCCACTGCACAGCTGCACTCAGGTTCTCATGAGGTGGTTCGTCATGTAGTGGGTGTGGCAACGTGCTGTAATCAGCGTTTGCCTCTTACCTCTGAAGATCTAATTAAGCCTTCCTGCTCCAGTCCAGCTATTCATTCTGCACTCAATGTAGTTGCAGAGTAAAAATAGTCTGTATATTATCTTGTGACGCTGTAGATAGGGGTGTGGTTAACACAGAGAGATTTGATAATAGGGGTCAGGCTCCATCAAGCCGATTCACATCAATACGATTTCCAGCGCTTACAGTTCAGCTTCCGAAACACACCAGGTCAGTCCATTATCCGCTCCAAGGGCGAGGTGAAGAATGCCTACAGCAGCTCTGCAGCATCGAAAGCTAATCGCTGCTGCACCCCGCATTTGCCGACAGATGGTTTGTTCTCTCCCTCCAATGCATCAGTGTCACCCGACAGTGCATTTTGAGGGCCGCCCGAGCGCCATTCAGATGCGACAGGGAAAATGCGAACGGACGAGCCGGGCGTTGGGTCAGTGTTTCCCCAAAGTTCCAGCAAAGTTTCGGGGTTGTGTATATTACAATCCTTAGGGAGACTGGTAAAGAACAAATGAAATGTAAAAGACTGTAGTTTGTCTAATCAGGGGACAAATTTCACTTACTGTACGTATATATAAGTGCGTTTATATTTAATTTATTTTATATCTTTCATTTATTTATACCTTTATATTTTTTAATTATTTAATGGTTAATTTTTCTCTTCTCAATCGGACTATACCCCTGGGTTGTATTTATCTTTAATTTTAGGGATTTTAACTCCTGCACTTACGAATCTGAGTGATCATCATCATCACCTTTGTCGTATGAGGCAAACAGAGGAGATATACAGATTTATTACATAATGCTAATAATGGTAGCAATAATGCTGCTGAGATCCACCCAGCCGGCCGCCTCTCTCACATCTACACAGACATTACCAGCATCTCCTTGACAGACCCCGAGTCCCTGCCTCCCCTTTTCCACCTCACTGCTAATTTTACCCATTATAATCACTCCTCAGCTGCGCTGGAGTGGAAAGGCAATTGTTTTAGCAGATGATAATTCAGGGGGGCTCAATACCTGAGATTTACACAGAGCACTCCCCATTTACACCCCCCCCCCCCCAATCACACCCCTCTGCAATGTACACCCCTCACTCTGACTGGAGATTTTAAACAGTCTCACTGTCATTTTCTCCAGTGAGGGGACAGTTTGCGGTCGATACCCACCCGTCGCTATCTTCGGGGGGGGGGGGCGGAGATGTTCAGAGACACCTGGTGCCACTATTCTTGCCCCCTCCCTTGCTTGTAGATCAGAGAAGCACAAGCCAGCCCCTGGTGTAAACAGTATTGAAGATTTGTTCTGAAGGATTAAGGCCAGTGTAATGATCTGAGCTGAAGACCGGGACTTTTAATGGGCAGCTCTGAAGCAGGAAACAGAGAGAACTGAGCCTTCGGGGACCCCAAAGTCAGGGGGAGGGGGGAAAACAGCAAGGAGGGGGGCACTGATATATACAAATGCAATGTCAATCACTGAAAGGACGACCAGGCCTTGACGTGAAGGTTACTTCCTGCAATCCGTGAAGCATGTTTATATGAATGACGTTCTCCAATTATTAATCTGGAACGAGAACCTCCACTGCACCTCTGACATCAGCCTGCTTCCCCCCAGATGGAGATGGACTTCTCTACACGTACATGTTAAAGCTGTGGAACATACCAGATAGAGTGATCTTCAGCTTGCTGATAAGAGGGGATGATGGGTTAGGGTTTTGGAAGATTATTTCAGACTCTATGCTCTGGATTTTCTCTGTGTTTCTCTGTTTTTTTATTCGTCTTTATGCTGTAGATCCCTCAGAAGCACCAGTCCAGCCTCTCTCCATCACTCCAAGCTTTGGGGAATTCAGGGAGCTATAGGGTAGGACAAAAACTGCTTTGCTACAATAAGATCCTTAACCAGATGGTCCTGCCTCTGTAATGTGGGCTACAGCATCTTTTAATTAGTTTGCATTACGCCCTTGCATGGGGCATTACTCTCCCAGTCGGTACATTTAGGGTTTTGCTCAGTAGGGAACTTACAAGTGCCTCACTGAAGGTTCACAGAAGGCAAACTGCAGTAATTTTTTAACTTTTTTACGGGGAGGTAGTGAAGACGGTTTGGCAATCGTCTTACGATCCTGAAGCATGGATATTGTCAGTTCAAGCGTTATGAATTGTTCTTTTTGTCAACTGAATTTATAACTTTGCTACAGTGAGGATGAAGTGAGCACACAGCTTAAGGATTGTGCTTTGGAAGTTTAACATTCCACTGTGTAACAGAGCTGGTCATCATTCGAAGCTGAAAAATCGAATCCTGCAAACCACAGCAGGCTAACATGCTAACATGGTGATCGCACATACCTAGGGTGACCAGATAATCAGCTTTTGCAAACTACTTTTTTAAACTGAAAGGCTCCTGTGCTTGGCTAAACAGTTTGGTTCTTTTTATGCTTTGACTGGTTGATTTCCTTGATTGAAAGACTCATCCAGTTATTTCACATTAACATTAGTGACACATGCATGATTATAGGAGACTGGCCAATCAGCACACAGCAAGAACTGCTTAAGTGAAATCCAGGTCTTTTAATTTGAAATGGTAGTTGACAAATCCAGTCCTAGCTGAAAGTATCCTCCCTGATATGGATTATCTGGTCACCCTACACTTTCCAAATCCAGCAACCCTGAGCACGCTAACATACTAACGCAATGATCCTTCATACCACCTTGGCGTGTATCTAATCATGGACAGCATGAACTTCAACCAGGCTGCAGACAACAGACTAGGGAATGACATTTCAAGCTTGATCCACACTCACTGTAACCACAGAATGACATACATAAGAAGAAATGATGATAAACTGTACTGGCAGAAAAGGTTTACAGATATAGCAGAATATGAATTATTTTTTGAAACTAGTTCAATTAATTTTTCACATACAATTGTATAAGAGACTCAATTTAATCGAGAATTAATTGCACATCACATACATAAAATACACAATATACATACCTATTTGCAAAGTTTATACACACTGGAAACCATTATAATTAAGTGAACTTAAAAGTTAGAATTTAAATCCGCACACGACAAAAGGGGACAAAAGTGTGTCTAGTAATTTTAATAATTATTCTCACAAGACTGCTTATGAATCTTTCAGGCAGCAAGAAAGTTTTTTTATAGAACTAGAAAAAAATTTAATGCTGAAGTTCAGTTCCATGTGAGCCGTACATGTTCGTGAGATTAAAAATAAACTAAAAAAAAAAAACTTGCGTAAATCACGTCTCCAACTTGTGCTGTTGCACATATAATCCATTTGTTGATTTGGCCTTTGAAGTTTCTTTGAAGTTAAGCAGCTGAATTACCCTGAAATACAAAGTCTCCTAACCCTGATATGTTTTGACTACTTGAAGTACTTTTAGAAAGTGTTTGGATTATGCTGAAAGACTTTTATTCCAATGTCTAATATATCTTTTTAAAATGCTATTATTATTATCTCATAATAATCAAAAATGAATATATATTATGATACCAGGATTTAGAAGGCCTATTATAGAGAGACAGTCATCTGTAGCTATGTTGTTCCTGTATAGCTTTTAAGACCCATTGAAACATTAATTAAATAAATGCTGAATGTGTGATACACAAACCATGATACATGACCTGGCACCATACCAAGATTTTGACTTGGTACCAACATGTGGCCTCTGCACACACTGAGCACACACACACTCCCGCTGCCCCCTTTAATGAACCCTCTAGGGTCTTTCGCGAACATGCAGGCAGCTCGGATTCCTTTATCCCCGACCCCGACAGACAGCCCGCGGTGGCGTTCAGCCCCTGATTTCTGGCTCTGACGGGGCGGCACTTCAGTACGTTTCATAGCAGCCAGGTCCTAGCCGCTCAGTTAGCTGTTAGCCTGGAGCTAAATCGCTGATATTTTCAGCTGATCACACCATTCAGGATGCAGAATGCAGGCGTCTGATTGCGGCATCATTACTCTGCCATCAGTGAGGCCCCTTTCCTTATGGACGCCTGGTAAAAAACACCTTGGTCTCTGCCTTGTCAGCCGTGGCAGACCCACCACCTTGCTCCTGCTGTGTATTCACTAACACTAATGCTGTCTGCTTCCTGGTCAGTGTGGTCCAATTAGAGGTTTACAGGGTCCTCAGTAACCCACCCACCCGCCCCGCCTGGGTGTCTGCAAAGAATATTTCATAGGTATGACTCTTATTTTGGTAAATACATCCAGAATCGTCCAGGGAATCGGTAGGCACCAACAACCATGCCATGCAAACTCAAAAACATATTCCTTACTGACTCCTGTTTTCATTAAGTCAGGGGTGTTTATTTTCTCCCATGTTTAACACAATATCCAGCTATTTGAGTGTATTTAACTGTTCTGTAGTGTATTAGATATAATCCTGAAAGGAATTTACATAGATAAGAATGCAAAAGTTTTAGTAAAACTAATAAAAAAACAACTTAAATTCACAACATATATGCCCTGAATGTCCTGAAAATATATGCAATGCAGATAATTAAATGTTAATGATTTTTGTGGGGTCCCCATAACCTTGCTCAAGATAAACGGGTGGAAGATGGATGGATGGATTTTTTTTTTCATAGCTTAATATTACTCAAGTTACTCTGCATAAAAGTTATTAAATTCTTGGGCAGACACTATGCAGAAAGGATCTGCTGAGTATTTCTGAGTCCGATTCTCTTTTACTGTATACAGAGCGGAAAATGGTTTAAAAAAATTGTGCTGGAAATCATCCCAGGAAGGTCTGACGTATAATGGCTCTGGAACTACATTTATTACTCAGGTCAGTTATCAGCTTGCAAGCTTTCTGTGGGTGGCATGATTATTAGCGTGGATCTGCAAGACACTTTGCTGCCTCACCCTGCCATCAGCCAATCTATCCCATTTATTTTGAGTCTTTTATAAATTGTAATTGAAATGGTGATGAGGGCCTTGGCAGTGGGCCTGAATATGCATACAGGTGTCATTTCTGTTTGGGCCCTTCCGAATATACACAAAGATCCACGGACGTCTCTCCCATTCATAGCCGTACACGCTGACATTTTCTTTAATTAAAGCTTTCCATTCTTCCGGAGAGTGTATCGCTTTCCCGCGGCGCGTATCCGCCGGCCTCCCTTTGCTGGCCGCCATTCCATGGCGGACTTTCCCACTTTCTTCAAACACAGTTTATCGCCGCCAATCATCTTCCAGCACCTGGGGAAGCTTTGTGTTCAAATAGCACACCTCTCTCGCTCTTTTGTGAATTATCGGGGAAGTCCTTTCAGGCTAATCTCGGGAAGTTTAGCGGCCCCCGCTAGAAGAAAGTGCGTCTCGGTCGGCTTTATCTGAAGTTGTGCCTGTGCTGTCCGTGTCTGCCTGATTTGCCAGACCTCAAACTTCACACGCACCTGATTAACTGAGCTTCTCTGTGTTGAATCAGGAGGATCTGGCTTAACTTAAAGGATTTAAGCGTCTCCTCCACCCCTCCCACCCTCCCATCTTATTTTGCTCTCCCTTCTCTGAGGCTCAACAGTGGTACTTTGAAATGTAAAATCAGCAGGAACCCTTTTTTCAGTTTAAAAGAACATTTTACATCTGCTGTAGCTGCCATCAAGATCGATCTAGAGATTGTGGGATTGATTTAACTTGTGACTAATTAAATCACAAGAATTCAGTTCGGAGTCTTTATCTTAGCAAACCAAAGCTTGCTAAGCAGACACCCCAGAATTTAGCTATATTTATAAAATCGTCTGTGGAATAGAATTTTAAATCATGTGTAGAATAGAATTAGAATAAAATCAGTGACAGAAAACTGAAAACATTATTTAAATTTCATATCCTCACACTGTTATAAAAGTGAAATTGCTCTTATTTTTTTTACAACAACATTTCCTCAGACTAACGCCCGAAAGCATACAGCAATGTTGTCAAGACTTCCAAAGGCCAAAAATGAATAAAATAGATTGTTGTTTTATGAAACCCACCACTTCATAACCTCATGTATAAAAGGTAGCTGAAATTATTAAGTTTCTTGTTGCTAAGGAGACCCAGTAAAAATATGCTTGTTATCTTTGCACTGGCTAACTAATATGCATGAATCCAGTGTCAAATTCGTGTTTGGGCTTCTGCTTTCAGACAGTTTCTCAGGAGACTGTATTTACCAAAAAGGACTCATTTACAGAGGTCAGAGCTGTTTCACTCATCAGAAGAGCCATAATGATACCTAATGATAAATTTGACCTTCATACCACATACTTTTGTAAAACCACCATTTCCAAATGTCTGCATTACAAACAAATTAATCCATGTCATTTTCCCAGCCAGTAGTAATTCTATATCCCTTGAAAATTTATATTGATTTTCATGCAAGGCTCAGTATATTAGCCCAGTTAAAGCCTTGTCTAAATGTTAAAAAACTTGTACTTCAAATCATTTCACCTTTAGGTGCTATGGATTTTCTTAGAGAACAGAGCATAAAATGCTAGCTTACAGTAGAAAAGTTTGATACAGGATAAACATATTAATCTATAGTTCAAATATTGCATACCTCGTCTTATGGGCTGTGACGCTGGAGTATACAAGTAAGTAATCACTGAAGATTCATGGATGGATGTTTTCCCAGTATGGACTCCTGGGACCTACAGCAGACCTAGAATAGTTTTGGTGGTGATGTCTGGACCTACAGTACAGCAAGTGGAAATTTCATTCGTGTCACTTCATGACTCATCAAGACCTGTTTCGAGTGTGTTGTGGCTTTTATTTGTGATCTATCAACCTTTGACCTAATCCTTCAACTTTCCTCCCTATCAGATGATTTACGGCAATTTGCCACACAACAGGACTGTAAATGGTATGACTTGAATCTCAGTAGTAAATCCACACAGGTGTCCAGAGAAAAATCAATGCCGCACAATAAATAAGCAACATCAACATCCTTCAGGTTTCATAAAATGGGACAGATCTGAGCAATACCTGATAATGTCTTGTCTTCCACAGCATATGCAAGATGTTTCCAAATATGGTTCATTTAAATAAAAAAAAAGTGTGTTATAGCACATTTTAAGAATTCAGGAATCCAGATTCTCAGAGATTTAAAACATATGGCACGTGCCTGCATGCTCTGTAAAAATGTAATTAAAACTTTGCACATCATTCCAGCTGCAAAGCTCAGAAATCTGTGGAGACCAATCTGCACCTGATATGTTATGATTTCTCCCCTCCCTTTAATTCCTAGAAGTTATAAAAGCCCTCGATGGATGTCAGGCGGGATGCTGGAGATGTAGCTTAACGCATTATTTCTGATTCCTCTCCACTTTGAGGTGTTCTTTCCAGTTGGGAGGAGAGCACTGTAAGATACTGCCACACTTAGCAGAAGCTGTTCTGAGGATTACTGTCAGTGCGGAAATGAGGCTATTAATCTCAGACCCTGGAATTTTATATATTTGAAAGGCCTTGAAGGACCTTTTTAAAATGATGTTCATCTGCTCGCCAATTTACTGGTGGTCAAGTGCAAGCATCGCATTCATCTTGATGCCGCACTTTACATAAGACACGAGAATCGCGCCATAAGCTAAATTTGTGTCAAAGGAATGCTAATCTAATTAAAATCCCAGAATTCTTTTTGAAGACTAATTATAGTGCATCAGAGTAGTACAACCAATAAACAGAAAAACACCCCCTCAAAAAGACTGATCTGAAATAAGGTTTTTATTCTTAATTTCAAATGAAAATAAATAGAAAGATAAAGATAAAGAAATAGGTGAATTAATATTGATCAGTACATTAATCTTGTTACAACTGAAATTAGTCATCCAACCAGGCGTGTTGTTACTACTGAAATTAGTCAACCAACCGTGCGTGTTAATACTTGGCTTACTGTAAATACTTGGCTTACTGTAAATATTTGGCTTTACTGTAAATACTTGTCACTTATTTACTACTTTGGGATGGGAGACTGTTGTAGAACAAAAATATTCGTCACCGGGGAATCAATCGAATTTTATATTATCTTGCACTAAAATAAAAGATGGACTTATCAGCAGGTGGCGTGATAGTTAAGGCCCCAGACTTCACCTGTTAAATCCCAGGTCTGCTGCTGACATCCAGAGAAGGTGCATATTTTATAGGGCTTGTGTTGGTGTGCAGGCCATGAAACTGCAACACAGCGGTATTTCAAAAACTGATTATCGTTTTTTTTTTCCGGGTTCACAGACATTCTAAACAGAACCCAGTGGCTACAGTGTCTTCTCTATAAATAAGGGCATTAAGAAGTGAGAGAATCTCATCATTCATCCAGGATGTTCAGGAACAAGCATATGGCTTCTCAATAAAGCCTGTAATGTTCTCAAACCCATTAAAAACCTACATTTCATGAAGGACTAAAATATGCTGAAATATTAAACCCCTTATTAACGCTGTCATCAAAGCAATCATGTAAATTGTCATTCTCCAGAATGACACTGATTTAAACCGACAGTGTTTGATGATCTTCCATTGCTAAAACTTTTGGTATGAGGGGAAAAATACTGAATTCATTCTTGTTTAATTAGTGTGTTATTTTGTGCAATGTTTACCGCTTACCTGTGTGAATATTATTGCCGTTAGCATGGTGCATTTGCTTCTTAAAGGCAGCTTAATATTGCCCTCAAACTGAGCTATTTTCTGCCTACCAACAAAACACGTCTCTTTCTTACAGTCAAAACAACATTAAGCATTAATATTTATCGCTAATAGCTATTAATAGAGAGAGAATTTAACCAACAACCTTCACATTGTAAATCCACAAGCCTTTGCCAGAAAACAAACTTTTTTTCTGCCCTCTCCGGCCGTAAGAAACATTTCCCTCCGAACACCGAAGGGCTTTGCACCTCTGAAATGATAGGAGCACGATTCTCAGCTGTCCGGCAGACCTAAAATTGTTGCTGGATCTCATTGTGGGGAAGAGAAGAGCAGCTCCTTCCCTGCCTTTCTCCGATAAGCGCCGAATGAAAGCAGCACAATGAGCCCTTTGTGAGGAAGAACCCGGCTTAATAATGTTATATGACATTAAGGTCACTAATGCCAGACCACCCTGTGCGCCGACTTCATTTGAATAAACTACAGTTCATATACAAAGAATGGCGCAATATCTCTGAATTTTAAGCATGAATACATTAGAGCCTCGTCAATAACGGTTAGCGGTGTTAATTACGCTTTCTGTCACGGTCTTGATCGTCCTGCTCTTTTTTTTCTTTTACACAATAATGTGCGTAAACACGTGCACTAGACTTTACACTCGACTAGAGAATAATGTCACCAATATACGTGGGGTGGCTTAAAATATTGTGACAGTGTAGATCCCAGCGAGCCCCGTTCAGCTGCTGCACAGGATCATTGGGATATATACTCAAGGAACTGTGAAGGAGAGACTGTCTCCTTCACGGAGAACAGGAAGTCGTGTGATTGTTCCCGTTGTCATCTAAGAAGCCTCCATCCTCTGAATTCCGGTTAATGCCTCCATTACTGTTACTCATGGCAACACCTTCTGTATTTATTATTGCTAGTATTAGGTGTGAAATAATCACAGTCTTTTAATGATTTATGCTGGGTGGGTCTCCTAGGTGGGGCTTTATAATATTTTTGTGATTTTTAAAAAAATTTGTTATTGCTGTATAACCACTGGATCTAATGGCACATGGAGCCTCGCTGACAGACGTAGGTTTTCACTTTGTATTTGCGAGGATGACTCTATTTCCCTGTCAGTGACGGCCTGTTTCCATGCAATTCCGGTTCTCTTTCGATGCCGTCAGTAACACCATTACCTGCGGAGCCCGATGGCGGGGGTCTGTAGGACAGCGCTCTGAACCGGACCCCAGTCTATAGGGTGATTAATGACTCCTGGTATGATGGTGTGAAAATTAAAACAGAGCTTAGTTACATCATTTCAGACATATTAGCTGTACTGTATGTGTCTCATCTGCTGTATTATACCAAACGGGGGACTGAGAAAATTCGAATTCGGTTTGTGAAGACGTACCTGACACATGCTGAACAGGTACAGATATGCAAGACCCCCCCTTCACACTGTAATTTAATCATCCACTATGATGCATGTCAACACATATGCAACAATCAGGCTAACTAACAGCAATACAGTAATCTGCCACCCATCCTTGTCATTCTTCAACAGACAATAATCATAATAATATAACCAAACTTTTTTTTTAACTACTATATGGAGTGTCTCCTTTTTGTGTCTACAAGAAAATAACATGAAATCATAAAAATTACAAATTGTAACAGTCTTGATATAACATGACGGTATAGGTTTGATATCAGACAACATTTATTTAATAATGAGAATCTTAGGAATATTTGGTAATTGAGGATGTATGATATTTTACATAAACATCCGTATAATCGAATATAAATTGTCTGTGAGTTGTGGGCATTTGCATTGTAAACTTTTTGGCTGATTGGCTCAGTTCCGATAGGAGCCATTTGACGTTCCAGGCTGGGCCTCCTTGAACCCTCTTCCACTTTTAACTCGCCCCAGATGCCGAACTCCTCCGTACCCACATCCATATGGATGGAACGGGAGCGCCGATAAGCAGGAGAGTTTGGATCCGAGTGCTGGGAAGATAACCACTGGGAAGAGGAAGGTTAAAAAAAAACCCAATGTGGGATTAGCGGCGGTGGAGTGAAATGTCTGCTATAGAGAGATGAAGGCTGATCTGAGGTGGCGCGCAATCCCTGTGTGATGAGTCTCAGTGCTAGATAAGGCCACATCAGACTAATCCCTTCCAGAAAGCTTAAAAGTCAATATCCTCCCCAAAGTAAGAGCAGCCAATTCCAGCGCTGACCTGCCTTCGAAGTGTTTCTGGCTAGGCAGAGCAGAAACAAAATTACTGCCGGCAAAAAATAAATGAGCAGACCGCTTTAAAAAATATTTTTAAAAAGTACTGCCGAGATTGGCCTGAGAGCTGTCATTAGCAGCATGAAGAATGCCACTGAAATTTTACTGTTCATATGTGCTCTCATTATGGCAGAAAGTCAACCAATCAGGGTCTCTGACGAATCAGGAGCTTTCACTATTTGGAAGCTTTAACAAAGACATTCCTGTTTAAGGGGCTAGACAAAACCAAGATGTCAGCTTGTGACATCCAGCTGACCTGCTTAACAGGTGCAGTGGGTGGGTGGGGGGGGCTATAGCCTTTTCCAGGCAGTCATCACTCTTCCCTGCAATGGCTTACTAAAGCATCTTACTTAGCTTTTATTTTATTGTTTAGATCTTCTTATAACATGTCTGTCTGTCCAACACAGAGCGCACAATTATGTGCAACTGGGAATTCACCAATTGGGTATACTGGGATTGCATCATATGTGTAAAACTGTTTTTAAAAATCATGCAGGCGAAGTTTGAATAGAGAAAGATGGCAGTGGTGGGGGGGCAGAGGTCCAGAGTGGCCGTCGATACAGAGAAGCTGGGAAGGGCATCGGCTCTGGGAGGGCAATGAATAAGTAACTCAGAGCCGCTGATGAAACGAAAATGATCCACTCATTAGGCGCGATAGATCTGTCATGGCAGACATAAATTCACAGATCAGAGTAAGGGGACAGTAAATTAAACTCCTTCCAATAACACGTCCACACCCAGGCAGCATCAGAGGCACACGCCAATCACATAAATGTTAGTCACACACATGCCAGTCACACACACGCCAGTCACACACATGCTAATCACACACATGCCAGTCACACATACGCCAGTCACACACACGCCAGTCACACACACACACACCAATCACACACACGGCAATCGCAGAAATGTTAGTCACACACATGCTAGTCATACACATGCTAATCACACGCCTATCTCACATACGCCAGTCACGCACATGCTAGTCACACACATGCCAGTCACACACATGCCAGTCACACACATGCCAATCACACACATGCCAGTCACACACATGCCAGTCACACACATGCCAATCACACACATGCCAGTCACACACATGCCAATCACACACATGCCAGTCTCACACACACCAGTCACACACATGCCAGTCTCACACACACCAGTCACACACATGCCAGTCACGCACATGCTAATCACACACATGCTAATCACACACACGCCAGTCACACATCATGAGCACTTCAGCACGAAAGGTGTCTGCCATTTTCTGGGAAAATTGGGTCAAACTGACTGATTTTTGCAGATGACAAAGTAAAATGTATCATGGATCAGAGCTGAAATATCAAGGTACCCATTAACTCTCCATCATTTTTAGGAAGTTACAGTAAGAATGCAAGAAACTTCATTTGTCACACTTTGTTTTTTCCATTAAACATTTTCTCCTTGAATGTAAATATAATGTCAGTAATGGCAGTAACCCCCCCCCCCCCCCCCCCCCCCCGAATGGACGGTTCATTAGTACGTCATAAACGATAATAAGTTGCTCTTATGTTGCAGCTCAGTAAGTCATAAGAGTTTCCTATAATTGACAAAGGAAATGTTTCTGTTTACTTCACTATAATGACTTTTATAGATACACTCTGGATGGGACACTAGTCCATCACAAAAAGTATTATATATACAGCCAGTATATGTAACTATTTTTTTGTCTCAGTCATTTCTCAGTTTCTGGATATGCATCTATGAGAAGTATCTTTCGTTTTTGCAATCTGCAGCCTGGTTCTTCTTTCTCGTTGATGAAGGGCTTCCTCCTTGCTTGTAGGAGCCTGACATGAACGGTCCTAGCAGTGCACTTCACACCTGCCCCAGTGTTCCCCGTTCCTTCTGAAGGTCACGTGATGTCATCCTACGATTCATGACGATTCTGTTGGATAAGTTAACGGTCATCTCTGGTATTAGAATGTCGCTTCCGCCCTTTACCTGGCTGGTTTCTGGTCATTCCCAGTGTCTCCTGCTTCACCTTATTCTTATGTACTGCAGTCTTAGAAATTTTGAACCTGGAAGCAACCTGCCGCTCAGCATAGCCTTCTGCTAGCAGAACCAGGATTAATTAGTCAGGATTTAAAAATGCCGATTTGTTTAAAAATATATAGTGGCGTCTAATTTTTTTCCATGGCTGAATATATTTATTAAGTCTGTCTTAACTATAGCCAGTTAACAAGTTATCTTAGTTGGCCTGAAGCCAATGATATTCTCTTAATAAAGCTACTTGTGCAGGTGACATCACTGACTCATGACACGAAGTCGGTGGTAAATTATCAATGTCACCAGCAGCCAAGGTCAAACTTGTATAATTAATCAGTGACTATTAGTAGCAGTTATATTTTATTTGATATACATTCAGTGGTCACTCTAACAGGTATAGGCTTCTTTATGCAGAGAATCTTGAAGCTGCAACTGAATACATACAGAATCATATGGACAGGGTCAAGGGGTCCAGTGGATGTTCAGCTGACCATTAGAACGGTGAAGATCTGAGCGATTCTGAATGCGGTGTGATTGTTGGTGCCAGACGTGGTGGTTTCAGCATCTCAGAAACAGCCGCCCTCCTGGGATTTTCACACTGCAGTGTCTAGAGTTTACAGAGAATGGTGCAATAAATAAAAAAAAAACATCCAGACAGCGACATTTCAGCAGCGGAAATCACCCTGTTAATGAGAGAGGTCAAAGGAGAATGGCAAAACCCGTTAAAGCTAAAAGGAAGGCCAGAAGCGCAAAAATAACAGCTTAGTACTACAGGGGTGTGCAGGAAGGCACCTCTAGTCACAGCTCATCTAAACTTGTCGCGGTTGTGAAGGCAAAAGGGGATTCTACCCAGTACTAGCTAGGTGTACCTAATAGTGGATCCTACTCAGTACCTACTATATCTGCCTAATAAAATGGCCACTTCATGTATTTTTATTCACTGAACATAAAAACAGATCAAGACAGATCAAGGATCTATTGCATATGACTATAGGAGATATAAAACCATCCATCAGTCCTTCCACCTTGCAGATGTGACTTCAATATATATTCACCTCCTATTACTCCTAAATAAATCACATTCACTTTCTGTACAGAGAATACGGTTTTCTCTGCACACTTTAATTTCATTAGTGAGCATTCCAGACAAATGGCTGCCCCAATTCAAAAGCAAAAGAGAAAGTATGACATGCCCAGAGAGAGCACTCTGGGGATCCAGAGAAGGCCGCTCCCCGCAGGTCATTGATCTGACCGTGGGACATCCCTGTCTCTACTGCGAGATGGCCTTCCTGACCTCTCCCCGATCAATCAGCCCAGGCCGAATGTCGTCATCCACATGCTCAGTCACCTTTACATTTTTAAACATTTTGAGGCTATTTTTCAAAATGATTACTGCCTTTTTTAACAGAAACAGAAGCCTACAACCAAATGTATAACATGAATATAGAACGTCAAGTGAAATATGGAGAATTATTAGATCAATGTTGTATCTCCACCACACCCCCCCGGTATAGAAACGTAGGATGACCCCTTTAAGGACACAGGCCACTGCCTCTTTCAGGACAACCCCTTTAAGGCCACTGCCCCTTTAAGGATGGCCCCTTTAAGGACGCAGGCCACTGCCCCTATAAGAATGCAGGTAGGTGCCCCTTTAAGTTGCTGGGTTGGCTCTCAGGAGGGGTCCTGCTTTGGTATTGTCAGTTGAATATATATATATATATATATATATATATATATATATATATATGTCCCCCACAA
>JAODJU010000001.1:15686079-15702006 GCA_026776725.1 Gnathonemus echidnorhynchus
CATAGAAATGAATGGAGAGTCCCCACAAAGATATAATTACAAACATCTGTGTGTGTGTGTGTGTGTGTGTGTGTGTGATTCCCTGGGATCCAGAGAGAGGGTCCCTACCCAGTTTCCCTACCCTGGAATTCTGTGTAACAGAGCAGTATTCCAGTGTTCCAATAAGGCAGCTGACCAGCTAATCCCTTTTAGCACGATTTAATGTCATTAGATCATATATTAAAACATGGTTTAAGTGCATAATGGTAATATTCTTATGTGACACTTATGTGTGCTGAAAATCTCACAAAGTCACACACACAGATTAAGATGGAAAACAATGAACCTTTTCATTTTAAAAGAACCCCATTTTGGTTAATAAGGAAATTGACATTACGTTAAAACAGCAGACTAAATAAATATATCATCGGCTCCAAGTAATAGGATTTTTAATAACACTAATAATTGCATGCAATATTCAGGACCATGGACAGTTCCAGACAGACAGCTCAATTAGCCTCTTAATTCCGTAAAATGCACATTCAGGGTGAGTAAAAGACAGACAGCCTTTAATCTTCAGGGTCTTTGCGAACTGGGTAAATTTATTCTCATTAAAATAAATAAATAACAGCAGCCAGTTAGACATTTAAAGCAAGTTAGAGGCTTCCGATTGAACCGCTGGTTCAGGCAGCAGTTTAGTGTGAAAACATACATCAAAATCAAAAGAATTCTCTGCTGGAAATGATACCAAAGAAGTAAACAAACACAGCAACACCAACAATAGACGGGGTTACTAAATGTTTAATAATGCGTTAAAGAAGAATTATATATATAAACACTGAAAATGGGGAAATGGAATAAAATTAAACAAGCGACAGTGTTTTCTTTTAGTTTATCCTTGAGACATTTTCAATAGCGAATCAGGGCAAATTTAAGGGTAAAAATAATGAAATGTTGTCTGGCATTTGCCTGTGTCTGTACATCATCATGCATGTGGAATGGAAGCAAAGAGGTCCGGCGACTATGTGGAACACATCCGGAAGCAGGTGCACTGCCAAAAGTCACAGTTAGGAGGCGCTAGAGCAGGGGCACTGGTCCCCCGCATGGTACAGTACCTTAACCACTTAGCCGTGTGCTGCCCTGATTCTGAATGTAGCATTAGAGAAGGCTGAAGTAGCCAATAAGCAGTAGCACTGTCTGAGCAATATGGCACGTTTGAAAATGCCACTTGCCTTAAAAATATTTCAACAGCACTGTATGAAAATAATAAATGTATCAACTGTAAAAAAAAACCAGCAAGAGTGTAATCTCTCACCTTCAGATGTGAATGTCAGAAAATTCCAATTCAATCTCCTACACCGAGATAGGAACGCAAAAATGCAAGTCAAGAGATCAGCCGCTGTGATTTAAAAATCATGCACTCAGTAGGGAATGTAAACTGTCACTTCAGGTCAAGTTCCCTCACCACAATATCCTTCCTACTTTTCTTTTCAGTGTTTTTTGCCCTATTAAACTATCAATTATAAATGATAAATTATACATTTAATTGTTTACAATATAATTTTTAGAGGAAATATTTTAGCTAGATATTTACTAGATATGCTGTGGCAGCCTAATATTAAAGCAGGAGAAATAATAGTAACTATACATATTTATTAATAAATTATCATGAATAATAATGAACTTTAGGGGCGATATTACATGCCCAGTCAATAAACCCGACTGCGCTGTGTTTGCTGGCAGTATTCATATTCAGTATTTGAAACAGCGCTTTGGGAAAGACTGTGGAGTCAGACGACGAAATAAAGGTTCAGTAACTTGCGAGCTCATATTAAGGCGAATATAAGCGTGTTCGCTCTCTCTCAGCCGCAGAGCCCTGAAATGCTACAGCCGGCGCGCCTGGAGCAGAAACGCAGGACACATCTTCGGCAACGGGACGCTGATCACCCATCACTCAGCCCCCCAAATACGAGCTGAGTTTGCAAGCCCGACTGGGGGTGGTGCTGGGGTAGCGGTACCGGCGCTGATGTCACAGCCTGCACGCCGTCATGATTGGGTCTAATTAGAAATTGCGGCAGCAAATAGATGGGCTTCCTGCATGGTCGGATTCAAAGTGGCTGGTGCCAAAAAGGCAGAGGTGCAGAACCTGGAGCGCCTGGAGCGGCAGTGCGCGCCGCAGCCGACGCGCGGAGTCTGGGGGGCGTGATCGAGCAGACGCTCCTCAATCTGCGCGAGGGACACCCTTTAAGACTGGGGGAATAAAGAGAAAGGCAGCATCTCCAGCGGCTTCGAGGGACGCCCCAGACCGCAAAGTGAAGCTGAACTACTTAGGAGGCACCACGATGGCTTCGGTCCTCGGCCACGGCAGCCGCGCTCCGGGCGCTCCGAGCAGCCAGCTGAAATGCAAGTTCAAAAGGAGACGGAGGAGGAGGTCAAAGAGAAAAGGTAAACTTTTATAGCGCAAACACAGCTGGCCGCGAATCGGCTCCGATGGAGGTGACATTTAAGCGGGTTAAGCTCTGTCAGACAGGGGCATCGCCGCACGTCGCGTCCGCGCCGTGTCACTTTGGCACTTTGTCCGATATACCCCATAAATCAATAAATGTCCACCTGTGCTTTAGAAACAGCCGCTATCAGTAATCGCCCCCGAAAAGGGTAAATTCCACATTGAGAACACTGTTACAGTCATTAACTAATCACCATAAGGATGTGATTGTCTGTATATTAAGGAGGTTTGTTCAGTGTCCACTTATCCTACCATCCACGGGCAGACTGCTCTGAATTATTATTATTATTATTATTATTATTATTAGAGAGCGTGCGCGTAGGTAGTCGGAAAATGGGCTGACTTATTCTTAGCGCTTGTCACTCCTGGGAAATACGCGCGCGATCGGGGCCGCCCAATTAACACCCCCCTTAATTGTAGTACGTCGCTTGTTATTCCGAACCACCTAGAACTTTTTGCATCCTTTTTAATGACAAATGGAAACTCCACCCAAAGTTTCCGCAGTAAATGCCTCTTTTAATAAATTGAATCAGGGTATTGTTAATTGTGGAATAAACGCGTCACGTGAATTTACATGCAAGCGTCAGTCCCGAAACAAGCGGTTAAAACATATACAATGGAAAACTGCCTAGTCGCCTTTTAGACTGTACCTTATACGTCGGAGCATTCTTGCGTGTTTAATTTTTAGTAACACTTTAATCGCTGTTCGTTTTTGTTTGCTAGTGCAGCACTTTACCATTAGCTTACTTTTCTCATTACATTTTATATGAACTTAATCTTTATTTTCTGTGTAACTATTTGTTACAACACCACTTGGCGGATGATTTTTAAATGTTTCTTTTAATTATAATTATAAACTATATACATCTATTCATACAGCTATTTAGTAATTTTTTTTCTTTTGATAGCTTATTAGTTTCACTACGTTACACACATATGTATGTGTGTGTGTGTGTATATATGTATACACACACATATACACACGCATGTATATATTTATATGTATTGCTTAGGTGTACTTTAAGAGCAAATAAGAAAAACAGTTTGGATCGGTTACTTGACCGTTTGAGGCGGTGCTTTGGGTTGTGTTTTACCACTTGACTTTCCCGCACTGTATTTTGTGACTTTGTATAAACTTTATTTAAATCGCACTGTATTTTCTAAACGTCCAAATTTATTGCTGATGAGTTTCAGGACTTTAAAAATAGCTTTTGATACAAAAAAAAGAAAAATCACAACGCAGGTGAAGATTTCACAGGTGAACTCAATAATAATAATAATAATAATAATAATAATAATAATAATAATAATAATAATGAACCTCATACAAGAGTGCCATCATACAAAGTTAATTTTTTAAAGAAATAATCTGTCATATTATTAAACTATTTTGATTAAAGGGTATACATGTCTGATCTTCCATCATATACTGTAGTTATTCTTCACATAGCTTTTCTTCCAGTATGTTGCAGTGTGCTGCATTGTGGTGTTAAACCATCTTCACATTTGTGACACTGCAAATATTTAAATGACTCTATTACTGAGAGTTACATCACAATGGTTTGCCCACCTGCCACATATATCAAATATTTCCGAGTGAAATGGCAGCAGCCTGAGGTTTCAATGCCCTCATTTGAAATATTTGAATTTCTGCACTTCCACCGTTTCATTTCCGGATCTCCCTTGATTATCCTGGTCCGTTGGAGCTGGCTCAGGAAGTTAGGAAGCCTGGCCTTGTCACGTTGAAAGACAGTCCCATGGAAACATCTGCAGATGTTTGGCATTTATGGATGGAGGACAGTCAGAGCTGTTGAATTACAAAGGCAGTACCCATGTTAGCAGATGCACGCCCGGCCTGTTAGCTGTGCAAGTCTCCGCTTATACCTGCACACACACAAATACGGGAGGTGCGTGTATTTGGCACAATGGCTGCTCATGGGATGCCGCACCTGTCCATCAGAGTAATGAATGTCCGCAAAGGTTCAGGGCCGCGGCTTCGTCTCCGTGACGGATTTGTGTGGCATGCTGAAGCTTCGCCGTTTACCGTGCTCCTTGACCGATGCGGGAAACGCCTGGATCTTCTGACAATGTGTAATTCATTGGCTTGGTCGCCACCTGGCTCAGTTTGTCCCCTCCGTCGCTCCGTAGAATTTTTTGCCATTTTCCCCATTATGTGTCCATTCTTCCCTTTAGCAAACCCATGTTGGGAGATGGCCAGGGCCTCTGGTATATTCTGGGCTGAGCGGCACGCCTCAAATTCGGCACGATATGCTTGTCACTTTGAATTATTTTAAAAACAGACCTAATGGCTGGAACTTGTTCGTGATGTGTGTCACCTGGGCTCAGCCTCCAGCTGAATCACTCAGACAAAACCTGTTTCGTCATACATCTGATCTGTATTTTAAAGTTTTTTTTTTTTGATTGACTGTAATTTTAGTAAGTACTGTTGAAATGAAGCTATTCATGCAGTGTCAATCACAGTCACGATTGAAGCCTTATAACTAGCAATATTAAATTCAGAGCCATGATTAATGCCATTAACACTTGAGTATTTCCCATTGGGCTAAAAATAAAATGAAGAAAAATTGCACATATGATACTTTTCCATCAGCCGACATTTTCAAAATCGTACAGAAACAATAGACAAAGTTTCTTGTGACAATGGGACGTTAAATTATGTTTCCCCAGCATGTCACGGTACACGTTGCGTTTCATGCAGGGAACTGAAGCTTCACCACAGCCTGCGATATTAACACCCAAATAATTTAGGCGAGAACGGCAAAACATAAAATATAATGTTGAGGAAAATGTATTTACATAATGGAATGACAGAATTGGTTACACAACATTAGGCTTTGCATATGAATATGGGAAACACATGCACATTAGCGGGAGACATGCTTCAGAGTATCACATTATACTTTAAAATGGGCAATTTATCACTGTTGCTGATTCAGTTTGATATCGTTGGACGGCCCACAAATAGCGGCGCCGTGTAAAAGTTACCTGAGCCCCAGAGTGCTCATTACCCGTTTTATTGCATCGTCAAAATAAACAGTGCCTAAATTATTTTACTAGCCTATCTATTACTTTTATCCAAAGTGACTTGCGTTATTGGTCATTTATACTGATGGATATTTTACAGCGACACAGTGCGTATATTAGCAAAATTACGGTTTGTGTGTCTACATTATATATTACGGTACAACTTGGCTTCCTTGTAACTAGAAGAATAATATAATTTAAATTTTGATTTAATTTTCCTTACTATCTTTGTGATCATTGCAGTGTAAAGTGTAATGGTGAACCCAGCCGGACAGGGGAAAAAAACTCGCAAACTATTTTGGTTTTGCATCAGCAGCGTGTGGCGTCGCTTCTCCAACCACTTCTATGTCTGACATCTTGATGGGGCGATCGGCCTTCCCTCTCTGACCTCCGAGTGCCCCTCCCTTCGGTACCTCAAAGCCCAGGACCGCGTACTGCGAACGCGCGCGTCGAGACCGCGCTTGGCTTTGTGTATGTCAGGCTCGTACCTGCTGAAGCGGTTATCTGGACAACAGCAGATGGACGTGATTATAGGGACACCTTATCTGATGGTACAGTCGCAGGCTTACACGCTCCTCTGCGTCCTTCCATTTCAAACAGACGGGTACGAAAATAGATAATCCATCAACGGATTTTTAAATGTTTTTAATAATAATAAGGATGGTACTATAATTCTTTGAGATATTTTAATATTTATTCATCATATTGAAAGGCCAGACAATGATTTTTATTATGCTTTTGGCAATAGGACAGTGTTCGGATTACAGGAATATGGTATTCGATGGAGTAATCCCCAGCAAATGCTGCAGATTATTTTATGACAGCTCTTGCATTAAAACGTATTTGTATATTGAAAGGAAATACAGTAAGCAGATTTTAATGTTGATTTCATTAGTCTCTCCCGCTCTATTGTCCTTTTTGGACAATGGAGCAACATTAGCAGTATGGGATTTATGAAAAGGAAAACAAACTGGGGCATTTTTTGACTGTTATATTTTAACATAATTTTAAAAACTTAATTTTCGTGGAAATTTAGCTCGGCGAAACCCTGTGGCCGGCGTCTGTTCCGTAGTGAAATGTAAATGCCGAGCGCGCCGCACTGGCGCGTGTAAAAGCGCTAACACGGTGTGTCCTCTCTCATAATGACCCCGACGGGGCCCCGTCTGCGCGCCGCCGACTCACTTCATGATTTACAGGTTCCTCCGTGCACCATTTGTCAAGCCATAGAAAGAATCAGGGGGGAAATACATTGGTCAGCATTTCATCATTAACGTCATCAGTCTCTAAATCACACTGTATTTTTCACTGCTCCAACTAGTCAGAGCACCAGGAGTGCCTTTGTGCTCTAAGGAACTGCATCTTGGAAGAGGCTTTCTAAGGGCCTATGCTTTTTGTTTCCGTGCACAAAGTCAAACTATATATACAAAATATTGAAAGAAATTGGCTTGTCTTCTAATGTGTTTGGGGAAACATTTTGAAGTATGTCCAATGTTTTTTTTTCCAGACATGAGCGTTCACTCTGTGAATGCGGTAATATTTTTCCGTGCTGATTGCTGGGAGCCCGTGACATACGTGCTAAAAGCATGCCAGCGCATTTCAGTTTAGTGATCTCCGTGTCTTTCCTTTTCTTTCCTCTGAGAGCTAAGGGATTTCGTCAGGAGGAAACTGCAACACGTTTACAAAAAAGGGGGGAGCACTGCTTCCGATGGTACTGAACAGTGTCCTCCTGCTGGAGCAGAGCGAAGAAGGGATGACAGCCACACAGGCGCTGTCTCCAGGAGTCACATAATTTATATGGCCATTACATTTTACACACTCCCAAAGGGAAGGCTTTTCCAGGAGTGCCACAACCACAGACCCAGGTCAACATATTTCCAGTCTGCCAGTCGGCGGTCTGTTCGAAACACGGTTAGTAAATCAGATGAATTGCCCCTGCAAGTAAAAAAAAAAAAAAAAAACTTTTCTGCCACAAACCTGAAGTTGAGCCCTTGGGCAGGAAGGGGAATCTCTCAGCCCTCGGTGGCAAAACAGATCGTTTTCAGATATTTGCTGAGGGGATAGTGACAGCAGCCCCCGCTTCTGCTCCCTCAAATGTCACACTGATGCCGCGATGTGTAGTAATGAAAAGCCGGATTACTCACCGCCAAATCCCGATCCGAATCCCGATCCGAATCCCGATCCGAATCCCAGTCACGGTTTAATACCCTCAGCAGTCTCGGTTCAGTCCTTAACGGCTCTGATTGGTGTGGGTTGAGATCACCAGACGCTTTCTACTGCCTTATGATACCTGCCTGTGTCCTGCTTGGGGGGCCTATAGGAAAGGTTTGATACACAGATAATCCCACAAAATATATAATATAAGTATAAATATAAGTATTAATAGTAAATGCATACAATACTAAAATGTATTTAAATTATACATCGACATGCAAAAATTGAATCACCATCGAACTCTTCCTAAAATCCATCTTTAAAAGTAGATGGATAAAAACTAGTTCAAATGACTTAAATTGGAGGTGTGACTTTTTAAAAGGGACAAATTGTTTCAGTGGGTGCGTGTGGGAAATTATTATTAATGTATTTCATGAGCCGCATTGATTTTGAAATGGACCACATCGGCTTTCCGGATTCATTATGGTTGTAAGTGGCTGTTTGTGTTTCTCGTATTTCGTATAATAACATTAAAATATGGCTAAACACCCTTGGTGATTGTGAGGTTAATGAAGGTCGTTTCCATAAGTGTGTGCTGCCTGGTATCAAGGCGCTTTCATAGTCACATCCTGATTAACTGTAAAATATTCCCCAGTTTAGGACACTTTGTCCTCCACTGAACGTTTAGCTGAGGCTGAAAAAGGTTATTAACATTGAATGGTGGCTGTTCTCTCAGGAGCACACCGCAGATAAAATGACCAAGGGATGGAATAGCACAACTTTGCAAATTAGCATAATTAGTAATTATCGCTTAATAGCCCCTCTTGGCTTTTGAGACTTGGCACTTGAATTTCTGCTTAAAGTTCAGTGAGGAAAAACAAATTTCATGCTGAAATGTCTCAATAACACAGCTCAGCTATTACGGTAATCACCTCAGCCGTGCTGGGGGGGGGGGGGGTGAAAGTATGAATCCAAGGTTAAGGTTTGCATGGTCGTGGTGGGCAGTCTTGCACTGTTCACTGCTGGGTGTCTTATCTCCCTTAAATCCTGCTGATAGACCGACGCAGCACTTTTTCCAGGCTTATTAACATGCCGGAAAGCCTCCTCTCTGGATCTGGGGACCTTAGGTGACAAGTGTTTAAGCAGTCTGATGTCACACCATTCCAAATTAAACGTTTAGACTATACACTGCCATCAAATAAATGGTGGCCAATGCATAGGGAACTAAACTCTGTCCTTAAGGAAAATGTGGCCGTAAATTCGGTCTCGTCTGCAATTTTTTGGGAAGTCGTTCTAATTTTTAACTTGCAGTACTTAAAATAGGCCTACTTATCACGTTTATAGGCGCAAGATGAATTTTCCAGGACACACTAAATACTTTTTTTGATGGAAAACTAATGTCAAATGGTGAAAATTAATACCACAAGTTAATTCATATACTGCTAGTGGTGTAATTGCAGTTAGAAGTTTTGTAGTATCTGTGTAAAGCGGACAAACGCACTGTACCGCAATATAGCACTTACGAGATTTCTTTGCCTTGTGAGTAGTCGGGTGGTGGGATTTTACTATAATCCCAGTTTTCAATTTACCAAAGGAGTACAAGGGCACGAAGAAATATGTTTAGTTTTAATGATTAGTTTTTTTTTTTTCTCCAGTATAATTTGCAATGCTTATCTTAATATGGCGCTCATAATAAATTTAAATCTGCATCTGAAAATGTCAAAATGCTTCTGCGTTTATTTTCTACATCTGTTATACCTTCTTTCCCTCTAATTTCATGTTATTTCCTAGCTCTCTAAAGTGTGCCTTTGGTTTTGTTTGTAATACTATTGACCTAGATGCAATGAGATAATTCCAGAAATAAAAACCAAAGTCTAGTTTTCTGTAGGATCTCACACTCTCGTATTGGATATCACAGATACCAGATAGTTTAGATGCAGTAATAATCTTGGATCTTGAATAAGCCATATTAACCGGACAGGCTATCCTAGTATACTGTCTGGCACCCATTCACTGTGTTTACGCAGTTTGATAGGTCGCACAGTAAGGGCACGCGTGTGCCGTCTCCGCCGTCCAGCCAATGACTGAAACCCTTAATCTCTTGCAAAGTTCAGTAAAATATGAGAACGTGTTGATATGGTTACATGTGGCCGGGAGAATCACTGCTCCCTTGTTAACAAGGCCATTTTCAGGGTTCCGAATCTTTCCCCATTTGACTCCTGAGTTACCGCTAAATTTCCCGCTAAGGTCTGGCTTCTGCTCTTTCCCAGACGGTTCACTGTGCTGAGCGTCTGTACCGCTGAGATTCAACTCACACCTTATGCTTGTCAGGCTCATGCTACTGCTGATTTTTTTCCAGAGGGTGTTTTAAATCACAGCTACTTTACATAATTACTATTTTAATACATGCCCATACATAAAATGATGCAGCTTTTAAAATACTGTAAGGGAGTTATATAGGGTTATAATCAACTAAATTGACTAACGGCCAGCCACAATATTTTCTAATTTATTCGGAGGTGCCTTATTTTAAACGGCTCGCCTGAAAATGCATATTTTGTGAAAACTTCCCGCTGTGCCATAATCCCGAAAGACAGTATGTTGTAAATCTGGGGAGGTCAGCCCCCGCCCATCAGAATTTTAGCTGAGGAGACTTTGATGTGTCTTCTGAACACCCAGGCTGAGTGTTCGTGATGCAAACACAGCTCTGAAATGCGGAGGAATTCCTGTTAAAACGATTCCCCTCACACGCCGCATTAAAGAAGTCCCCCCTCTGGGTCTTCCCAACAAATCCTTTCTCATCCATTGATTCTAAAATCCTTTAGGTAAAAAAAATAGGCTTATCCACCAAATCCCTTTAAAAGGTGTTTAAAAAACCTCCTTCCACTTTAGTTTAGATTTAACTCCGCATTTAAAGGCCATTTCGACCGCTGTGTCTTTATTTCTGATGTATTAGATTTTATTCCAGTTGCTTGACTGGAGATATTAGTGTGGGAGGGATTTCCTGCTGTCGTTTAAGGAAACGCTGTGCCGTAGAGTAGCTGCCCTTCCTGAATTTAAAGGACTTTCCTGGGGAAAATACCTCCATACTGCCTCTTAATAGACAGTCACGTTGAGGACCACTTGCTTCCATCAGTGGCAGTAAACCAACTTGCCCATGGTCAGCGAGCTTTGCGGCTTGAAAACCACTCTGCTGTCGAAATGGACCGTCCCTCGTCTTCACCAGCTTCCACCCCTCTGCCTCTGGGGGGGCTGAGCAGTCTCTGTGTCTTGCCAGGGTCCGTCAGTACGCGCCCGCTTAATGTGCCAGGCTGGCAGGCATTTAGGGATTTGCTGTTATTTGGTTTTGTCCTCGGGCTTTTACGAAATCAGGCCTGTTTTGTTTACACCGCTGTTGCGACACTCCCCACACCCCCCCCTCCCCGGCCACTCTTCGTTAGCTGTAGGGCTAATTATCGAAAAGTCAAATGCCAGAAGCACAATAGAGACGCAGGTACACAGGCAGGTAGAGAGGAATGTGGAGTGTGTGTTAGCATGGGCACGCTGGGCTGCTGCCTGCCCCGAGGCCCTCCAAGGTCTCTAAGGGCGCCTTTCACACGCTAACGTTAGCCCTGCTCGACCCACCTATCACGTGTAAGGAAAAGGTGCTAGTCTCTCTTAGACTAAAGGAAGTGAAGACCTAGTTTATTTTTATTGAGAGAGAGCATCTTTCTAATTATTCACTTCTGGCTAAAAAAAACAAACACTTTTTTAGGTAGCTCTAGCTGCAGATACAGACATTTAAGGTCCAGAAAGTAAAAATCCAGAGCAAGATTTTGTTTCAACCAACCAGTTGAGTACTCTGTGACTCAATATGCTCAATTCGTTGGTTGAGATGAAATCTTGGTCTGGATTTTTGCTTTATGGACCTGAAATGTCCACCTCTGTCTAGCTGGTACCGGATACGGCCCGCTTTTGCCTTCAGGAATTGACAAGTTGTGTGTTTGGAGATGCCTTTCTGCATGCCACTCTTATACTGGGCTGGTATTTTTGTACTTTGGTCTTCCTGCTAGCTTCAACAAGTCTGGCCATTCTCATTAACAAGGTGTTTTCAGCCACAGAAATGCCACTGACTGGATGTTTTTCTCTGTAAACTCCAGACACCGTAATGCATGGAAAGGAGGGCAGCTTTTTCTGAGGTGCTGGAACCTCCAACAATCAAATCCGAATCCCTTACATCAGGTGTTTTAATGGTCAGTCGATCAGTAACTGAACCTCTTGACCCCGTCTGTGTGCCGTGTTTATGTTCTGTTTGCGTTAACAAGCAGGAGAATTTCATGACCTGGCCACTGAGTGCGTATGTTATTTCCATTGCATCATTGTAGACTTCATCATTAAAATTACTGTTACTTAAGTACGTCAAAGTTATGCCCTTGCACAAATTCACAAAAAAATGCACAGCTTCTTCAGATCTTCTCCAAACCAGCGATTTCCAAATTCGTTCTGATGTCAGAGCCATCCATTATGGAAACACCGACGTACCGTGATTGACCTGAACAGGCGGGAATGTGACACTCTCTCAATCACAACATCCTGTCCAGGAAATGCGTGAGATTATTGCGCATGAATTTCTTAATGAAGTATTCCATCAACCTGTTCCACTCCACGGTGGGAAAACCCTGAGATGAAACAGTGAACCAC
Organism: Gnathonemus echidnorhynchus; assembly: GCA_026776725.1. Lineage (NCBI taxonomy): Eukaryota > Metazoa > Chordata > Actinopteri > Osteoglossiformes > Mormyridae > Gnathonemus > Gnathonemus echidnorhynchus. The sequence goes on from JAODJU010000001.1 coordinate 15,698,441, forward strand.
TGGACTGAAATCCTACCTTTAAGTGATGATGATGATGATGATGATTCTCCTACCAGCCGTGTCATTGTTCTGTGGCCCCACCCTCAAGCTGCGGCCGTTGTTTTAATTAGAAATAACTGAGGGCTTGATGATGGCTTTTGGACCGGTACGTGTTTGGGAATCACCCACCAGCAACAGGAAGATGCTGACTGGAAAATGGCTGCCCACTGGGCCAGACGCCATTATCCCCCCATCACCTGTGAGCCTGAGGACCGTCATCCACGGGTAAATAATACAACCAGTGGCATGGTTTCCTGCAAGAAAGATGCCGCCACTGCCTGAGAGCTGAAGTGTCGTTAAGCAATGACAGACACAGGTACTGGGGGAGAAGACTCTAAATAAAACATATTTGCAGAGGAGAGGAAGGGGAGGGAGACAGGATGGTCATAAAAACCTGAGACCACGACTGGAAGCAGAACATCTGCAAGTGAGTTGAAGGCTTGGCTTCTCCTCTGGGTTAATGTACAAGCTAAACTTGCTATAAGCCCCATAAAATGTCCAGCAGTGATACCTCATCTAACATTGTGTTTTTTCCTCATGGGGGGTGGGGGATTGCCGGTCCTGGGTGGGAAGCAGGTGGCCTTATGTGAGCTTTTGACCGGCCTGAATTCCCACCGCGGGCGTCCTTGGCAAGGCTAAAACTGCTAATCTATAAGTGGTCATTGTGGTTTGAGTGCTTCCTGAGGACTGCTATTTAGGAAACCTATGAATATGTAGCCAGTGTGGGTTTGCGAGGGTCTGCATGGTCTGTAAGCATCTGCGTGGATTTTCGTGTGTCTGCGATTTTGTGGGTCTGGGTCTCTAGGTCTGTGTGGATCTGCGTGTTTCTTTCAGGGTCTACGTGGTCTGAAAGCGTCTGTGCGGATTTTCGTGTGTCTGTGATTTTGTGGGTCTGGGTCTCTAGGTCTGTGTGGATCTGCGTATTTCTTTCAGGGTCTGCGTGGTCTGAAAGCATCTGCGTGGATTTTTATGTGTCTGCGATTTTGTCTCTGGGTCGGTGTGGATCTGTGTGTTTCTTTCAGGGTCTGCGTGCTTCTTTAAGGGTCTGCAAATTTTTATCAGGATCTGCATGGGTCTGCAAGGGTCTGTGAGTTTCATTCAGGGTCTGTGTGCGTCTGCAAGGGTCTGCATGGTCATCTGTGGTTGTGTCGAACGTCTGAATTGCTCACTTGCTTGTTTTGGCCACACCTTTTTTATTTCAGCATAGATTGGCTTTTGGTGGAACCGAACAGGAAAAAATGATTATAAATGTAAATGGTTCAAAAACATGCAAGTCAATGTAGAGCCTTAAGGTTAAAGTGTTCTACAATTATTTTAGTTGTTAGATTCAGTGGTTCCGTAATAATGAAGGATTTAAGCACTGCTTCAGTAAAGAGTATTATGTTGAAATACGGGCTGAAAGTAATTATGGAGGGTATTCTTGCATTGCAGCCTTTTTTAGTAACATGGAGTTATTCAATTGGCTGGGTACCACCTTGTGAAACCGCAGTACAATCCACAGAAGGGTCGTTTTGTTTAACCTTCTCAGTCTGACCCCCCCCCTCCTGGCTGAACTACAAACTCTTCCCCCCAACACCACTGGCCTTGTCAATGGCTGGGTTTTAACTGCCTGCAGACACATACACTCTCAGACACACGGCAACCGATGCATTATTTGTGAGACGCTATTAGCACTGTGCCCCCCTCCCCCCCCACCAAAGCGAGGTCCCCCCGGGCCCCACTCTGGCACGGTCCCCCTCCGGAGCCGCCTGACAGCTAGCTGCTGGAGATGGGTGTTCACTCTCGGTGCGGCGCAAACAACGCGGCTTGGCGGATTCCGCCCGGGGATAGAGTAATTAAGAGTGACTGCGCTCAGGGGGAACGGTGCTCGCAATTATGAAGAAACATGTTTGCAAGTGAAGCTTGGACATTTAAATGCACCACTCTGTTAGGGGCCGGGAAGGTGTCTCCAATGCGACATTTAGCTGTGTCAAGAAGGTTCAGAAAGCATTTAAAATTATCAGTATAAAAGACCCTGTTTGGCCTGTCAACCCCTAAAATGCTCCTTAATTTTGAATACGTATTTCTGCTTTTTAAGAAATCATTTAAATATTCATAATGGGAAATTTAGTTTGAATGGTGGCCAACAGAAACCTTTTCTCTTAGTTTCACAGCTTTTAAACTCCCTGATGGTATCGAGGGTGGTGAGTGTCAATACACTGTGGGGGACGCAATATTTTACATGCATTAATGAGCGCAGGATAAATATGTTTTAACAGCTAAACGAGGCTGATTCTGAGAAATGCTGGTGTGTTTATTATACATGAACCACATTTTAGGTCACGTGGGTAAACTCATTGTTCGCCATTTATTACAGAATGTTAAAATGTTATTCTTATTACGAGACAAATGAATTTAAGGATTCCGGCTGTTTTAGCCGCCCCTTCACCCCCATGCTTGTTTGCATTGTGACGGCCCTGCAGGCTTGGTCTCTAGCCAGTAAAGATTACACTTTGATCCTTATTGGCAAAAGGAGGCCCAGAGCGAACCATTAAAATGCCCATTATCATTTATTAAGCAGGTGTGGAAATGTATTGGTCTTTTAACGTAATGCAGATTTGTGGTTCATTGGGCAATCCATTTTTCAATTTAGTGCTCTGCCTGGGAGAAATTAACAGATGTCCATCGATTTTCCCTTTCCCTTTTCCCCTTCTACAGTTGCCAGCCTTGTTTACACCTGACAGCAAGGACTTTATAGCTAAGCAGTCGTTCTAAGTTATGCCCGTCGTAATTAGCCCTTTAAAACGAGATTGACAGTCGGCGGGAGGCTCTTGGAGGCGCTATCGCGACGTGTCTCTGGGTTATATATTTATTTGCGGTTAACCTCCGCGCGAGTCGCCCTCGCTGAGCAATAATGGTGCTAACGATGCAGTCCGGGGCCGAAATCAATCTTCAGGCGGTGATCCCCGGAGGCAGCGGCGGTGGTAGAGGCCGTTTAGCGCCGCGCGCTGCGGGGGAGAGTCCTGCGCGGCTAGTGGGCGTGTTACGCGCACTGGGTGGCCCTTTCTGTCTCTCAGGCACGTTACACACAGGCTACATAAACGGCAGCTGATTATTGCGCATCGACTGGAACTATGATGACGATGACACCCGGGCAGTCACACGTCACTCATGCACACACGTGACACACGCATGGACATGACCGTCTGTTTAACTTTTCCTCGTCAGCCTAAAGCCGTCACACGGGACTCTACCAGTGTCCTCTGCTGGTTGGGGCGGTTAAGAGAAGTAGGAATGCACGTGAGTGGGTGGGGGCTGAGGGTCAAAGCTGGCTGATGGATGACAGGAGATGGTACGCGAATGAGGGGCGTGGCTAAGTGTCCAAGGGGAGGTGCTGTACGGTCCAGCATCATTATCGTTTCCACAGAGAAGCATTCGCTAAGGATGAAGGAGACAGGAAACGCACCGGGGAAGAAGGAGGGGTTAAGCTCTGCGTTTAAAGTGACAGGCCTGCTGACAGACGGAACGGGGGAACTGCAAGTGTGTGT
>JAODJU010000001.1:15753902-15771364 GCA_026776725.1 Gnathonemus echidnorhynchus
AAGAGATGTGTCTGACTCACTGACGAGTGATGAGTAAAAGACCCATGTGTTACTAGGGGAGAGTAAAGAGATGTGTCTGACTCACTGACGAGTGATGAGTAAAAGACCCATGTGTTACTAGGGGAGAGTAAAGAGATGTGTCCGATTCACCAACAAGTGATGAGAAAAGACCCGTGTGTTACTAGGGGAGAGGGGAGGATAAAGAGGTGTGTCTGACTCACTAATGAGTGATGAGTAAAGACCCGTGTGTTACTAGGGGAGAGGGGAGGGTAAAGAGGTGTGTCTGACTCATGACGAGTGATGAGTAAAGACTCGTGTGTTACTATGGTAGAGGGGAGGGTAAAGAGGTGTGTCTGACTCACTAATGAGTGATGAGTAAAAAACCCATGTATTACTAGGGGAGAGTAAAGAGATTGTCCGATTCACCAACAAGTGATGAGAAAAGACCCGTGTGTTACTAGGGTAAAGGTGAGGGTAAAGAGGTGTGTATGACTCACTAATCAGTGATGAGTAAAGACTCGTGTGTTACTAGGGTAAAGGTGAGGGTAAAGAGATGTGTCCGACTCACTGACAAGAGATGAGTAAATGTCTGTGTATGGACCATAAGAGTCTCTTTCTCTGGGAGAGAAACTGTCAGTCATGTTGCATGGTACACTGTATTTAGATAAACTCCATCTCACCTTCTCTTTAGAATCTGATATAAAAATGTCTTTCTAATTTTCAAAATGGAATAAGTGGAGAGATAACAGTAAAGGCATTTATATTGTATTATAATATGTAATATGATTCTCATATAATGATGTATATTTTAAAGACCATGAAGCAGTTTTTCTATGAACATGTTAATATTCTCATTTTGGCTAGAGGTAAGGCATGTCATAATTAGTGGTAGGAAATGATGTTCTGTAGGCTGAGACTGTAATGGAAGGAGGCATGTCTTCACATCTCATGTTCACCTCTAGGGTGGATGACCCAGCTTAAACCAATATGAGCATGTCATGAACAAAACAAAGGGATCCAGTCCATGTTAGATGCCATTATAAGCTCTGCACATTCTCAGTAGAAAGCTTTATCATGTACAGGCTGCCCCTTCGATGTGCGAGTCACTGGCTTGAAGAAACATCAGGAGAATGAATTAACAATAACATTTTTAGCAGATTTCACTTTTGTGGCCCCAAGATAGACCCAAAAATCACATCTTTACTTTAACACGAGTCCTCAATTGATGCTTTGAAATCTAAAATATAGATCCCTGCAGATCTTTCGGAAATGTTGGCATGTTGGCATTCCATTGGTCTCAGGATGTACAGCTGAAATCTCCATGACAATCTCTCTTGGATCCCACTGATCACGTATACAGTTATTTATTTTGTTGATTTTCAGGCAGTGTTTCTGCGTTGAAACCTGCCTCTTTGAGCAGTAAACCTTTCCCCTGCACACCTCTGTTTCTAACTTCTTGTCGCAAATGAAGAGTTGCTTCTCGGGACAAAGTACAAACACTCTTAAATGCTCTTCACCTCATTGCAGTACTTCTCAGGAGTATCCCCCCTTCTTGGCAGAAGAAGAAATAACAAGGGAACTCTTCTCAATAATCGTGGTGGTATTTACTGGGCTCACATGCTCCCATCCAGACAAACATGTATCCACCCATGTAGGTCAAACTTTGTTTACATTATATGATATTTCATACCTGCTGTTCTTTAACTGTTACTTCTTTGACTTAATTTTTTCATTAACATGTGTTTGGTCTCTGTAATCCCTTGGACTTCTCTGCTGATGGAGCCCGAGTTGAATGAGGACATCCACCCAAATTCTTTTGTTCACCCTTCTAAACTGCTGTCCTTGGCAAAGGTGAAGACAGCACGTGCAAAGCAGATGGTCATCTAGGTCATCCGCCAGGTGCAGGAAATCAAATGGCCTGGTTTTTTTAACCCTCGGTCCTGTCCGCCAAGAAACCCACTTACGACATGCCAGTCAAAAGATGAGTCCTATAAGTACGGAATTTCCTGTGTCCTCTGAACATAATGTTTTACTTCAGGTGAATCATTACAGTACATCCAACAGAAACACATTTCAATATCCATTAGGGCAGAGTCAAATACTATGACCTCCCTGCTTCTCCAGATGTTTATAGTGTGCAGAATTCTATAGGAAATGTAAAAACCACTGGCTGAATTATCCATTAGACCATGTCAATGAAGCAATTTTAGCAAGGTGGTATGTCAGGGTGTATGATGTGCAATGTGTCCATGTTTTAAATATGAATGGGGCTGTAATATGGGGCGAACGGCTGAGTGTTCCTGCCAACATAAGACGGAATATTCCCCAAGGTGAGGAGAGTTATGGTAAGACAGCTTGAATGGAACGACACAATGAAACCAGAATTACATGACTTGAATGAGTTTTACTTAATGAAAATATTTTGATATTACATTCCATAAATACTTGCACCCAAAAAAGACCACATTGTACATATAAATATGTATATACATACATACACCCGGTCAGCCATAAAATTAAAACCACTTGCCTAACATTGTGTAGGTTCCCCCTCGTGCCACCAAAACGGCTCTGACCTGTCGAGGCATGGACTCCACAAGACCTCTGAAGGTTTCCTGTGGTATCTGGCACCAAGACATTAGCAGCAGATCCTTTAAATCCTGTAAGTTGCAAGGTGGGGTCTCCATGGATCAGACTTATTTCTCCAGCACCTCCCACAAAGACACAATCGGATTGGGATGTGGGGGAATTTGGAGGCCAAGTCAACTCCTTGAACTATTTTTCATGTTCCACAAACCATTTCTGAGCAATTTTTGCAGTGAGGCAGGACGCATTATCCTGCTGAAAGATGCCACTGCCATCGGGGAATACCATTGCCAAGAAGGGGTGCACTTGGTCTCCAGCAATGTTTAGGTAGGTGGTACGTGGCAAAGTAACATCCACAAGAATGCCAGGACCCAAGATTTCCCAGCAGAACGTTGCCCAGAGCATCACACAGCCTCTGCCAGCTTACCTTCTTCCCATAGTGCATCCTGGTACCATCTCTTCCCCAACTAGGCACTCCCAGTCATCCACCTGATGTAACAGAAAACATAACTTATCAGACCAGGCAACGTTCTTCCATTGCTCCATTGTCCAGTTGCGACGCTCACATGCCCATTGTGGGCACTTTCGGTGGTGGACAGGGGTCAGCATGGATGCTCTGATCATTCTGCAGCTATGCAGCCCCATACGCAGGAAGCTGCGGTGTACAGTGAGTTCCGACACCTTTCTATCATAGCCAGCATTAACCTTTTCAGAAATTACAGCTGAATGGCTGACCTTCATTCCCCACACGCATCAATCAGCCTTGGGCATCCATGACCCCATCACCGGTTCAACAGTTGGCTTTCCTTGGACCACATTTGGTCTTTACGGACCACTGCATACTGGGTACACCCCACAAGACCTGCCGTTTTGGAGATGCTCTGACCCGGTCATCTAGCCATCACAATTTGACCCTTGTCAAAGTCGCTCAGTTTCTTACGTTTGCCCATTTTTCTTGCTTCCAACACAAAAACATCAACAACTGACAGTACACTAGATAGTATGTAATCACACCCTTGACAGAGGGTGTATGTACATAAATATATACAAGCACAAATACATATACTGTATAGACATTGTATATTATATAGATATCATACACGTTGTTGTATGAAACAGATGTAGGCCTGTCAGGTCTTCAGAGTGCCATTATTTCTACAAATTAAACCCAGCTTTCACATATACAATCTAAGCCCACACACATTCTCACCCTCGAACTGGATCTGCGTGACCTTAGAGTCTGACCCAACGCTGCTAACCTGTCACATGACCAGACAAGCCGCTTCCTAACGGTGGCGTGTCTGGCCTTCGTGCAGGCGACTGTGGAGCGACGAGTCCTTTCCCATTTGCCGCTTCAGCGACGCTGAGCAGTGCCTTCTTGCTCGTCCTACTTGTCTCTCCGGTCGTTCGTTATGTCAAGTCATGGGGGTGTTCTGATGGGGCTCGTTACCGTCTTCGGCTGCGGAGAGGGAAGGAGGCGGCTCATCCCCCCCCCCGCTCTATAATCTGTCCAAACTCTCCCAAGGGATCACGACTGTCCGCCAAGACCCAAAAACCTCACCTGGATGTTGCATTTTCTTCTGTGGGGGAAGATGAATGAGTCAGAACCCCCTTGCACTGCGTAGCTATTGCTAAGATGAACTTAAAATATAATATATATCAGCATCCCAGCCAACATAATGTTAGCTGATTACAAAATAAACTGTCACATTCTGGTGTTTGAGTGCTGGATTGGAGGATTTGTTCTTTTTCACAAGTTCCGTGTCTTTTTTTCCTCACAGTGTTGTGAGAGGATAGTGTAATCTATTGCTCAGTGCAATCCCTGTGTCCAAAATCCATTTCCATTAAAATTTAAATTGCATAAATTAGCGTGACTTTTAAAGAAGGAATCTGCCTCAAAACCATGTTTGGTTATTCCATTCATACCCCCTAGGTCAATTTAATTGGTTTTAGTTCAGATCCATGACATTTTTCATGTCTGGGATGAAAACCTCGGCACATTAGTAGTGGTAATAATATTAATAATAATAATGATGATGATTACATATTAACCCCCTAGGACTGACTTCCTCTGTACCCCAACAACAGACTGTGACGGACATTGATTGTGATGCAGATTTTTAGTTTGAGGCAGTTATACTCTTCTCAAGCTCTCAACAAGCTGTCCAGCCAGTCACACAGAGACGGATGGACGATTCATCTTGCCCATCTCTTCATCAGGGTCTCCTCAGGTGTACAGGGCCCATACGTCCCCAGTGGTCTTCAGAAACAATCCTGCCTGCTGCTTGTTAGGAGAAATAATTGGATTTCAGTTCCTTAGTGCATTCTCGGTTAGCAGTGGTCACAATCCGGGAAGTCCAGAGGAGGTGCCAAGTTCTCTGGTGTTCCGGTGATTTTTAAGACTGCTGGACTGGTGAATCACAACATTATCACCGGTTAACGCTTTTCTAAATCGCTTTATGTGTTTCACGGCCCGACACCTGGGCACAAGCAGACACAGGAAATGCACAAAACCTTTCCGGCTAAAGCAAGCTCCTCTCTGCCACACATCATTCCCAAAAACCCAGAGGAAGAGGTGTCTGCTGATACTGCGCCTGTCTGGGGGTTGTGCTATATCCGTGTGGATAAACTCAGAAGATGTTTCATGAGTAGAACCAAAAAAAAAAAATGGAAGAAAAAATAGTGAATTTAAAGGCCTCTCGTAATTTTCAGTTTAATTTTTTATGTTTATATAGGATTACAGTCACATTAATTTTGATAACCTTCCCGCAAGATCATAGCCATTATCTTTCACAGTCGAGCGAATTTCTGTATGACTTAATTAACACTTAAGCCACTTTTTCGAGCATTAACATCTATTTTGCAATTAGCAACTCCTTATGACTGAGCCAAATGCAGATTAATCGCCCACGGAGGCCTTTAAATTGGTTGGCTGGCTAAACTGTCAGTCTGGCAGTAGGGAGCATTTTTTGACCATTCAGCGTCCTCATCTGCTCCAGCACTTTATGGAAGCCTTAACTGTGCCGTAAAGCATTTTGCAAGCATTGTAAAGCAGTAAGCTATAAATATTCCCATGCAAATAATAAAGTTTACGTCTCTGAACTCTCTGATTCACTGAACGACACAATCTTGAATAAAGGCTTGTATGAAATGTGCAATACAACTGAGGTATTTTTAAGAAATGCTGGTTATTTTTTAACTACATAAAATGGGCAAAGTGCTTCAAATCTAACCTTGGGTTCAGGAAGCAATAAGTGATATCAAACAGAATTTTTGTTTTTTTCTGAGACTGTAGTCAAGTGTCTAAGTGTCTTGCCCATCTACTGGAAATGCGTGAAGTGCTCTCTGATATCACACTCCCCGCTCCCACTGTTGTGAGGCCGTTAAAACTATTGATCATTAAAGGATGTCCAGCTGTGAAGAATCTAATTGAGGTGCCTCTCGGCTCGTCGATTCCACTCTCTGCTCTGTGGACCGAGCAAAGTCCTTAATGGGAGCGTTGTCTGTAAACAAGGCAGGTGCGAGTGAGCAGATCTGAAAGGAGGCCAGATGCAGTTACAGGCTCCTCGCATAAACGCTGCAGCTTCAGCACAGGGAGGTAATTCACCGCCCTAAGTCAGCTCCATGGTTAATGCGCCGTGTGCCAGCCGCTGACAGACAGCTGTAATGTAATGCCCTGGTTTCATTCCGTACTTCTGAGGTTCATACACCTGAATTTAGCACAGTCCTGTTACACGCACGCTGCAGATGCTGATATTTCATACAGTGATTTTGCTTTTCTGTTTGATTTCAGAGAAAGTCAGCATGCTTTCTGCATTTATAGCACCTTTCAAATGCATGAATCCCGGGACAGTAAACGCAGAGGATGAAGATAATTTGAGTAAGTTCTTTAAGTTTTCCAGTATCATTTCATAATCGCATAATCCCATAAATGCAGCAGTCGTATTCTTGGTCAAACAATTAGGCTTTGGATCTACTAATGCATTATTACTTTTGTGGCTGAGTTTGTAAGGTAAGCCACTATACAGCAAGAAATAAAGGCATTCTATTTCACTGGGCTTGGTAGGTAAAATGAGAAAAGAGGGTGAACTTTTCTCACTGTTTGTTTCAGACCGTATTGTATTTTTTCATTTTTCATACAAGTCATTTATTTTTTATCTTTTGATAAAGAGATACATTATTAAATTTTGCCCTGAGCACTAACTTCCATAGCAACATAAAAACTTAAACACAGTAGGCACTGGCAAAGGTGCGTTAAACGCACCTGGAATTGTACTGGCAGTGAGCTGGTGGGGCTGCATCATTCAGCACACAAGCAATGCTGCATCCTGTTTTTATTAAAGAATAAAGTGGGGAAAATAAGAGCTGATCTTCTGCTTTATCTCCAAAGGCTTTAAGCACCCACAGCTATCAGAGCTATCCGTCTATTACAATGGTATCCGGGCCGCCCTCGTGTTGAAAGCAGGAAGCAAACGGGCTGCTTTAAACGCAGAATCACACCCAATTTCACTATAGATTACAGAATAATTTGGGAGGTGATGCCGTGATCTGGGGGATTTATAAATGGATCCGAAAACATTTGAGAAAGACTCCAGAACCCAGCTGTATATGGTGATTAATGGAGTTACTGTCCTGGCTTTGTATCACCCCATGTCGCTCGGATTTTTATGTCCACATTGCTGAATTGTTCTGCATTTGGTAAATCAGCAGATCTTGTTTAATTCTTCATCATTGTGGCTGTGATACCCTGCCGTATTTTTCAGGAACATGAACACAAAGGAACCCACTTTCCCCTTCAATCTTTTCCAGGCACGAGCAGCGCTGAGGTGAAGGAAAACCGAAATATCGGAAACCTAGAAGACTGCGCCCTGCTTCCCGGAGATCACCAGTCCATCTTCCGTTCCGATGCCTCCAGAGGCGGGACTTCTGGCCTGAAGAGGAAGCGGCCGCTGGAAGAGGGTAATAATGCCCACCTTTGTAAGCTCCAGCTGTTTTACAAGAGGCTGAGCTGGTCCGACGCTCCAAAGAACGCTCTGGTCCAGTTGAACGAGCTCAGGCCGGGCCTGCAGTATCGGATGGTCTCCCAGACCGGACCGGTGCATGCCCCAGTGTTCTCAATTGCCGTGGAGGTCAACGGGCTCACGTTCGAGGGCACAGGGCCTACAAAGAAGAAGGCCAAGATGAGGGCAGCAGAGATGGCCCTCAGGTCCTTTGTCCAGTTTCCCAATGCCCCTCAGGCCCACCAGGCCATGGGAAACCGGGGCAACCCGACAGCCGATTTCACTTCGGATCAGGCCGACTTTCCGGACTCGCTGTTCAAGGAGTTTGAGCCAGCGTCCCAAGCTGACGGCCTGCTGGTGTGCGGGTCCACAGAAAATGAGTCGGTCCCCGGACCCCTCTGGCACGGGAGACCACTTCGCCCCACGCTGGGCCTAGTGGCCCGGGCCGGGCAAAACAAGCAGAAGATGTCCTCCCCTGTGGAGGGCGAGAAGAGCCCGGTGGTGCTGTTAAATGAGCTGCGACCAGGCCTGAGGTACGTCTTCCTCTCGGAGAGCGCACAGAACAGACACAGCAGGAGCTTCGTAATGGCCGTGAGGGTGGACGGGAGGATATTCGAGGGCTCTGGACGCAGCAAGAAGCTGGCAAAACGCCAGGCGGCGCTGTCCGCATTACTGGCTCTCGAGTTGGCACCCGAGGGGAGAAGCAGCCATATTCCCAGCAGGAGTAAATGCCCTCATTTCCCACAGGTGAGCAATGCCAACTCGCTTCTGGCAAGTGTGTGCTATTCCTTATGGTAGCCTTTAATAATACCAGCAGCAGGAGCACCGGGAATTATGGGATGATGATTCAAAGCTTAATTAAGGGGGAGGAGTGAAAGGGCGGGGAGGGTGGGATATGCAAGCAGGCACGGGCAGTGTTTATTTTGGATGAAGGTGTCATATAATCTCATGGAGCCACGTAAAAGCTTGAGTTGAGAGTCAACAGAATCTGCTCAGTGATCTATTCAGTTGGAAAGCATGGAAGCAAACGAGTAAACGATTGTTCCTGTGCCCCTAAAATGGGGGGTAAAAAAATGAGCATTGGAAATGAGGTCTCCTGTGTGTTTATCGAGCTATAATTGGGAAAGTATTTTGCACAATCTCCTGTTTCTTCATGTGTGGCATCTCAGTGTCTATAAACATTAATTCAGTCCGTCGCCCAAAGGAGATGGAGAAACAAAGGGCAAATAGACAAACAAGGCACAAACCAATTCCAACGTTAAATTAGTACAATATTTAAATAGCAATCAGGGGAAACTAGTTTTGGGAACTTTTCAAATGGATTTTTTAAAGTGTGTGCATTACAAGTGTGGTAAAGATATATATGGGAAATGTAAATGACACATTGGAGATAACTTGAGGAAACTTCCTCCACAGTGTCGCCCAGGGCTTGTAATCAAACATGATGGTAATGTGAGAGATCACCCCATACATACGTATACATAGCTGTGTGCGTAGTAATACAAATTGATTTAAAAGGTCTTTTGTAAACATGACACAGTGTCACTGCTTGCAGCTTCACTGACACTGCAAAATAATGTATACGCTTATTTATAGTGAGACCCCCAGGCAGCCACCCCCCCGCCCCCGCTAAGGCTGTGTGAGACAGCTGAATCTCATCGTGTCTGCGATGCACAGTGTTACTAAACGCAGTATGTCGTATTAAAATTCCCCTCCCAGCTCCAAGCAACAAGCCAGGAAAATGTTGTCCTTCCTCTCACAGAAGTTGCTCCTGCCCGCCTCGGAGAAACTTCAGCTTTTCTTTTCCCGACACGGTGTCTAAAAGGATTTTAAGAGGATTTTCCTCAGCGGTTTAGCTCCAGAAATTGGCCACTCGTGCACATTCCTGAAAGTCAGCAGCAGCGTCTGCAATGGGGGGGACGGGAGGGAGGGATGGTGAAACAGGCACGGTGAAGGACACATGGTGAACGCAGATCTTCCCGGAGCTGCGTGGGGTCGCTGCTCGAGGCCTTGGTGTATGGGGGGGCCAGGAAATGTACTTCTCACACGGCTCTAAGAATGGGGTTGATGGCAGATCGGGTGCATGGCCCTCCAGGACTGTCCAAGCACATGTGCACTATGAAGCCCCCCCCACGCCGCTCTGACCTGGACATTAATCTGTCATGCACTGCATGACAAACCCCCCCCCCCCCTTTAGGGTGTCCACACTAACATGCAACTCTCAGTATTTACTGTGTATTCTCAATATTTGCTAACTCTATCGGATGATCCTGTGTGACCTGGGCCAGTGCTACCCCACTGAAAATGTCAGCAGAAATACAAACAGCCCATTTTTGTCAAATGCAGAGCGAGGGAATAATGGTGTGTCTGCGTTCAGTTGAACTGGATAAATTCACATTCGTCTCTGGAGATGGAAGCCTTCTCATTCTCTATCTCCAGTCCTCTCCGCAGATTTGCTTAAATTTGTCCGGGTGTTCTGAGCCGGAATTCTGAGATGAAGCGTCGTGTGGAAGAGAAGAGAGAGCGCGAGAGATGATTGTGAGAGATGTCAGTAATGTCCCCTGTGCAATCAGCCTGGTCCCACACATACCCCAGTCTTTCTTCAGGTGTCTTTTTTGGCAGAAGTGTGGGGGGGGGTGGAGTTGGCTTCATAGTGCACATGAGCCATTGTGCTGGGGGGCCAGGTCTGTTCAAGCAACTACAATGCCTTGTAGGTTTTCCCATTAGATATCAATCCACGAGCCAGGCAGGACTTCACAGACAAGCTAGAAGACTAAAAGACAAAACAGGAAATGCTCATATGAATATTCTGTCTGTTAGGGGGGTCACTGACACAGGCAACTGTCTATAGAAGGTATGTGTGTGTGTGTGTATGTGTGTGTGTGTGTGTGGGGGGGGGGGGGTCTTTCTACCCAATTCCCCTTGCAAAGGTCAGGTGGGAGGGACGAGACTGTCAGGCATCAGCCAGTGAGGTGGGTTTTAGGCACAGAAAGAGCGTTTCCTAGATGGAGTCCATCATGGTACCGTAGGATGCCCACAAAGAGTCCTGACCACAAGTTACAGGAAGTGAGAAACAAAAGATTCAGCTCAGCCTTCACACGCCCTCTCTGGCCCATTAACACAGCACACACAACACTCAGCATCAGAGATAGCATGTTTGTCTGGAGATAAAGGTTGGGTAAAACTCATGGGTGTGTGTATGTGTGTGTTTGCGTGTGTGTGCCCATTTAGCTATCATCTTCAATCTTAGGCAGGTCATTAAAATAAAGCACGTTTCTGAAAAAAATTATAAATCAAAACACTGCCTTATGAAATGATTAATACAAACCAGGTATCTCAAATAACAGTGTATGACCTTACAGTGCAGAGGCATTAATCTTTTACCATTAATTTGTTAAATTAAAACTGGAACACAGAGAGGGAATTATTCTTGTTGCAGAGTAATCTTTATATTTGTCAGATGTCTCCATTCATACAGTTCTGGGCAAGATACTACAGAGCTAAACAAAATCAAATTGCAAAAACAGTGTGATTAAGGTTAATAATATAAATCATAACGTATATTCTTAAAATATTTTAAGTACAGGAAAAAAAAACATCACAAACAGCTGACCTGAAAAGGTAAAATGTTGAAAAATTGGTACCCGAACACTCTAATAAGCAATCCAGTAGCTGCTTTGGAGATTTACAAGGGATAGAAGATTCTAGAAGCTGATTGCGTGTAAGCAGGCAGGGTTTGGTGGTGGTGAGACAAGCCGTTGTTTGTCAGAGTTGCTTTTTTTGGTGCTGGCAGGGATTTTGCTCAGTGTTTGTGAAGGAGGGATAGACGGACAGACTGAGTGGCATATAAGGATGGGGTCATCCTGCATCGGATGGGCTAACACGAAGACCCCCCCCACCCTACATGGTTTTTTATTACAGATTATGAGGAGCTGTGATGAGGGCAGTGTAAGATGGCAAAAGAGTGAAAGCTGCAGCTGGACTTCCAGGTCATGGCTCCCCAAGTTAGATGTAATTTTGTGTAAAGACCCTGGAGACAGTCAGGGACTGAATAACTGGCCCTCTTTTGAAGGTTGATTGGACACTTAATCTTTCCTCTGTACGACAAAGATCTGAAACAGTGCCAAGGGAGCAAAAAGGCAGAGCCTCCCGTAAAAGACAGGCCTCTTGCAGCAGGCCTTGTGTTCGGACAGACGGGTCACGGCCGTATGATAAGGACATGATGCGTCAGCGTTTATGCGGTAAGCGTGCTGCTGCTTTTGGAGGATAATTTAAAAAGCTTCGGGATTTTATAAGGCAACTTTTCCACACAAATGGACTGAAGATAATTTCAGCAAAATCAAGGTGACCCTCCCCTCACCACCTGTAAAGGTACAGAATAGGCAGTGCCCCCAAACCTGGTAAATAAAAATGGCAGTGCCCAGGGTTCTCTTCTTACTAGTGGATGTGATGAGGGGCAGAGGGCAACCGCCCCCCAGGCCAATCACAGCAGGGGGCCACTACAAAATTTACTAAGGGGAAATCCCCCCTGCAAATTTTACCAAGTGCCCATTTTGATAACAGACGATCGCACAAAATCCGCAACAATTTATAAAGAACTGGTCCCTCCCTGGAACCGCAAAACCTGTCCCCATCGAGCCCCCCTGCTGTGAGACCCCTCCTCCTTCCCTGTCCTAGCCCCTAACTCGGTGTGTCTGTCAATTACATCACCAGTAGAACAATTAAATCTCTTTAGGCGCTTTCACACCGAAGGTCTGGAACCTGGTCCCTGGTTATAAGTTCCTGGGATGTCTCAACCAGGGACTTTTGGAGCTCCTGGCCAATATGTGCGTCGCTTTCACAATGCACAACAGAGCAGGAACCTTTATGCTGCATAAAAATTGGGACACACAAAAAGTTTGCAGGTTAAACTTCACACATAATACAAAACTACACTGCCACCCCAAAACAATGGAGAATGAACAAGTAGTTTTGTTAAGTTGTTAGTTATTGGAGGGGGGTGGCATTGCAATCAAAATGGGACAAAGCCTTTTATTTATATTTTATTTATACACCCACAACATGATTATATTTCATTATTAAATCAAGCTGGCAAATCGATCTCTTGGTTTCACAGACTAAATGACAGTGGAACATACTCTGCTAATAAGGGCTGGCAAGTTTGACAGCGGAGGCAATATTTGACAAAAGTATATTGGTTATCGATCATATTTTCCGATACAGAAATATGAAGATGCAAGCAAAAATGTATTCCTTAAATGTAACTGCAGTGCAAAAATAATTACATCTGTTCAATTTTTGCTCCGCTAATATTTCTATTCCCCACACTTCTGTGTAAATTCCAAGTTAGCGGTGGTGCCTGTAGACAACCAATCAGCAAGTTATTGCTGTAATCACCTCCCTGGTAGTTCAAACTAAAAGTATCTGGTCTGGAGTAGGTACTAAGAAAAAGTTCCAGAACTGCCTCCAAGGAACTACAATCGAGTAGCTGAGGTGTGAAAGTAGGGCTGCCACTAAAAACTTTTTTCTATTTATTAATCTATCGACTATTTTATCGATTAGTTGATTAATCTAAACTATTAATTTTCCTCCAAAAAATCAAATTAACGTTTAATTTAAGTTAATTTTGATGACAACAAACTTACAATTACAATTACAGGACTTTACATAATGTATGCTGGCTATTCGGCACTATTTGAACATTATTTTCACCCACAATACAATAAGCAGATTAGTAGTATGTCTAAAAATATTAATGAGATGTCTATTGTGATGACCGAAAGTTAGTAATCTGTATAAATTTGGTGTATCCTCATGCTTAATAAATCGCCACATGCGACACATGCGATAAGCACTGAACTCGCAATGAAGGAAGAGACGGATCAGCAGCCACAACATCTTTTAAAAGAGGAGTTATTGTGGTTAAACAAGGTAAAAATATGTTGGTGGTGTGGCAGTACTTTTGCAGACTAAAGTGCGACACGTTTTTTTTTTTTGGAAATATGGTTTTCATTTTAATTTCAGTTCACAAATAATTTCCTTTATTTAGTGTCCGTCTTCATTTCAGTTTTAGTTTATGATAATAACACTGGTCCCAACAAGTTCAATGCGCTTGAACGCATACACTGACACCATCAATCAACATAGAATAAGCCCAGATTTTAGCCTAAACATTTTCACAAACACTTATTCAAAGGAGATTCTAATGCAGCAGGCAGAAAACTTTATGGCATTAATGATAATAGTGTTTTAGCAGCTACAATTAGGACAAAAGATATTAAAAAGCTCTCCGTACTAATGGTAATTTAATAAACATGAATAGACAACACTGTGGTTTGCCGGACTAAAATACTTGTGTGTTTTCTCTACAGGTGCTCATGCATAGCGCTAGTATCGCCGTGGTATGCCATCGCACTTTGCACAGTGTAAAACCACCTTTTTTATTTTGTGATAATCTTTGAACTATTACCATACAGAGTGATATTAAAAGAAAACACATGTTTCAATGAACTGAAGCATTCTAGAAATCATAACGGTAATTTTATTAAAATTAAAAAATGATGCATCGATTTAAAATAATGATGCTGATGCATTTTCTTCGTCGACGTCATCAACTATGTCAACTAATCACGGGATATCACGTATAGGTATATCTTCCACACCTTTCGAATTAACAAACTACAGGCTGTTCTTGATAGATTTTTTTTTGTGTATATAAGAGACAATTTAGTTTTGTTTTTAATAAGCTATACCCATGTGTTCCTCGAATAAAACCATTTTGGTATTCAAGTCTTTGGTCTTTCTTTAGTGGTTTTCACAATTTGTTTCCAGTGAGTCTGCATTTGTAAATCTGTGTTCCGTTTAGAGCTTTTTAAACATTTCTCCAGATATGGTAAGTTGCTACATAGTATTTCAAATCTCATTCTTTCAGATTGATATTGAATCAGAATCGAGTCGGACTGGAACACACTGCTAGCCTGTGAATCGGATTCGAATCGAATCTGTGCATCTGTGCCAATATCCAGCCCTAGCGCTTCCGTAGACTCTACGCAACTCGGATAGTCTTTTGCGTAAATCCGGATATAATTAAATCGGTTTTACCCAAGTCAACAACTGCCAGTATATGTAATCATTGCGATAAACAGATAAAAGCGACTGACTTACAAATAGTCCAAAAGAACAGAAACGTTGTTGACCGGTGTTCTGACGAGTTGAGCTACCAATCAAGACCTACTATCAAGCCTTTTTGCGCATGTGCAGTTCCACCGCTTGGGGGTTAGGGTTAAGTTTTAGGGGTTTGGGTTAGGGTTAGTTAGGGTAAGGGTTTTCGGGGTTTTTGGGGGGTTATGGTTAGGATTAGGGCAAGAGTTAGGGTTAGGGCTGTCGATTAGCACTACGGTAAACTTAGTAACTAAGGCCAGACAAAATGAATCAAATAAATCTGTGTCACCAGTGGCCAATAATGTAATTATGTGCATTATAAAAAAGAAATATCGATACATTATATCATAAACATCACATATGGGTCTTATGAGTTTGCCGATTGCTGACGTCAGTAGAGTCGTAGTGAGCCGCAGCCACCCTCATGCTGGCAAATACAAATGTGTTCCCGCGTTGTTTTGTACTTCAGTACTGATGTATCAGTCGCGTTAGAACAGATTCAGGGTGTGATGTCACGCCTTGTAGTAGGACTGACTGTGTTGGGTTTTATGCTTGTCGGCTTCCTATAGGTATCATCCACCCTCTTGCCACACCCGTTTCCCGCTCTTTTTTTCTTTTTCTTTTCACTTGACCTGACACAGCCTGATTGATGGACTTATGCGATACATTAATATAACTTTAAAAAGAATTGCAAAAAATAATGTTGAGCTATTAAAACAAAACGTTATTTACTTCTTGCATTATAAAACATAAATAAGGTGATTACATGTCATATTAACCCACACAAACAAAAACTGTGACACAATACTGTTATAGATATTAAATGTTCTTATTTTAATCTCTGATTTATAATCTGTCTTAATATATGCAGTCTTCAGCCATGAAGTGAAGATCCTTAATTAGGACTGCAACAAATTAGGGATGGAAAGGACATAGATTTAAGGAGATATAAATTTAGATCAAGGAGGTGTGAGAGTCACATAGAGGAAATTGATCAACGTGGCCATTAGACTTGTGGATGTTATCATTAATTCAGGATGTAGAATTGGTTTGAGAAGCACTTTAGTGAGGGTCAACTAGTCGTTTGATCAGTGTTGCAATCAAGTGGCTAAAGACAGTTTCAAGGAGAATCTCAGACATGTCTTAAGGAATTGATTTAAACTCCTTAAGTAGTGGTTAATACTCACTAATCATGATAAATGGTGCTGCCTGCACGAGAGACACTTCACACGGCTGAGCATCCAATATAGCTGTAAGTTTAATTTATTTTTGAAAACGTAACTCTCCGACGTCATGTTAATTTACGTCTACTGCTTTTTAAACACGTCGAGGCTGACATACGAGAGAGTGAGGTAGGTAGCTTAATATCACAATTAGCAGGACAATCATACATAGCCAGTCAATTTCTGGATGGTTGCCACAGTGTCAGAGTTCATCAAGTGTAGTTGTGACTATGTGAATATTTCACTGTACAGATCTGTGCAGCCCCATAATTCTCCATTAATGTTGTCAAATGTGCACTGTTACTATCTAGTCTCTTTATTGTAATATACATAACATTTCTAAATTTAGTGTTGAAGTACTTTGAACGTTGGGCCATATACATAATCTCGGTTACAACACATGCTATTGTTATTATTATACTGAATATTAGGATCTGTCTTTGGCAAAAATATAAGAATGATAATATATTTAATGGTAACATTTTGCACATGAAAAGGTTGGGGAGATAATGAACTGTCTCCAACTTATGCAAAACGTGACCTATAAGACTTCTGAATGCTTTCAACTGCTTACATTCTGTACACCAGGAGAAATTCATTAATAAACCAGAATTGCCTGACGTAAGATAACATTTGTGACTTAAAGCTACTGGGATGAACCTACATATTATTACCAGCTCTGTGCCTCTTTCCCTGCACTTTACTTGTCTTGTTTCATTGGCTCCTCCTGTCTGGTTAAACGAACAACAATAAGAACATTTGAAATCCTCAGGAAGGGCACAGGCTTCCTAAAGGCCTTCAGCTCCCCCTGGCAGAGCCTACCTTTGCTTTCGGCATTGATTTCCACCCAGTATTGATCTCCAGGCCCTACTTCAGCTCACATCGCATTCCAGTGTTCCTCCATCTTAGTTTTTGGGGTGTGTTTAAACATATACCATTCGCAGAAATGAAATTTACTTCTTGTCTGTAGTTCTGCAAGTAAGGGTGTTCAGGCAGCAAACCCACAGCAACAGTTTTCATCAAAGGAAGACATAGCATGATGTTAATTATCTCGCAATTGATCAGAGATGCCTTTATTATTATTTCTGCAAAAAGACTACTGTTGTTACCTATTGATAGCTACTGATGATGCAAAAGAACTTCAGTAAAGTCTGTCTGTCGTTCCCACTTTCAGAACCCTGATCTAAAAACAGCTTCTTGCACCCATGTTTCATGAACACAGAAGTATAAACACATCAGGGAGACTGATGGCCAACTTGGGGGGGGGGGTGGGTGGATTTGTTTTCAGGTGAAAATTAATTTTAGCCAGTTTTCTACAGTACACTGATACATATTACATTGTATTAATATACGGGTTGAGTCTTTATATCTGGCACGGTATTTTTACAGTTTGGCACCTCAAACAAATCTACGCAAGCATGGAAATGAACATTTGAGTGTTCATAATAAATTAGCTGAGGGGGCTGTTCGGGGGGGGGGGGGGGGGGCAGGG
>JAODJU010000001.1:15771425-15792051 GCA_026776725.1 Gnathonemus echidnorhynchus
CGACACACAGGGTTACAGGTCTCCTGAGGTGTGTGGCTTGCTTTTGGTTTTCGTTTTATCAGCAATGCCTGATGAGAACCATTCCGGAAACATTCCCAGTGAGTGTCAGCTTAATCAGGCATCAGCCTTCATTTTTGCAATTATTAAATTCTGTATGTTTTCAGGAAAACCGTACGACACCTGAGGTCAAGTGACTGTAATGTCACTTTGAACGTTTGAGTGTCATTGATGTCCTGTCAACACACGTACAACGAGTTTTTATCGGTGTAATTATATCGATATAATTACAATGTTTAGAGCAAGTTCGCCACCTCACAATGGCTGATATGATATTCCTGTCACTCTGCTCGCCTCAGAAACTCCTACACGTTACCACCCACATATCAAACTATTTACTGCCCACATACTACTTCCCCTGTGTGAAATTAAAATTAATTTCAGCCCTCGGAGTGCGTCAGAAAAGTGCTGTTTGAACACCATGGCTCAGGCTTGCCACGGATAGCTACACTGTCGTCTGTGACTGTCTGACAGGCGGAAGAGTGCAGAGAAACCAGGACAAAGAGCACGACCCCCGTAGAAGTGAAGGAGCAGCATCAGTATGGAGACGTCGTCCTCGTATGGTGACAGAGTGTTGTCTCGACTTAATAGCAGAAATTAAATTCCAAAATAAACACATGAATAATGAAGAGTTGTTATTTTTAATGATGCATAAAAGGCCCTTGAATTAACTTTTTTAATTGCTGGCTGACACGCAGTTGGACACATGCGTATGGAGTGGGCGAGACCGTGTAGACATTTCTTAAAATTAGAGTTTATAATTACACGCCTGTCAGAGGACCTGAGTACAGTTTCCATATGTCACCCTGTATGACATGGATGTTGGCTTCACAGTAACCATTTCTTATATGGTATATGGGCCAGGGCTGTTTAGCGCTGGGCGCTAAAATGCTAAGCCACTGGGTAAATGGCTGTTTGAGGTTATATTTCTCAGTTCTGCCAGTAAATTTGTAGGCATGTAGATGTCAGAAGAGTAGGTGCGGTGTGAAGAGGCTTCCTTCACACCGTCAGTCTAAATGGCTTTCAGCTCATCGGTGTTATGACAGTATGGCAGGCACTTGGCCCACTCTGAGTGCATTATTCAGCTGAAAACACATTTTTGGAGCAATAACCACTGTATGCTATGCCACCTTAAGAAAACCCAATTTAACAGTAAAATACTTGGAGTGCTTCTTGGGAGGAAAAAAACTGACCAGCAAAGGGATGGATTCAATCTTCAAAATGCTGAACATACCTGAAGATCCAGACAGAACATGAGACACTCTGAATAATAATTATCATCATCAGCAGCAGGGGGTTGTGGGGAGTTTGCCAGAGCCTGTCCTATACAACGTAGAGCAAGGGGACACCCTGGATGGGGCGCCAGTCCATCGCAGGGCAGGGGGACACCCTGGATGGGACGCCAGTCCATCGCAGGGCAGGGGGACACCCTGGATGGGGCGCCAGTCCATCGCAGGGCAGGGGGACACCCTGGATGGGACGCCAGTCCATCGCATGGCACACACACTCCCATTTACACACTGTGGATAATTTAGTCATTCCAGTGGATGACTGGCTGGATGACGGTTGGAATATAGTATGAATATTTTATAAGACATTTCTTCGTTTAAGAGGTAGCAGGTAAGGAGATGAAGATCACAAAGATCTGACAGGGTTGTGTGGTCTCTTTGGGGTCTGTCAGCATCACAGCCCTGGACTGTATCCCTGGCATCCTGCAACATCAGCTTGATTGATTTTTTAGTCCTTTATTATTAATTATTAATGATAAACACAGCCTAAGTGGGCAATGCAGGCAGCGTTCGAGGCTATGACACGCTGTTTGAGTGTCTCCACATGTCCTGGGGCAGGTGGAGGAGGCACAGATGGAGCCAGAGACAGATTAGCATCTCCATGTCTGGAGAGAGATCGGTGAGCTGAGGCACCTCAGCCAGTTCGCTTTACCGGTCCCACATGTGGCACTTCTGCTTTCCAAACAACATACATCTGACATTTTCCCTTGATCCCTTGTTGACTGTTCAGAATTAAAGAGAACACCGTAAGGTATGACTGAAATGTCAGCTGTGGCAGCGTAGTGGAAGCGTATGAGTCCATGATGAATGGTTCGCTGGGAGGCTTTGGGAAAGCGGGGCCTGGCGGACGGGGCGTGGGGCGTGCTTTCTGCCCAGCCAGCCATATTACCCCAGGCCCCTGGAAGGATATGAACCTCGACTTTTCAACCAGCTGGCAGGGCAGGGAACATGTCCTGTATCGGGGCTGGCAGCTCTCACGCATCCAGCGTGACACCCACGCTTTCAGACTCACACTCATGCAAGAAATCTTACAGCAAATCTATATCATTCCAATATAAACCTATAATTAGCTACATCAAAGGCATTTTGGGTAGTTTGCAAACCCTACAGACTATTTACAAGGTAATAAATTGTTACATACATGCAAATGGTTGTGTAGATTTTTTCTCCATTTGAAAATCTCCAGCCAGCTGACAAAACAGGCAACCCTGTCCTGTACTTATTAATGCTTATATTCTGAAAAAGGAATCTGATTATGCAATTTCTAAAAGGTACATTTGGAATTTAGCCTTTCTGTGTCCCCTTCACATTGTTATAATCGGTGACTGTTACATATTTTCAGGAAAATTAACATCTGTTGCATCCATGGCATATTGTCAGAGGAACTTGCTGCAAATCCAGGTTTTTTTTTTAGCCTTCGTGCTTGGCAGCCGTCGCGAAAGCCTGATTCAGAGCGGGATGGCTGGTTCTGAGAGCGAGCCGTGGTCATTTGAAAGCGTCGATTCAGATATCTTCTGGAATAGCACAGTTAGCTTAGCCCAGTCCGCTAAGCCACAGCCAGCATAGCCATCCTTCTGAGAAGATACTGTCTTCCCACTTCATATGTGTGATTCAGTCCTCCTCGCTTCAATCACACCGATGTGCCAAACCGCTACGCGGCAGGAATCCCCGGAGAGATGGAATCGCTGATATTTTTTTTTCCCCGTGTCTGACTGGGTTATGCTGGGAGATAATTCAGTTTCATTCCCTTACATAAATTGGATGTGTTGCCGTCGAGTTTCTGCAGTTAATGTGCTGATGTGAGGGCATACTTAGTTTATGGATTGGTCCATTGGCATTTTAAAAAAAAATCTAATTTTATTATTGGAATCAAACCTCAGTGTATTCAATTGAAAAAATCAATATAAACACATTCTTATATGTAGTACGTGTATATATAGATCTACACACACACACATAGTGTGATGAGTATGTCACTGAAAGAAAAACACCTATAAATAAGTATATATCTGGGGGGAGGGGGGTCTGCGGTGTGTGGGGTTGATTCTGCAGGGGAGGGGCCTCGGCTCCTATGTGGAGCTGGTCCAGCCGCATGCAAGATTAGGCAGAATAATGACAGGTGACACTAGCGGACAGACCCCTTCATGACTGGGCAAATCGCTGACTGCTTAGGTCTTTTTTTTTTCTCCGAGGGGGAGTCAAGGGGTCTTCCTGATTCATGAGCAGATTGATGAACAGGTTCCGGTGGGCCCCCGGTCCTCTTGGCCCCCGTGCAGTGGGGCCCGCCTGTTATCCGTGCCCCCCGACCCCTTCCTGCCGCACTGCATGGGTCGCGCCACTGCCTGTTTGCTGATGTATTATGCATGGCTGCCTGCATGTGCGCCTCGCTTAATCAGTGACATGATCAGGCCCTGTTTGCTGGGGCAGGAGGTTCAGGCGTGCAGGGAGAAGAGGGTCTGTCTCTCGGACCCCTCAGATCACGTCATTCCCATCACTGTAATATGGCAGATTTTCCTGCTACACAGTGTAACATACGTTACAAAGTCTGTTCCACCCTCCCTCTATTTCTCTGTCCCAAGGCCATGCAAAGACTTTACAGTCCCCCTCTGTAAAATCTGAGTGATTGTCTGTGATCAAGCATGGGCACTCAGTAAAAATTGCCGACCAGGGGGTAAAAATTCGGTAAAAATCAAAAAGGGGCCCTTAGGATTCAGAAGGGAGGCACTTTCATTGGAGCAAAAAGGGCAGGTGTTTAGGCGGCATTCAGCCCCACATGTCCCTGATCTGAACCCTTCCTCACCCCTGCCCTTCCTCTTCCCACTCTTCCTCAACCTTCCTTCCTCCTTCTCCTCAGTCTCCACCCTCCTACAGCCCTCTCCCTCTTATCCTGCTGTGATACCCCCTCTCTGTAGCCTGGGTGGGGGTCATTTGTCCTTCAGCGAACTCCTGACCTCCAGTGGCACAACCCCGACTGCCGGCAAGCTAATCCCACCCCAAGCGGGTATCTTGCTTTGCACCTCAGTGTTATGTTAACAGTCAGTGCTTCTGCATTTGTACGCGCATCCCGGTCACTTTGCTTATGGAGGTTAATGGCCCTGAACTATCTGTCGGTACACAAATTTCACATGCTCTTTTTTTCCCTCTGCTTTCTGTTGTGCTGGCAGGACATGTTTTGCATTCGCAGCACAGATCGGGATTATCAGCGGAAATCAGCTTTCGCTACCTGTTTACTTGGCTGCCGTCAGGAGGAAACACGATTTAGGCAAATGTGCCCATTTGTGTGTCTGCAGCGATAACGCTGTCTGTTGTCACAGCCTGGCCTGCTGCTTGTTCAGACAGTTGACTGAAACGCCAGAGGTGGATGTTATGGGTCATTCTATGAAATCGGTGCCTTTTCAGTTTTGAAAAGTTGAAATTTAAAATGACTTTAATCATTACTTTTTTCATAGCTTTGGAAAAAGGACAATTTGAATTGACAGGAAATTGTACTGTGTACTGTGTATAATTTAATTTTTCATGACAGATTTTTCTTAAATGTTTGTAGTTATTTTGTCAGCCCTGTTACCGACAAGTGCATTAATAAATACAACATTTCTAAATATAAATATATATATATATATGTAGCAGATAGTGGATATATGAAAAGTACTTTGGTCCCTCTCTTTTCTGAGATCATTTTGTGATTTTAGATTTTTTTTTATATTAGCTTTTTCATACTGATTATGTCTGAATACTCTATTTTTATATGATGATCACATGCGTATACGGCAAATCAACATTTAAAAGAAATATTCACAGCATGCCAAAGTGCAAAAGATAATGCTGTTCCTTCTCCATATGTAGTGGGTGAAAGGTCATTTAATATATTATTTTTCAAATTAAAGATGGTAACAGGGTTGACAGTGATTGACAATGTTTACTCAACCAGATAATAAAAAAGAGTATTTTGACCTCTTTGGCTTGTATTCTTTACTAAAGATATTCTTCTGGACTGGATACTGTGTATAGAGTATCATGCCAGAGTAGGAATTTTATATAGATCCATTGCAATCTCATACAGAAACAAGGTACTACTTAATATCTTGTATGTTTTCCTAGCTCTAACCTTGAGGAAGCTGCTTCTTCTGGTTCTGGTATTGCGAGTGGTGCTGTCAGGCTGCTAAGCAAATCTGATGCTGCCTTTTTTGCAGCCTCGCATTTTGCCTGCACTACTCCTACTCTCCACTCCTTCCACTTTAACCTCTGACCCAGCTGACTGACCTCATTTATGGGTTTTTTTCTTCCCCAGCTCCCTGTCTTTCATTCACCTCTTCTTCTCTCTTTCTAGGTATTTTGACCTTCTCTCCGGATCTGCATCTCTACAGATGCAATAGAGTCTAATTTTCTGCTCCAGTTAATGGCATTCTAATTAGGGCTGGGCGATATGCAATATTAATATCGACCTCGCATGTTATGTCCATGCGGTTCTCACGTCGCAAGGACTACGATAGTCAGCTGGGATGAAATCAGGCCTTTCCGTATCTTCATACTGTCCGCATGTTATAGGGCAAGGTGTTTAAGTTTTGCCAAAACATTTTTACTCGATCATATGAAAAAAAAACTTAGCTAGCTGTAATGGCTGAATATGATTTTAAGGATTGGTCCAATTTTAATGATTGGTCCTTTTCACGATTATCTATATATGTTAAAAAATCAGTTAATGAGCTCTCCAAGCCAATCATCATCATTTTCATCCTTGCTGTTTAAATCACTCATAGACTGATTTGTGAGAAATGTTTTATTTTGGACTCCATTTTTTGCTTTAAAAATATTGCAATAATTTAAAAAAATCACAGCACGACATTTGACATTTCTTCAATGTCGTGCAGCCCAAATTCTGATTACAATGACATCACTATGTAAAATCAGGCAATAAGCGCTGTACATTTATTGCATTTCATTAAGCATATCCAGGATGCATTTAAGATAAACACAGCACCATCAATCCACTTTCTGCAGCTACCCCACTTGTCCCGTGCAGTGTTGCGGGGGTCTGGAGCCTATATCCCGGAGGCTACAGGCGCAAGGCAGGGAACAGCCCAGGATGGGGCACCAGCCCATCGCAGAGCACACACACCATTCACACCTATGGTCAATTTGGCAGATCCAGTTAACCTTAAGTTCTTACACTGTGGGGGGGGGATGAAGTGACCCAGAAGCCCCACAACGACACAGGAGAACACGCAGACTCCACACGCGGGGCCTGGGCAGGAAGTTAAACCCCAGTCATAGAAGTGTGAGATAAGAATCCCACCTGAACACAGCACCTTTATACTGAAAACGTTTATGCTGCCCTTCGTGAATAATATGAATGTTACATGAGCAAGACCTTTAAAATGGGGCTTTAATTTTATTAGGCCAACATAATGCAAGTCAACCCAAAGAGTAACAGCGTTGACCATTTAAAGATAATTAGCTCATTTCAAAGGTAATTTTGCATAGGTACTTAATTCAAATAGAATTAATTCATGAGTAATCATGCAACTTTCAGAAAATGATGTCATTTTTGGAACTTACCATTTTTAGCAATGTTTTAAATGAGGTAACAGGGTTGATGTGAGCTTAGGGGATACCAATAAACTGATGTTTTTTAAAACAATTTTAAAAACAGCTTATCATTTAAGTATCATGTAAATGTAACATTTTTAGCATATTACCTACATTTTACCAATTTAAAAACCTGTTGAATTAGGATAATTAGAGTAAGGGACAGAACAAGTGCCTCACCCCATAATTCATAAAGTGATTTAAAATGTTTGAAATAGCATTTGTTTGGCTTAAATGAGGTTTTCTGTAGAGGAGAGATGACACACAAATAGAATATTTTAAAATGGAGAGTTTATTTGTCATAATAATGATTTTATTGCTGATTGTTTCTTGGGGACCCAAAAGGCACAGATTTGGCAGAATGACCCTGATAGAGACCGCACCGCATCTGACAGAACCTCTTCTGACATGACAATCGGGTCATTCCATGTCAAATGAACCAAAAATACCCCCCTTCCCCTATCTATCATCCGGGCTGGTATTAGATAGCAATGGTCTATGAAATAAACTTAACCCCCCCTCGCCCCAAAATGAATGCATGAGGAAATAAGAGAGCTGATTTGGATTTTTGCTGCCAAAGATGTCAGATGTTTGTAATATCAGGAGTAGGGAAAACAACCTAAGGAACTCCTACAGGTTCAGTATAGTGTATGCAGTTAGGACTCAGTCATTAGTTATTAAGCTTGTCGTGCTGCCGTCACTGTCTCTATACAGAGAGGAACCTTTCAGGTGCTGTTTGTTATTTTGCATTCTTCTTCATGTCTTACGTGTTAATAATATTAGTCGTGCTTCTCCTTGACGACAGGCTTCCTTGCTTGCTCGCTAGCTCACTTGTTGCCTGCTAATCGTCTAAGGCGGAGAGCTTTCTGATCGCGTTCTCACTGACATAATGAGGGTGACATCATCACTTCGATCCATTCTGCTGTCCTCCAATGTTTTGGGACCCCCTGCTGCCTCTGCACAAGGTTTTAGGATACTTACCGCTCAACTTTGTTTTCCTTTGCCACGGATGTTATTTCTGTCTGTCAGGTAGACGTCCATCTTTTTAGGTCAGCAGTTCAAGTCTAAAAGGTATGCTTGATGGCTGGTTTGGGTTCAGTGGTGCCCTCTACAGGTGATCTGCCACATGACACCTCGCGGAGTGAATGAATCGAAAGTGCTGGTTGTACCACTCCCTCTCTCCTTCACTCTCTCTATGCCCTGCTGAGCGTGGCTAATAGGAAACGTTTTACCCATTCATGTGACACTAGCCCCGCTGCCCCGATTAGCGGCCGTGCGAGAGGCATAGGCAGCCAGGGTCTGTCGCGTTGCCCGCGGGACCATCTGGATATTCCGGGGGAAAAGTGCACGTGGTTTGAGGCAGGGTCTGGTCATGAGCACAGTTAATTTTCCAGGGAGGCTGCTGGAGTACTTTCGGTGGGGGGGCGGGCAAAAGTAAAAGTAAACTAGCAACAAAACAATGAAGGAGGGTCAGGTGACCTTCATTATTCATTCTGATTGGCTGTGGATGTTACTTAGTGATGGTGCACACATATATCAGTGTGTTCTGCTTTTATATTAACAGCAAAGAGTAACCAGAACCATAGCCGCTTTGTAGTGGGCCTTACCAGGCATCCTGCAAAGCCCGTGTGTGTGTCTTTTATATTTTATTAAGAATGCTCATTGTTCCCTTGTTTTTCTCCTTGCCCATTTCCGCTTGTGAAAAGGGTTCCGGACCATTCCAAACTTCTCGTCTCATTAGGTCCCGTTTCCGAGCTGCTCTCTTTCCCCACAAGCATGCTGGCTCTGACTCGCGACTTGGAGCGCCATCGGAATATCGAGTGAGGGTTTAGAGTACAAACAACGGGGGGC
This sequence comes from Gnathonemus echidnorhynchus, assembly GCA_026776725.1. Taxonomy (NCBI): domain Eukaryota; kingdom Metazoa; phylum Chordata; class Actinopteri; order Osteoglossiformes; family Mormyridae; genus Gnathonemus; species Gnathonemus echidnorhynchus. The sequence goes on from JAODJU010000001.1 coordinate 15,780,209, forward strand.
TTTGAGGTTCTCAAAAGCTTGAGGGACGAGACCCCGTCTGCCCCAAGGGGATATTCCAGAAAACAGAGTTTTGTAGGAGAGGTGAGGACAAAATGGTGCCAAGAGGACATTAGTACTACCAGAGGAATACATTGTTAAATGCCTTTATGAAGATATAGAAAACCTGGTCTATTTTTATGCTGTCATCACACCTCTGGTGGAGCCTGATAAGGCAGTTGAGGGTTTAATAAAAATAAAAAAAATACCCGTCCCAAATGCAGACGAATGATCACATCCCTGAAGCAGGTGCCGAGGTGCCTGGCAGCAGATACACATTCCTGCACATTACCACATGGTACCGCACGTTACCGTATACGGGATATAGCTCACGGCATGTGGGCACTGTCCGCCGCTGAGATCACAGTTACACTGTCACACTTTTAATACGCACAAGAAAGGATCCACCTTGTTCATCTGTTTTTTAATTAACACTGGATCTTTCCTATCACAGCAGAGACTGCTGATCCGAATTATTCCAGCGGGTAATTCTTTCTTGCTACAACTGAAAATATGGAAAAATCATTATGAATGGAATAGTACTCTATTTATATACACTGAGGCAAATGTTTATGTAAAAACAAAACATTTGATTAAATAAATCTTCAGTATCCACAGAGGCACGGTGAAAACCAAAAAATCTGCCTTCACACTATGGAACACCCAGCTCGACACGTGGAGTGTACGATGTTCTCTCCCTACAGGAAATTAAGCCGTGTTTGAACCCTGTGTCAGCTCGAGCCGTGGAGGGAAAGACTCCAGGGTCAGGGATCAGCAGAGAAAATTTCCCTGTTGACATTTTGCTTCTTGGCACAATATTGACTTGTGAAAGAAGGAATGGGAAAAGGCAGGAGCTCTGTACGCCGATTAACGCAGGGCAGTGGGCAAGGGTTACAGCACACTGAGCTTCTAAATTAATTACGGATTCTTATTTGTTTTTATAGATAGAGAATAAAAGCAAAAATGACCTGCGACTATAATATGACATCTAATGTGTGTTATTCTGTCAGCTTAGCTTGTTCACAAGTATGTCACATACATTATCCACTATACATTGGAAATTATGCTATCACATCAAAGGCGAGATGCTCAATTCAAGGGTGCATCCTTTTATTGGAACTGAACTAGCAACTGTTATATTTCAAGGGACCTTAACCAATACCCCACCTGCTGTTCCGATGGATTGTTTCATTTTGAAGTCACGAGATAGGGAATGGTTTTAATCTAAAAAATACAAGCCATTAGACAACACTGCATTCCTCTTTTCTTCTGTCTCACAGATGAGATATTAGACACTTCCTGACAGAGAGGCTTTTTCTATTCGTCCTCTATAAGAACTTCAGATTTAAACTCTGTGACACTTTTTCCGATTAAACACATCAGATGGTCTGTCACAGACCAGAACGGACCCCAGAAGCGGAGTGCAATGGTCTCTGAATGCCTTCGTTTGTGATTTTACACATTCCATCAGCCATATGCCGGGCAGGACGCGTTTGGGGGCCTTTTTCCGGAAACACGGACTCGCGGGGGGGCTACTTCACAGCTCGCGGCTTCACTGAGATCTGTGCCGCAGATGGCTTTATGACGCGTGGTCTGACAGACTCCAAACGATACCACTGCACTGTTTTTCTGAATTTTTCTCCTCAGATAGCGGGGCAGGATTTTAATAGTGTACAATGCATTCTGGGCCTTATTATGAATACAGCCAGAACTAACAGGGGAGGATTCGTTTGCTGCTGTCGCTGGTTTCTATTGGCCTTGGTGGATGTTAAATGTCAGGCTGGAAAAGCTTGTATCGACACAGTGGCGTGTCAGGTGTGTGTGGTGAGGGATGCGTCTCTGTCAGGGGCCTTTATTTTGAAACGTCAGCCCCGAGCCAATCGCTTTTCATCTGTCTATTTGCTGTCGTTTGCTGACCTGCTTTCGTTTAGCTGGCTGAGGGCTCAGCTCCTGCTCCGCATTCCACGCAGTTTTAATATGTGCTTAAAGCCAGGAAACGTGTAAATGTATAGAATGGCTGCCTGGACATGGATAAGGGGAACCAAAATGATGACTTTAATAATAATATATTAAACATATGGAAATTAATCTTGACACACAAGGCTGCAGGTCTGAGGCACTCCATGTTGGCTCGGGCAGATTCGACCCCACGATCGAGTCCAAACTCCTCCAGCAGGCTGCTCTTCCCCAAGATGAGAGTGGCGTCTCAAGGCGTTTTTGCCGCATGGGGGTCTGCAAGCCACCACAGGGCCTGACCCGCCTGCTCTTCTGTTTTTTGCAGTCTGTATTTCTGCATGCTGGCCCAACACGATGGTCCTGCACCACGGCAATCATTGAAATAACATCCAAATGCACTCAGAAAGGCAGTTTACATAGTTACAATTGGCTTAGGTTAACTGACATATTCATTATTAAGGGGACAGGTTAGGACACTGTGTCTATGATCAGAAGGTCACTGGTTTAAATCCCCAACCCAGCAGACTGATTTCGCCACTGGCCCCTCGAGCAAAGCCCTTAACCCCAAGTGATCGAGGGATGACTGACCTGACTTTCTCAAAAAAAAATTGTTTTTGATAAAGGCATCTGCTAAAAATGTAAATCCAAAGAAATTACCATTCGTTAGGTGTTTGTACAGCTAAAAATTTTGCTATGAGTACACGTGCATGTCACGGCTAAAAACCACATGAGATTGGGTCTAAATCTAAGGATATATGACACATGAATTACTACAGTTGGTTGGTAACCAATGCCACAAGCCCTTAACATACAAGCACGCTACAGAAAACGGAATTACAGAGCTGCTCTGTCAGTCCTGTGAATCGTTATCTGTGTCTATCTGCAATATGTGTTATCTGCAGCTAAGTCGGCCAGCTGCGGGGTCCCTCTTGTCCTGGTTAATCTCTGATTGGCTGGGGGGGCTTTGTAGGGTAAGCTGATAATTACAGCACGAAATAACATACATGGGGTCAAGATGGTGGCAGGACCGGCATTGTGCAGCAAGGTAACAGCTGCTTGGCAGGACAACAGCCTGCGTTATAGATGGAGGACAAACTCTTTAACGGGCCAACGGAGTGGACGCGGAAAAACAGGAAGCACAGATGGCGTCTTTAAAGACATCAGGGCAGGAAAACCGCGTAACTAACCTCTGCCTCTTTTAGCAAGGGCGTTTACAACAGACAGCTTGGAGACGAGGCCTGTTACCACTCCGGGTGTGGCGTCTGATCCATTTAAAACAGAAATTAGCTGGGCAGCCTCAGGACAAACAGAAGGAGCGTCCAGGAAGGAGATCCCCAGGTCATGGCTTCATTTAATCTTTTTTTGATCAGAAAACAGTGATTTGCACATGCATCAGGCAGAAATCTGCAGCCAGTGCACACTGTGTCTGTGTGTGGTTCCTCAATCCTGAGTAAATTTATTTTTGGATAAACCAGCTTCGTTTGTGTTAGCCTGGATACGCCTGCTAACTCCCGAGCGCTCGATTCCACTCGGCTCCGGAGCGTTCCGGATTTTCTCTCGATTGGCGAGAATGACGATCAGGAGAGAGGAATGAATAGCCGGCTGTGTCTTGCAGGCCTTTGCAGACGCGATATTCCACCTGGTGACGGAGAAATACCGCGAGCTGGCGGGCGGCTGCTCCCCAACGCACGCGCGCCACAAGGCCCTGGCGGGGATCATAATGACCAGAGGTATGCCACATTTTATTGGCTTTCATATTGCTGTGAATTATTCAACACACCCAATATAGAGTGGACCTGTGCAGCTGCATACACCTACAGTGTGGGATGGATATTAAAAATTCAGGACAGACTTCTTATGAAAAGGTGCAGGAAGGGAGGCGGCCATGACAGTCCACAGAATGTCTTTTTACCCTGTAACTTTGTTTACCTCAATATTTCTACTTAAATATCTACAAAGCCCAGATTTGTACACTGTTTAGCGTGACTAAATGTTTATTTTGAATATTTTACTTTATTTTGCTAGCTTCACAAGGTCTTAGTTTCAAAGAGATGCCCTTGAGTCTATAGCATGTTCTTGTTGTCGACAGTATTATCCTGGTTTTGGAAGGCGTTCTTTGGGTTTTGGGCCGGTCCCGCTTCAGTATCGCCACTCTCCTTTGAGAGTGTGGTTTGTCAATTTGGACTTCAATGAAGTCGCGCTTGTCTTGACCTAATCCAATTTCTATCTTCTCCCTGCCTCCGAAAATTGGCCTGTTTGTTTATTAATAAGCGTGTTATCTTCAAAGATCCAGATACAGGCAGCCAAAGTATTTGTAGTGAGCCAGCGGACAGAAACTCAACAGAAACACTAGGGGCTCTGTTTCCATTTCTGAAGATCTGTTGGTCGCTTAGTCTTCCCTGTGCATGGGTTGAATATTAACGCGGCCAACTCTGAACCACCAGGCTCGCTCAATCAAAGACTGCAGAATGATTTTTTTTAACCCAGCAGAGACTGCTTGATGCCAGGTTCCTTATTCAGTCACTTCATAAAATCAACACGAGCGCATAAAATAAGTACAATAAGCACACAGACCCAGAGTCATAACAGAAAAAAGGCATAAATAACCTAATTTAAACCTAGTCAGTCACTGCCTGAAGATACAAGCCTATTCAATACATCAGATATAAAAAGTACAATTGAAGCGATTCAAAACAAAACCAAATCAAATAGGGGAAAAAGTTTTCCATGCATGCTTTTATTAAGGATGGAGACCTCGTTTTTATTTTCAGAGTGACTGTCGACGGCTTCTGCCTTTGCAGTAAAAATTTGTGCTTAAAGAAAATGGTTTGTGGGTGAACTACCAGAAAATAGCGAACAGTAACTTTTAAAAATGTTTTTATAACCATACTTTTACACACTAGGGCAGGGTTCTTCAAACCTGGACCTCGATTCCAAATCCAGGCCTTGTTTTCAGTTCTCCCAGGTAGTTGTTTAATAATTACTGATTCTGATTGGTCAGAGGTTTCACACCTGGCTCACAGATAAAGGAAGGCTGGAAAACCAGCAGTGCTCAGACCTCGAGGACCGGGATTTGAACAGCCCTGCACTAGGATATGTTTTACATTTCGAATGTCTTTTTTCTATAGTAATATAGGTGTTTTCATCGAAACCATATTTATTATGATGACCTAACAGAAAACATTCCTGGTTCAAAAAGCCAAAAGCCCTTCAAAGTTCATGTTTTGCGGCCCGGGCGTAATGGTACAGCCCACATTTCGGCTCCATTTAATTGTAAAATCTTTTGTGGATGAAGAACAACATGAATGGATTTACGAGGCTTCCTCCGCTTAATGGAATGTAAATGAGTTCACCAACATTGACCTTGACAGTTCATTTTATTCTTAGGCTAAAACCATTTTAATGCTAATTTACAATTTTGGAGAATAATGGCTTATTGCCAAAGCATATTTTCTTTCCATTTTTGCAATATTTAAAGAAGAAAACACTTCACAGCTGAAAAAAAAGCCTGAGTTGAGAAGTTTTGCTATTCTGCTTGGATTAGTAATGATCATGGCCGAAGAAAGTATTGGTGAAATGGTTTTATGGTATTTTTCCATCATTTAATTCCTCTGTCTGAGGGGAGAATAGTGTCTCTCCGTAATGATTCCTTATGAGATGATTGCCTCATAAAGTAATTGATGAACTGCGTTTTTAAAACAAAACTCATTTGGAAAATGCCTGTTTAATGGAACTTATTAACCTCACTTTAGGAGGAAGGACTTTCCGCAGCTAAACTACGCATCCTACTGTAAACACGATAAATTATCAGCGTTCGGTTTAATGTAGCATGATTGTGGGAGACGCCCCCACCCCTGACTGACTGCCTCCCTTGAGCTGGATACCAGCTCGGGGCCTCACTGTCAGGGCCGCGTCACAGAAGACCCCTGAGAGACTCGCGTGTTGTTATTTCTGGGGCCCCATTCAAGAAGTCACTTTGGCGCCCCCTGCCCCCCTACAGATTATTTTAAAAATTAAAAAAAATGGCTAGAGTCAGAACATCGTAGCCAACTAACTGGTTATGATCAGCATCTCCTAAATGAGGAACATGTTTATACATGTTTATTGTGGTCAATGTGACCAAAACCTCCGGGGCCCCATGCAAATGGGTGATGTGAGTGGGGGTAAAGACCACCCTGCCACTGGCCATTCCAAGATGGAGTCTTTCTTATGTTTGTCTCATGCTGTCTGTTTCAGACTTGCAGAAGTTAGCTGTCTTGCATTTTCCTTGCATAAAATGGCTTTCAGGTGAGCGCTAACTTTACTTTGATCTCTGTGGCCTGCTTCTGTTTTTTTTTTTTTGGGCAAAGCTGTGTTTCCACGGCAGCCAAGACTCATGAGAGTGATGCAGAATAAAAGCTCTGATTGTCAGTGTGCATTACTGCGGCTCTGATAGGCGTGCCGGCTGGGTCTATCCCTGGGACTGAGCCGATCTCTCTTCAGTTCTGTGGTGAGCGCCGGTGTTAATAGTGAATGGAAGCCGCTGGCCACCTCTCTCTCAAGGCAGAGGGACCTTCGCGGTGATCTCCCGTGGTGATAAGAGACAGGCATCTTTTTGTATGCAAAATTGATCTAAATAATGGCTAAGTGGACCAGTAGGGGGGAGGGAGACAGCAGAGGCGTGAAAGGGAGTGTGGTTCCGAGTTCCGCATGGCGCGGTGAGAGCAAACCGCTGCTCGGAGGTAATTCTGCAAATAAATCCCATTGTTTGGACAGGCAGCGGTGTCTGAAATGGGAGGGGATGCAGGGAGATTTTCATTAGCTCTACGGACTCAGTAAGACCCCAGCAAGCCTGTGAGTCAATACGCAGCTTGCAGGGAACCACTTTCGAGATTCACCACCAGCCACAGGTCCTCAGGTCGAATTGGACCAAGATGACATTGTGGGCACATTTCGCCTCCTCAAGGGGGTAAATCGTTCTGTCGATTCTTCGCCATTAGGAGGAACCACTGGCATATTCCTGCCACCTTGATGTTTGGGGTCATAGGTTTGATGCAGCAGGATCTCCATTTTATTAAGGTTGACAGGCCTGGTAAATTTAGGGCCATGCAGCCATCACCCAATACTGGTTCGTGGGCACCTGAACTGGGCCTCAGACACAGAGCTCTCCTGAGGATGAACACTAGAATCCCCTCCCTCACTCCCTCGACCAATTCAGTTCGCTTTCAGTAATGAGGTCAAAACAGAAAGTTTAATTGGGTGGAAGAGGGAGGGGGTGGGATTTAACCCACCTGTCTCACTCAGTCTTCTAGCTTGGGTACAGGGTATTTAAGGGGTAATCTGAATTATGAAATGCTGTGGTTTCTGGGAAATGATCCAGACTTTCTTCCCCTCCTGTCTTGCGGTGCCCCCTACTGTATGATGAGAGCATGTGAAACATGATATGTGTCAGGTATCAGGTAGATGTGTCAGGTATCAGATAGATAGATAGATAGATAGATAGATAGATAGATAGATAGATAGATAGATAGATAGATAGATAGATACTTTATTAATCCCTGGGGAAAAAATGGGCATGACAGCAAAAAATAAAAAAGACAAAGCAACAAAAAATAATCAGTGTTATACTGAAACAAATTAGAAAATAAAAATTAAGAAAGAATAAAAATTAAGAAACTTAAAAAAATAGAAATGAAGTCTTTCTCTGTACAATAAAAAAAAAGACATGCAAAAAAGCTGTATTGTACAGTACTGTACAGTAATGAGTGACCACAAATGCAAAATGGATATGTACAGACCATAACAGTGCCAAATATGCCGTACATTGCAGATACATTGGCATGTGATCCCAGGTGTGAATGGTGATGCTTGGGTAGCTTTGATCTGCTCACCAAGCAGCTCCTCTGGGATTTTGCACCATACCATCCTGTTTAAAAAGATCACTTAAAAAAAAAAACTTCTTATATGATAATTACATTTACACAAAACCCATAATGTGGTATCTGTTTGTCTGCATTTTTTTTTTTGGTGAAATATGAAGAGATTCACTGAACTCATTCAATGTATACTTGATAATCAACACAATTACCATAATAAAGAGATACAATTATTGACAGGCTAATTATTTGGCGTGTTTCCTTGTGTGATTTTCCACTTTCATTATGAATGATTTATCATCCGGAGAACACTTCAGGCGGCCAGCGTTTGGGATTCAGACGTGAGATGCTGTAATTATAGCATCCAGCTCTCGTTCAGTGGGGTGGATACAGAGCGCTGTGCATTATCTTAGTATCGTTAAAGCAATCAAACCATGAACTGAATTACACTCTTTCTGCAGAAATGGTGACACGATAAAATGTGCCCCCCCGCACTGTGCATTATGAAAATAGATGTGCTCGTGCGTTTGCCTCTGAGATTATGTGAATGTGTAAGATGAATTGTGTCTGAGTACTTTTACAGCCTCCATACCTGCAGCACACTCTCGGACACGCGGCCCTAGTCAAAATGATTGTCTTTCAGACATGCAAAGCGTTTCCTTTCACCAGGGGCGCTGGCAGTCAGAAGCTAATTAAGGGCTTCAAAGCACGGCCAGGCTCTGAGTCTCTGTCTTTTATCCAGGCAAACTTGCGGGTGTTTTTTAGAAGTCTAAAAGGAGCAGATAAGAATCACATTTCGATCGTAAGCCTTAGGAGAGGCCTGTCAGATGGGCACGTATTTGCTGAGTCATTATCAGTAGTCCATGGAAATTGGGGAGAACATTCCAGCAAGTTAGCTAATATACCAACACTGTGCACTTTGCATGTTTCTATCAGAAATACAACTTGAACCTGAACTTAAGATAGATAAGGTGTAATAATAATAAGAATGAAAATGCAGTGGTGTGAAGCTCAGCAGATTAGGATGCTGTGATTGGGTGGTCGCCGGTTATAAAGCCCGTGGTTGACAGAGTGATTTCACCTTTGGGCCCTTGAGGGATGCTTTGTGGGATGTGGATCAAGGTCCTCACAGGAAGTCTGCTAGCTGCTTTGTGGGACGTTAGCCAAGGCCCTCACAGGAAGTGTGCTAGCTGCTTTGTGGGACGTTAGTCAAGGCCTTCACAGGAAGTGTGCTAGCTGCTTCGTGGGACGTTAGCCAAGGCCTTCACAGGAAGTGTGTTAGCTGCTTTGTGGGACGTTAGCCAAGGCCTTCACAGGAAGTGTGCTAGCTGCTTCGTGGGATGTTAGCCAAGGCCTTCACAGGAAGTGTGCTAGCTGCTTTGTGGAACGTTAGCTGAAGACCCTTGCAGGAAGTCTGCTAGCTGCTTTGTGGGACGTTTGCCAAGGCCCTCACAGGAAGTCTGTTAGCTGCTTCACGAAATTTTTGCCGAGGCTTTCACAGGAAGTAAGCTGGGTGCTTTCTAAGATGGTAGCCGAGGCCCACTCAGGAAGTCTGCTAGCTGCTTTGTGGGTTGTTAGTCGAGGCCCTCATTGAAGTCTGCTAGCTGCTTTGTACGATGTTAGCCGAGGGCTTCTCAGGAAGTCCGCTAGCTGCTTTGTGGGTTGTTAGTCGAGGCCCTCATAGAAGTCTGCTAGCTGCTTTGTACGATGTTAGCCGAGGCCTTCTCAGGAAGTCCGCTAGGTGCTTTCTGAAATGTTAGCTGAGGCCCTCACAGGAGGTTCGCTAGCTGTTTCGTGGGACGTTAGTCGAGGACCTCACAGAAAGTTTGCTCGGTGCTTCATGGGATGTTAGTTGAGGCCCTCACAGGAAGTCTGCTAGCTACTTCATGGGACGGTAGCCAAGGCCCTAACAGGAAGTCTGCTAGCTGTTTCGTGGGATGTTAGTCGAGGCCCTCACAGAAAGTTTGCTAGGTGCTTCATGGGATGTTAGTTGAGGCCCTCACAGGAAGTCTGCTAGCTACTTCATGGGGTGGTAGCCAAGACCCTAACAGGAAGTCTGCTAGCTGTTTTGTGGGACGTTAGTCGAGGCCTTCACATGAATTCTGATAGCTGCTTTTTTGGGCATTAGCTAAGTTCTTCACAGGAAGTCCTCTAGCTACTTGGTACAAATTAGCAGCTAGTTTAAAGCAACAGCGAGTGACAGGTATATGTGTTGAAATTTTGGTGGACGGTTCCAATGGACATGATGATCTCTTGCATTAATCCTTGAATGAAGCATTCTTCCAGCATTGAGGTGGATGTCCGTCAACTATTGATTTATTTCTTGTAGATTCTCTTTGTTTACTGATTGAATGTTTTTCCTGGCATCCATTCACATAGCAACAGACTTTTTGATGATGCTTTAAAGGCAGCGTGATAGATTTCTAAGGCTAGCCCTTTAACCCTGCCTCGATATTTTCATCATTCTTATAGCCAACCCCACGTTGTAAAGGTGGTCCAGCCATGTGTGCAGTACCATCTGGTGCTCTGAAGATAAAAGTTCATATGTTACCCGCCGCCTGCAGGTCTGGCAGAGAGCACTGAAGCCTGAATTTCCAGAAAGATGGAGAGATTTTGTTGCTTTGAAGCGAAAGTGCCGTTAAGCACAGTGAGGGAAGCTGCCACATAGCTGGGTTTCATTCAGGCAAAAACAAAACAAAACAAAGCAGAAGCTACTGAATGTCTCCCAACAATCAGATGAACGGGGTGTCTGTTGGAGGCTTGTTCAGCATTCTGCTTCTTCTTCATCCTGCTTGCTCGTGGTTTTGTCACTTCACTCGCAAAAAGCCCACAGCCCGCCTCCATCCCCTGCTTCAGGATCACGAGTTAATTCATTAATACCAGCATCTCTGATGGCGGCACTTAAGATGCAAAACGCCTTTGTTTACTGTAGACAGTTTTACCGCATTAATTCACACCAAACCTCCAGCTCCAGGAGCTCCATCAATCATCCCCATTATGACACACGGCGTTAACACTGATGCTCGGGGAATGTGTACTGTTCTGCACATGAGGATACAGCACGCCACGTGAAGCACTGTGTGAATTTTACAGCCAGTCGCTAATTTAATTTTCTAGATATGGCGATAAACTGGTAATTGTCATGGAAATGTATCCAATAGTCTTAATATTGCCATATTCAATGTAGAAAATGGTGACAGGAATCGTGTCATTTTTATCATGAATCTGCCTTAAAAGATTAATCTGAAGCCATCACATTACTTCACTCCAGTACGGAATACTACTGCTAATCACTGTCGCTAGCTTACTTGTGACTGTTTGCTATTTTTACACTAAATACAGTCTGTAACATAGTACATTACACTTGTCACCTTATTACAGCATAGCTAACAATGATGCTGCTACCAAGTCTTTCTCACTTTTTTTTACAAGATCTGTTTACTATTTCCTGCTTTATATTTGTCAGATTTTTTCCTGTATTTCACTTGTTTACCTTCCTTCTGTGATATATGCATATTTTGGGGGGCAGCATCATAGCGCAGGGATTAGCACTGTTACCTCACACCTCTTGGACCATGTCTCTGTCATGGCTGTCATTTTCTCACTGTGTCATCATGGGGTTTCCTCTGGGTACTCCAGTGCCCCCCCCAACAGTCCAAAAACATGCTGAGGGTCAATCTCAGGTTAAATGTAGTTACTAATTACTTGTAGGTATACTATGGGATGGGGGGGCTATGGGCTATGTGCCTGATTGGTATAAAAAAAAGCCATGGTGAGTGAATGGTGTGTGAGTGAATGGTATGTGAGTGAATGGTGTGTGAGCGAATGATATGTGAGCGAATGTGTGTGAGTGAATGGTATGTGAGTGAATGGTGTGTGAGCGAATGATGTGTGAGCGAATGTGTGTGAGTGAATGGTGTGTGAGTGAATGGTGTGTGAGCGAATGATGTGTGAGCGAATGTGTGTGAGTGAATGGTGTGTGAGTGAATGGTGTGT
>JAODJU010000001.1:15792151-15804830 GCA_026776725.1 Gnathonemus echidnorhynchus
CTCGTGTTACTACCCGATTGTCATCACCTGTTCCTTGTTATTTCCTGCCCATCTGGTGTATTTAGTCTGCGTCTGTATCTGTATTCCTTAGTTCTGTCATTGAAGTTGGTTGTCGTTGGTCGAAGTTCGTTGTTGTCTGCCCCGTTTGTGCTTAATAAATTCCGTTTGCCTGTCTGTATGGCTCTACTCGCCTGCTTTCCGGCTCGCCTGCTCCATCGATCGCAACGAGTGATGAAACAATGCAAAGAAATGGCAAAAATGTAAAACTATCGTGTAACAAAAAGTATAATAAATGCAAAAAAGGAGACACTGACCACACATGTAAAATGAAGACTGTCAGACTTTTTGGTATTTTAGGGTCAATTGACGCCCATCATTTATGACCTTCAATGCAGGGGGCAGAGCAAAAGGACCAAAAGATTAATTGAAACATCCATACACATAGCTAACAGTAATACAATACAATATTATTGTTTATATTTACATCAAGTTAAAGTAATTTTCACAAAGCTATTCTATAAATCAGTGTTTCTCAACCTTTTTGTTTACAAGGCTCACCTATGACATCAAATTAATTTCAAGGCCCTCCCTGTCTATGATACAATATATTTGTCCTAAGCTGTCAAAAAGGCTTACCTTAAAATTCATATAATAATAATGAGCTTTACACAAAATAACATGTAGGCTGGTTTTACTCAAGGCTAACGACCGTTTAGCGATGGTTGGCAGAAACAAAAAGAAATCTTAACTCAAACCTTCATTGCTTGTAACTGCCGAAACAAACCGAAGAAATCTTAGTGGGAACCTTGCTGCTATTGCTGGCTGATAAGGAGGTCAGATAAGGAGGTCAGTATGAGGGGAGATCCTTAACAAACACACATGCATGTTATCTCCAAGGTCAGTTTGGACCTGTGTTTTGTTTTGATGGTAATAATAGCTGGAAGCCCTGACACACAGATTGGTGGTGCTGTATGGTTGAAGCAGTTTCATTGTTTTATTGTGACACGCTTCATATTAAGGGCCACACTGGACCCAGAATGTTTCCAGTGAACACTGACTGAAGCGAGCTCTCAGTGTGCCGTCAGAAGAAAAGTCAAGGAGTTGCTCCAAGAGTTTGGTGGCGAAGTAGCTGGAGACTGACAGTCAGTAAAAGGGTTAATAACACACATAGAGTCTGCTGCTTGCTCTTCTGTCAGCTCTGGAAATAAAAGCTTGTCAATAAACCCTGATATATATATACAGTGCCCTACTGTTTGATGATGCTTCCAGCTTTCTTTATTGAATGAGGGAATGCATCTGCTCACACTTGTCTGTGGCACCTGAAGAGGCATGAGTTTTCTACAGGTTTAATTCCCTTTTGGAAGCCATAACTTGGTCATGCTCGGTTGTTTGTGTGTCCCTGCCTCATTTTATTAAGCTTGCTTATCTCACTGAAAATCTTTAAAAAGTTAGATGGACAGGATTGAGTAGACAGGACTAGTCATGGGACTTGTTGGTAGGGAGCTGTGGAGCTGGGACAGGACTGGACTGGGAGAGACCAAGACTAGAGATGGGGCTGGAGCTGGGGATTCACCGTCTGGTGGGTGCCCCTCTCCAAGCAGCACAAACTGGTCAACACATGGTTGGCATTCTCCTGGGGGCCCCAGATTACTGGCCTGCAGAAGCCTCTAGACTCCTGAATACAACAGGAGCCAAAACAGGACAAGAAACAAGACTTGGAGACATTCCTCTGCTACCCACTTTAGGTTCAGCAAACCAGTCAGAAGAGAGTTAGCGTCTGCCTGGGACCCCTAATTTACCAGCATAGCTGAAATGTGATGTTTAACGGTATTGTTTGGCAATGGTGTTTTCTGCAAGTTCCTTGGCCTTTTCCTCTCCAAAAACTTCTCTGAGTATCTCTGAAGTACATGGCATAATCGATGTTTCAGCTATTGCATGAGACTTTTTTTCCGTTTGCTGTTTTTTGAGCTACGATATGATACTTTTAGCAAACTCTTATTCACCATTTGCCTTGAATTCTAAAAAATGCACATGGTGTATTCTTATACTTGCTGTGTTTTTATCTCTAAGTGTCTTTTTAAGCTTGCGGGTTTCAGAAACTCCTCTGACAACACTTGGTAGCAGAGGGCACGCTGTGGCTAAGGGATGATCTCTGAGAATGAAACCATTGCTCAAGCAGTTGTCCTTGTATTTGTGACATTTTGTCAATGCTAAGTTAGCTGAACATTCATGCTTTGCATTTACTGCATGATTCATGCGCAGGGGTGGCGCAGTATCGCAGTGCTTTGCACTGTTGCCTCGTATCTCTGGGACTGGGATTCTGTCAGGGTTCCTTGTGTGGAATTTGCTTGTTCTCCCCATGTTATTATAGCATTTTCTTCCAGGTACACGTGTTTCCCCCCACAGTCCAAAAACATGCTGAGGATAATCGGAGTTACCCATAGGTCTGCCTGTGTGAGTGAATGGTGTGTGAGTGTGAATGGTGTGTGAGTGAATGGTGTGTGAGTGTGAATGGTGTGTGAGTGAATGGTGTGTGAGTGTGAATGGTGTGTGAGTGTGAATGGTGTGTGAGTGTGAATGGTGTGCCCTGCGATGGGTTGGTGCCCCATCCTGGGTTGAAAGGCTCCAGACCCCCCATGACCCTGAATAGGATAAGCACTTACAGAAGATGGATAAATGGATGGGTATGATTGCGATTGTGAGTACGGCCCACCCCCTCGTCAGCCTACTGAGTGGTATGGACTCACCTGCTCTTCCCGTGCCCTATATCCCCCCCACCCCCCAGGTCTGGATCTCAGGCAAGCCCAGGTCATTGCCATATCGACCGGCACCAAATGCCTGAGTGGCGAGTACATCAGCGAGCAGGGCCTGGCAGTCCATGACTGCCACGCTGAGGTCATCGCCAGGAGGGCCTTCCTGCGCTTCCTCTACGCTCAGCTGGAGCTCTTCCTCAGGTGAGACGCGTGTTACTGCTGCCAGTGAACTTATATATCCTCAAAGCAGTGGATAAACAACTAACCATATAAATTATATAAAAGTCTAAAAAAGAGTATATTTTAACCGTGTCACTGTGACATTTAAATGATGTAGTTTATATTAATACTGAAACTACTTCAGAGCTCATCATAATATCTTTGACGTGTGAGTCGTACAGTTGTCTTTTACTCTGAACTTTTTATGTGCGATGATTGTAGCAATAATTAGCACCATGGTAACAGTTAAGGTTTATAAATCAAATATATTCTCATAATTAAGCCCCTGCCCACCAAGCATAATTGCTCCAAAGCCCACTTATCTTTAGTGAAGGATAAGTGTTGGTATGTAATGTTACATGGGATTTCATGTTTTTTTCCCTATTTTTATTATTCTCAGGAACAAAGGTTTGGATTGTGTTTGGACTGTGTATTTTAAAGTTTCTCAAAGCCTGCCGGGTCATTTTATCTGCCGTTTAGCCGCAGCGAGATCCCTAATCGGACATTACACCTCCTCGAGGAGCCTTAATGCGAGAGACGAGGCTTTGCGCCCGCGTGCAGATTGCTATGCTAAGCGGCGGCCCCTGCTGCCGCGCCGCTGGGATGGCAGATCTCCTTAATGTCAGATTTGCATACTGGAGATGACCTTCGTCTCGCAACACGCGATTAAATGAATAAACCGGGCCTCTCGAGGGGGTGATACCGGCCGTATACACTGAAGGGTCCGCGGGGGGCCGGACGACGCTCCCTGGATGATGGGACAGTGCCTACTGCTGGAGAGTGAGGTTCGGAATCGTGCCCTGGGGCGTTTTTGAAGCCTGCATAGTGGCGAAGGAGCCTCACCTCCTGCAGAGTGTTCATAACCACGTTTTTGACATTGAAATTCATTCTCCAATGAATGGCAAGATGCAAGACTGCAGCCCAGATCCATATCCATAAATATATTTTGGTGGGGTGGGGTGGGGGGGGGGCTAGGGGCTTAAAGCAAATTTCAAGGGGGCTATGGGCTATGTGCCTGATTGGTATATAAAAAAAGTCAAACCTATTATTTCACTATGTGGCTATGTGCCTACTGTATTTGCAGCTATCAAGTCCCAAACATTACTGTTCAATTAACTCCATCTTAGGGTGCCACGAATTTTGTGCCCGTTTGTCATGTTACAGAATGTGGCTGAGCCCAGTGCATTCTGGGAATGACAGAACTCAGAACACAGATGTCAGACGCCATGTATCTTAATGACAGGGCTCTATAGCTCAGCATCAGGGGGCAACTAGTCTTCTTCTGCGCCATCAGCCATCAGCTGAACAGTCCCTGCATGGTTCAGTGTGAGTGCTGTAGGTTTCCCCTCCCACTGGCCACACCAGAGAGCAAGTTCAAGCACTACTACAATCCCCAACCCCAAACGCCTTTGACACCTTTCCCAGGTTTATAAACCATACAACAGATTTTAGGGAGCACAAATATATGTCCCATGTGATGCAGAAATACTACACACCAACAGGGGGCACACTCGCTGCTCGATGGCCAGCATGTTGACCCAGCCTCAGATCCAGCCTCGATTGTCCCGTGCTTTTTTAAAGCTGATTTTCCCTCACCTTCTCCTTCTCGCCGACGTCTGTTGGAAGCAAAAACAGGGCAGACTGGGAGCAGTCGATCTTCATCCGGCACAAGGAGGCGAACTTCAGACTGAGGGAGAACATCCTGTTCCACATGTACATCAGCACATCTCCTTGTGGGGACGCCCGGCTCAACTCTCCCTATGAAATCTCCACCGATCGTAAGGCTGCCTCCTCTCCAGGGTCACATGACCCAGATCCACCTGCTCCATGGCTTTGACGGGATCGATCCCACTAACTGGCGTTATACATACCCTGAACCTTTGTTGCTGTTTTAGGCCTGAGTGTCAAATATCTTCCTTTTCTGCATGACACGTATGTCACATCTGGAGTCTTCCAGGTCTGGGAGTTGCACTGGAGCCAAAATGGGGTCCAGTCTGTTGAAACATGGCTAACATGGTCCTGTGATATTATTATGATATTTGTAGGGTACAGTGTGCAGAGTAATCACTGCATTATTAAAAAGCACGCCTTCCTGGGAAGAGCTGAAGTTCTCTTGCTTGGTCATTAAATCCCATAAAAACGTTCATCAGTCAGCCTTTGCAGATTAGGAAATGAGTTCTGCAGCAGGGCTCCGTAATACCTTTTCTTCCTGCTCCTCGACCCTTCAGAGGAGAACTTGGGGCTTAACTGGGCCCTTTTTTCAGTAGGAGGAGTGTGACAGGGGGAGTGAATAATCCTCCTTTACACTTACCCACGAAATTTCCCATATTGCTGTTTTTTCATAGCAAAGTCAGATGTTGAGGCATCATAGCAACAGCAGTAATGTAATCTGCTGCCAATTCAATGCACATACCCATAACACTGTATGATTATCATAGTATACCATACTCCATAGTATATTTTAAGCTATATGTATTCAGACTTTTCTCTGCTCTGACTGGCTGCCACAGCATGCTATACTCAGTCACCAATTAGTCCTCTGCTTTAATTGAGGTCTTGTTAATTGTCAATTAAGGTTAAAGCTACAAATTTGGAGATGTATCCTGCTTAACAAGACAAATAGCTGCACAATGAAACAGAAAACGTCATATACGTCGACCACAATGAAAGCTGTCACTTTACCGCACGTCCAGCACTTTCATATTTAACTCTGATGTGAACTGAGAGTCTGATTCTGCTGTTTTGTGAATGTTACCAGGAAATCTAGGGACTTCTTTGTAGAAATAAACTGTAGATAATGCACCTTTGGAATAGTACATCGCTCAGATCTGAGTGAGGCCCGCACAGCGTTCCGGGTGCACAGGATCATAACTAACATAGTTACTTACCTCTGAGTTATTCTCGCATGAAATAATGCAGCCGACATTCATTTTGGCGAGTTCATTAGATTTTCTCCATACGGTGCCGAATCCATTACGGCATAACGTGATGCAGTCAGAGAAATGTTGCCGACAATGAAATGCAGTTATGAATTCTGGCCTTCAGAGTAATAACCTATTTGAACGGCCGCCATTTAGCAGCACCGCCCCCCTTAGCATGTGATTTACTGGTCCCCCCCCCCCCCAGTGCACGCCGGCCGGCCGCTGGTGAAGAAACCACACGGGAAATTGCGGGCCAAGGTGGAGTCTGGCGAGGGCACCCTGCCCGTACGCTCCGGCGCTGACACGCAGACGTGGGACGGCGTGCTGCAGGGGGAGCAGCTCATCACCATGTCCTGCACAGACAAGATCTCCAGGTAGGCCTCCTGGGAGCCATCGCCCGTGGCCTGCAGCCGCCCCCCCCCCCGCGGCTCCCTGGGGCCAAGGCCGCTGCCCGTTTAACCAAATCGCCAGGCGAGTGACAGAACAGGCTGAATTAGCGTCAGGTGCTAAGGGTGTGATGAATGGGCCGTGTTATGGTGCGTATGTGTGTGCGGCCGGCCTGCCAGGCCCAGCACTGCCTAATGAACTGAAAAACAGTCATAATGAAGAACAGCGGGCTCCTCTGCCTTTATCTGCTCCTGCAGGCGTGGTGAAAACAGCTGCTAACTAAACCGTTACCATCCCAAACTCAATCTTATATCACTTTTATTGTTATATACAGTAAGTCTTTTGCAGCCAGGAGCAGACGCTATATATATATAAAGGCAGCCGTGCCTTGCTACGACAGAACAAAATAAATAAAATGATTTGGGTGCTATTGTGATCTTACCTCTCTGTGTTGATTCAGATGTGTTTGTGTTGTACGCTTGGGGATCAGAGTGCATGTTTTGGCTTATGTCCATAGGCAGGGATTGAGTAGCCCCTATTTGGACAGATTTCCCTAAATGGCAGAGAAACAGCTGATGTTTTATATATACTGGCATTATACAGCATGTTGGTTTTACGGTTATGGCGAAATGAAGGATTTTTGGGGATGTGGGCAGGTTAAAATAGG
Source organism: Gnathonemus echidnorhynchus (assembly GCA_026776725.1). NCBI lineage: Eukaryota > Metazoa > Chordata > Actinopteri > Osteoglossiformes > Mormyridae > Gnathonemus > Gnathonemus echidnorhynchus. Next base: position 15,799,099 of record JAODJU010000001.1, read on the forward strand.
GCTGAATTTCATTCTGTCGGTTTAACATTAGGAAAGAACTTGTGTCTTGGTGTGTGTGTGTGTTGGGGTGGGGGCGGGGGTGGGGGGCAGTCCCACTGGCACACACCGGGATCTGTATGGACGTCGCTGTTGGATCCCACCACTCCAGCCTGTCTTGTAAACCTGGGCTGACTGAGGACTCGTGGAGAGTTTTGTTAAAGCAGTATTGTGTGGGATGGGGGGGCGGGGGGCAGACAGTCTCCGCCACCACTGACATTAATTTAACCAATTGGATCCAGTTGGCTGGGGCTGGAAACGCTCCGATTAAATCTAGCCAGGTCAGCGCCGGGGTGAAAGCAATTACATCACAAAAAAGAGAATAAAAAGAGAAGGGACACCCCCCCCCCCCGGCCCCTATCCTGCTTTATATCCCTGTAAATCATACCAGTACCTCCACTGGAGTGGGTGGGTCGCGGGGGCGGCTAATCAAGGTCACGCTAAGGAGCAGAATGAAAGCAGCTTGGCTCCTTGTCCCCATCGCTGGGGCCGTCAGCTGATCCCAGCATCCAGCCCCCCCCCCCCGGCTCTGCCTGTGGTCCCCCCCATCATGTCCGCCGCTGTAAAGTGGCAGCCCTGTCTGTTTTAGCAAGACAGGAGCTTTACGGTAACGGCATCTGACGACAAGGTGCTCCATAGATTGGCGCCGAGACGGAAGCCAGCTGACCGGAGTAGATGTTTAATTAAACCGGCGGCCGCTTTAATTGAGGGCCAGAATGGATTTCACATGAGTATTATCCTTTATATTCCATTTGAGTTTTATGTAGATGAACACATTACTTTAATGGGCGCGTTTACGGAGCGGGAGAGGGCCGAGTATGAGGAAGAGATGAAGGCTGGCCCTCGCATCCTTACAGTCACCAGATGGCTGTCTTTTCTTGCATGAGATTAAAAGATGTTTCTAATTCACAGCACTGCATCCTGCGCAAATTAATATTGCAAGCTAAATCATTTCTGTTTTTGGGTGGGGGCTGGGAGGGGGGAAGAGTGCTTTATTTCTGAACAGATTGCTCCATAGGTAGTACAGGGGACTAGGTGTGAGTCACTGAGTGATTCTTGAAAGGAGATGTTTGTTCATTGACTGTTGCGAGACATGAGAATGTAATGACTCATTATTAATCATAAATAAAGATGCGAGCGGAGAAGAGGCGGCCGCAATAATTAGCAGTAATGATGAAGAAACATTAATTAAAAGGAGAACAATTGTGGTAAAAATTTGCAGCACAATATGCGGCAGTGATTGTGCTTTTCGGAGATTCATTAACGGAAGCTGGTAGTGAAGCTTCTGCTTGTTCTTCTGTCTTCCTGGAGAGAGGAGGAGGAAGATGCCCGGCACATTGGGCCTACTACCAGTGCAATAAAACATGACACAAATGGTGTATTTGGTGTTTATGGTAAGGAGCCGAACCGTTGGGGTTTAGCATCATGGCTGTTTACGCAGGTTAATATGTTAATATGCGAGATGTTTACGCAGAACCCCGTTTAGGGAGGATTTGACTGGTTCATTTTACATTCATCAAGGTGGTTGATGTCATTAGGGGCCTAAAATTTAATCTCAAAACAGGACAAAGAAAATCCGCTCGGCTACAGTTTTCGAAACGCCAACCTTAAACATGAAAAAGATAAACTTGTAAATTACCGAAATCACTTAGCTTAAGTTCGTTTAAACAGTTTCCCCTATTCAGAAAAGGCCTTTGGGTAAGATCTGGTGCCGTCGATAATGACTCATTTAAGGTAAGTACCGTGTTGTTAATTGCAGGTTGCCCCCCCCCCCCAGTCCTTATGCAATAGCAAAGCTAAGCATTACCACACGCGGTGTTCTGTGGGGGGGGGATGACTCACTGGGGTCTGTACATGACAGCTTCAAGTGCCGTGGTATGTTTTAATAATATTATTAATTTGACAGCAGTGTGGCGGGTGTGTGGCATTAAGCTGGTAAACAGACTCCCCATACAGCAAACCTGAGGGGGAGGCGGTGATGTCACTTTGCTGCTACTCGTTTATAAAAATAAAATAAAAAGGGTGGTGTCTCCATGTTAACAAGCCCTGGGGCGAAGGCCGCGTGTCTAACGCCCCGCCCCCTTCCGCGCTCATCCTAACATGCACCCCCATCCTCCCACAGGTGGAACGTTCTGGGCCTACAGGGATCCCTCCTCACGCACTTTGTGGAGCCCGTCTACCTGCACAGCCTGACGGTTGGCAGCCTCCGGCACCCGGGACACTTCTCCCGGACGGTGGCGCGGCGCCTGGAGCACGTCGACACGCTGCCGCCGTCATTCAGGCGCAACCAGCTCCTGCTCAGTGGTACGTCCCTCACGCCGACGCGCACAGCCGCACCGGGCGACTCGCAAAGACTTCACGCTGAAAGTTGAAAGGGCCCGGTTCTATTTCTGAGCCGAGGAGCATGGTTTTCGCATCCCGATCCAACACCTAACGTGCCTCTGAGAGGCGCTCTGATACATTTCTCTCGATACACAGGAAAAAAAACAATGAATTAAACATGAGCCCAATTATTCCAGCAAGAATGGCTTACGGAAACCTTTAGAAATTCTCTTGTAGTTTGTAAAATACTCCGTCTCACACCAGTTAAGTCTCAGAGTAAAAAAATCGTAAGCTCCGTTACGATGTTTTCGCCTCGGTCGCCGGTCTCATCCTACGCATCTTTGCGTTTGGTCTAAACGGCACCATCCTCTGCGCTGCGACAACAGAGGGAGTTTGTTAGGAAGAAGAATCGGGGCTGGAGAGATACTAACATGACCATTAACGACCTTACACAGATGCTTCGCTATTTGTGATGTTAGTTACGATTAAGGAACGTCCTGGAAATATGAGGTATGTTGAGCGAGGCTAACGACAGCAGACACCGATGGTATTAGTTGGAGTTTACTTTCATAGTGTTGTCTTCCTGCCCGCGGACTCCTCATCCCCCTGGGAGGCGTCCCCACATGGGACAGCAGAGGGGCTGCTTTCTGCTCAGGCAAGCAGGATGGGTACGGATTTGGATGGGTAATGGCCATCCAGCCATTCTCCACCTTATTATCATTCTGCATATTTCTCTGGAATGTTCTGTCAGAGGCATGACACCAATTCAAGTCACGATGACAGCGATGGTGTTGATGATGATAATGGCGATAGGCGCAGAGACTGTACAAGCGTCAATCATTTTATCAGCTCTGGGCCATTTCATTCTATTTAAGCAGCGTTTTCGGTATCCGTTTGACCTTCGGTCTGCAGAATCACGCCGCTCGGCACGTTTTGAACAGAACTTGGGCAGGTGATCGGCGATCTTTGTTCCTGGGGCCACCGCTGAGCTCCCACAACAAAGGTCCCTGCAGCGGTCGGCATCTTCGAAATCAATTCAATCACAGAGCTCATCAGCGGTATTCAGCATGCGACTTTGGGGCGGGCTGTCTGGCCCATTCATCACCCTGTGCAAATCAGGCCTTGACGGACCTCGGCACCGGCCTTTTCGCCCGCGTCACGCTCTGCTGGGCCACCCGCATTGTCTCCACGGCAACAATAGGTGTGCAAGGGACTCCCATAATCACCTGCAGCTGGCCGTTCGATAAGACGATAACACAGATAAGACTGTGTGGATCAAGTCGAGTAGCGGAGAGCAGTCTATCATTAATATCATTAATATCGGTCGAATCTCAAATAACAGAGTGAAAATGAGTGATTGTCTCAGTCTAAAGCTACTCTTTCTGGCAGAGTACCTTAGCGACGATATTCCGCATCCTTTCCGGAAAATTTGTCCTCGAGGCATGTTGTAAGGCTCTGTTCACTGGAACGGTGATTGAAAAGCCCAGCCCATCCACGTGCCTATGAGCCGTGTTTACCACAGACGGGACCCCCGATGGATTGATCGGAACCTGCATGCTCAAGTGGGCGGAGCTCTCGATTGTGCCGTTCCTCCAGCTACAGACAGACAGACTCTCGGGAGCTTCCCTTGTTTATCTGTTCAGGTTGAACGTCTTTGGCTGGGAGCCCATCAAACACCGTGCGATTCTTGTGTAAATCTTGAAGGATTTTATTCTCTCACACAAATCTTTACCGATTCTCGAGGTCCATGACCTTTTTATACTGCAAACGTTAACTGTGCATTTAACTAGCGAGGGGGACTTCAAAGTACGCAGTGTGTAGGATTACTGCATGCTGTCAATAACAGACCAGCTCCCCCTAATGGAAACCAGATTCCAGCAGTCAGGTTTTACAATAACCGGCACCTCCGTTTTAATTTAATTTTCACTTTTATGGCCAACATTAAAAGACTGATAAAGTGACTTGCATCTAAGCAGCCAGCGATGTGACACACGGGCGCTTCAGTGCAAGCGTGTTCAGTTACGTTAAGAGTTTAGGGTCAAGCTCACGGCACAAGATCAGCAGAAAGTGCATCCTTACCAGGGAAAGAAACATGATGAATAATCCACGCGGCACGCCAGAAGCCGTCGCTAAGGCCGTCGCTAAGCACTGTTGTTTTAAACGTCTGATTGAAAGGCCCGTATTACATACAAGTGGGCAGATGTAGGAGCTCAATAGCACAGTGATTACATCAGACCTACATACCCCCCCCCAAATGCAATTACAGTAAAGCCAAAATCATTACTGGAGTGAGACGTAGACTGACATTACGCTGTGAATGTCTGAAGAAAGACTGAATTGTTGGCTTTCAGTTTTCGTATGGAAACCAGTTGCAATGAGCAAACTAAACTCATAAAGCACATTCCAGAGTCACTCAGAACTGCAACTGAGTGGTCAACAATCACCTGTAGATTCCCCACGCACCCGCAGATGCTGACTCGTTCACCAACTCTCCATTTCATCTTGGTTACCTGAGCTCTCAGCTGAGGTAGGCGGAGCATCTTTTGAGACCCCTCCCACTCTCTGACTCCACCCCTTCCTGTCTGCCACAGGCCTCAGCCGCGATGACAGCCGTCAGCCGGGGAAGTCCCCCTGCTTCAGCGTGAACTGGACGGTGGGTGACGGCCAGCTGGAGGTGGTGAACTCCGCCACGGGCAAGAGGAAGGAGTCGGGGGCGGCGTCACGGCTCTGCAAGCGGGGGCTCTTCGCGCGCTGGGCCAGGCTGCACCGCAAGGTGAGCCAGAGTGGGTGTGGGTCCTAGTTACTACTCCCATGGGACCCTGCTGGCGTTTACAAACAGGACGCACTGCCATACCCCGCAGAGTTGTCCCACGCCAAACCGCGTCGAGACGAGCATCTGAGGCAAACCTCTCTCACTGCCCAGGCACAGAAATCCCTCTGAGACACCCAACCATCCCGACAGCTGCCTGAAGGACCCTGCTCCATGGATTAGTCTATTAGCAAACAGAAAATCTATCTTAAATTTCATCATGAAAGTATATGCCAGACGTATCGCATACGGTTAAAGCGTAATGACTGCCAAATCATAATTATTTTGAAAAGCTCTCAAATGGCCTCCCCCAGAAACCCCCCCCCACACTTGCAGTCACATGTGGGAACACACTGCATCATCTCAAAGAAGCCCCCCCCATATCCTCATTTGCTGCTCTTTTTTTGCAACAAAGGAAAGGCACAAAAGCACAGAGAGTGTTAAATTGCTTGTGAAATTTAAATGGGAGATTACACAGCTGCTGAAGTCCCCCGTTTGTGCCGCCTCATTCGTTTTGTTTTGCTCCTCTCTTCACCCCCCCCTCCCCCCCTCCCCCCCCCCCACC
>JAODJU010000001.1:15807913-15820055 GCA_026776725.1 Gnathonemus echidnorhynchus
TGTAGGTCAGCTGTTCAAACCCAGGTGTGAGGACTCTTTCAGCCAATCAGTCCTCTAATTAGTAATCTAATTCGGGAGTTGCAGCGAAAACCCGCATACACACCGGCCTTTTGCGGATAAGATTGGCTACCCCTGTGCTAAAGAATGAAATTTGAGTCTTTAAAAGATATTTTCCAGAAGCATTCATTAGGACACATAATGGGGACGAAGTGATTCATTAGCTGTCACGTTGTTTTTAACAAAAATCCACGGCCATTCATCTATGTACTAAGTTCTCTGATCTCAAAATGATGGAACATCTCGAGAGCTTCGGCCAAGCGAAAATTAAATCCTGACATATTTTAGATATGGGGTGCAGTCCTTCCATCATAATGGGTATATTTATTACCTGACGTACTTTATTCATCATCCGGCGTACTGTGGGAAGGCCTCGGCCTGCCGGCCTGCTCAGCACCGCCCTGCGTGTCCGTCACCTTACATCAGCCCGCCGCATATCCTGACTCCCCAGCGGTATAACGGTAGGCCATAACGGGGGGGCGGCCAACTTTCTTCTCGTGCCTACTGCTCCAGCTGGCGGCAGGATGGCGGCTGTCCGCACCAATCCGCTTACACGGTAATCCCGCCTTGGCTCTCCGGGGACGGTCGAGTGCCGTCTGACTTCAATTAGCTAACTTTCAGGTTTATCCACTTCCTCCTTGCGGATGCGCCGTTCGAATCGCTCTCCGGAGAGCCGCGTCGGAGCAGAGCCGCCTGCCCTAACACCCCACCGGGAAACGAAAGCGCCCTCGAGTCCCATCATTCCCAGGGGGGCTCGCAGCGCTAATCTGTGACAGAACAGAGAAAAGCAGCAGGCATTATGGGAGCCGGGGGGCCGTCGGGCCTGAACGTGTCGTCTGTGACATGACCCGGTTTGCAGGCCGCTCTCGAAGGCCCAGCCCGCCATCACAGGGCTGCACACGGCTGTTTAAATAAACAGTGAGCTCAGGTGCTTCTAGAAGCATAATAATTATTATTATTATTTGAATGTGCCGCGCTTACCTGGCGAATAGAAATAAACTTTTGTTGGCAAAATCATATTTTGTTTAAACTGCTCGATTCAAAAGAAACGGGAGTCACGAGACTATCCTCTCCGCCACTGCGGATGAATCCTCCCCCTTCCTCCCCAAAGGAAATAAATTTGGAAATGTTATCTTTTCAGTGCTGAGACGGGTGTCACACACGCTAGCTCCAGAATTCACCACCCTGTAAAATAGACGCCCCGTTCCGCGGCGACTCCGCCTCGTCCCCCCAGCACCCCCGAAGGCAGGTGTCTGCACTACAATAAACATGGTAATTGGCAATTTCAGCAGCTGTCCAGGCACAATCGCGAGCATCCAGCTGAAATCTCACCGACCCCAGTGTCAGATAAGCTCTTTCCGAAGCTGAGAAGACTTTCCTACTTTTTTTTATTATTTAAAACAGGCCCCTTTTCAGGACATGCACTCACAGTCGGTCCGGTCCATTCCGACCCGGGAAGGAGCAGTCCTGTTTCCGTGCTGATGCAGCCGTTCCAGGCTCACGCACCCTTTTTACACATGCGAATCGAGCTCAATATAATGACACTGACGTATAGTACACATATGCGTCAAGGCGCTATATATTTACATAGCGCACCTGAGCTTATTAGGCCTGGCAGTCCTCGCACGCACCCTGCCTGAGCGCGTCATTAAGGAGCTAATCAATTTTACACACTCGCATAAACACAGTTTCTTTCCAATTTAACTACGTGTCCGTCTTTCTGTGCACTTTCGTTCAGCGCGCCGCAGCGAGCACCGGCCACTCCTGATCATCACGTGGTTCGCGTGGGGGGGGGGTCCGTCACGGCGGACTTCATCTGTGCTTGGGGGGCGGGCACTAAGATGCTAAGCGAACCAGGCAAAACTGTTATTGGCGATATAAAATGTTCAGTTTTTATTGGTTAATAATGCGCATATAAAATAGATTCATTTAAAACTAAAGACCAATTTTATCTTTCATGTATTTTAAAAAAATAATTCGTTTACTTTTAGTCTCCTCAATTATGTCTAATGAGAAATCTGTTCCCTACCAAAAAAGACCACTTTAAATATTTAACAGCTCACTTCTTAGGATTTTATGATAAAAATTAAAAACACATTGTTGAACAATAACTGCCATTCGGCCTTTTCAGGTGGTTAATTTCCTGTTATTTCCCATTAGCGCCGTTCAGTCGATTTCGGAATATGAAAGGACTCGGATCGCTTGGTAATTATCGCACAGCGAAAACTCACTCGCATGTTTTTACAAGGATTGCAACGGCATAGCTTCTGACCAGGTGAGGCTATAGACACAGAAGCAGGAAAGGCAATACATAATTAGCGTATAGGCCCTCGCAGAGCCGTGGGAGTGAGAGAAAACTCTGGGACAAGCGAATGAAATTAAACACTTTATTTCACTGGAGCGTTTGTGCTTTTTATGGAGGCGGGCACAGCGCACGGTGTCACGGGCAAGGAAACAACCCGCAACATCGCTCAATCCCATCGGCTCCGTGGCTCGTCTAGTCCCACGCTTCCGCGGTTTAAACTGTAATGTTTTTTTTTCTCATCCTTGTGTCCCTCCAGTCTGTCATTCTGTGATCTCAGCACGACTCGGAAAGTCGTTCTAAAGTCCATGTTTAATATCAAGCAAAGCAGAAGATGCAGTTCGATAAAACAAAAAAACAAGAAAAATACATTTAAAATACTTAAATGAAGTGTTTGACAGAAATTTAAATATCGGCACGAAAACCCCGTTGATGCACCCAAATCCACACATATATAATTATTACAGTATAAGAATGTGTTTTACACAAACCAAAGCTTAACACTGTAATTGACCAACAGGCTAGCTAGAGAAAAGTCAGAAATACTTCAGACCTTCCAGGAAAGGCAGTTCAAACTCATTAAAAGCCATATGACCCTTTTTAACATGTGATGAAAGTATTAAGGGGGAAAATAGTTTAGAACTACACAAAATCAGCTGTAACAAAGAGCATGCTGGTATTCTGTTAGAATGAACCAATCCGAATTGGGTCACAAAAACACAGCCCCATCTGCTCCTAATTGCTTAATTGAAGATCTTTCTTGGATGCTTCTGGATGGTGACAATTCAGCCAAGCTGAAACAGAAGCACACTCTGTCCCCCGAATCTGGACTTATACACAGAGGCGTTGGACACTGACACATTGAAAACTGCCCTACAGACATGGCTGTGTTAAAAAGGCTCAATTAAACGTCACACGTTACATTTTTCACAATGTTTTTATATAGCAAAGGTTAAAGTGGTAATTCGGTCAGGTATATCGCAGACAGTCTAAAATCTCCTAGGACAATGACGAAACACATTTTGGATTTTTTCACTGGGTGTGGCAGCTTTTTGACTGAAGGCTCAACAAAGGACACATTATCCAATATGGAAATCAAGAAGCCAGCTGATTTTGTCAGCTGAAATTTCAAATGAAAACCAAAAGCCTCTCTCGCAGGTGCCCCCTACTGGGTTGGAGGACTACTCTGTCAGCGTGACTTTGCACCACTGATATGCTAAACTATCTACATGCCCACAGTCTGCAGGCAGACATTTGTTATGAAAGTTTATTGGCAAGCCCTATTTTTGTGAAACTAATTTAGGGCTGTTTCAGTGAAAGTTGCACTAGTAACATGATGGATTTACATCAAACATCAAGTTTCTTCTAGATTCCAGACTCAGAAGACATTTGACAGTGTTTTGAATATAATAAACCAATTTACATTGAGTCATAAGGAAGATTCAAACAAATAACAGCGATGTGACTGTAAAAACCAGCTTAATCCATACAAATTTAAAATACTAACCCACACCACCCCAACGTAAAAATCCCGACAGAAGGATCTGCTCCACAACCTAACAGAAGGGCACTGAGATTTTCAAAACATCATCTGAGGATAATTTACAGTTTATGCAAATCCTACATCTACAGTTACCCACTAAGGTTTGGCATGAACGTCACAGGTGTGTAAAAAGTATTAATGTACAAATTCCACAGTGCAGCTAGACATAATAATGAACCAACCTTGGAATACACTAAATGTAACAGCGGGCGCTTGAAAACGTATACGTCACCCAGATCAGATAAGACTGTTATAGCTGCACTACAAATTCGCAGAGCGGAAATCGAGGCTGAATGTTGCCCTCCAGCTTTGGGTATGACGTCCCCATGGCAGCAAGCCTGGTATAGGTGGTATATAGGAGTCAACGAGATTCTGAAAATGCCATCCATCCACATCACGGAGATCAGTCTTTTTTTGTGTCTGTTTGGCACCATCGTCACCAAATCGCCACTAATCTTTTTCAAGCAGAGTTCGAGCATAAATCTAGAGAGCAGCTAAGCACAAAACGTTATGTCCGTCTGGGTGTGAGCTGGTCGAAAAGCCGTCTTGACCACTGACAGACACACACACACACTCTGCAGACATGCAACACACGCTAACCCCCTTGTCCTTGGGGGTGGTTTCACATTATCTATAGTGTGTGTAATTGGAACTTGGGGGTCTTCAAGATGTGTGCGTGTTGGACATGGGTGGAGGGGAAAACGTGGCGGCAGGGCAGTCGTCATGATGGGAGGCGGCTCACTTCTCCTGCAGCAGTGCGGGAATGTTGATGTTCCAGCCGATGGCTTGCCGGTCAAAGCCGCAGGTGAACAGGTTGCAGTAGGGGTTGTCCTCGCTCCAGGCAGAGCAGCACACCATCCGACGGTGGCCCTGCGGGGACACAAAGCATGTGGCCATCCCAGACCACCAATCAGGGAATCTTCCCCCCAAAAATTTTACTTAAATTTCAGTACTCAAAAGTCTATGAAATTCATTTCCTGCACAAAACCATGTGGTAAGAATGAAACATTTCTCCACAAACTTGCTGTAGAAACAGTTAAATGTGGAAACAGTTAGAGAAATGAGAGCTGTTGGAGTGTTTTTTTAAAGAATTAAAAGCTTGTGCTCCCTCTTGCATTGCTAGCTTCATGCGGCGCTGCTAATTAACCCATCTGCACTTAGTGTGCAGCTGACGCTTGCATCTGACTCGTAGTCACGCACACGGACCGCATCCAGCACCCAAGCGCGGTGCCTTCCTGCCGCCCCATTGCTAACAGGGCATCGACTTCACCAAATCCCAGTCCCTGCTGAGCTCAGCACGGGGGACAGCATCAAGGCAGAGAGGGAGCAAATCCCCTCCTGCCCCTAAACCCTGCAACTGCTAAAGTCTGATATCGGGGCACCACACAGGATGCAGAAGGCCTCCATTCACAGTGTGAGGGCTTTCATACTTACCCTTAAAGAAATCGCCACTCCTCATTTATTTTTAGCCTGTTTGAGTACCTGCTAGCTTTAGCCTTTCCAGCCTAGGCACTGGTTTTTACCATTCTGCCCCCTACTCACTGTCTGTGACCCAGCCCAAGTCCAACGGCCCCCCACAAAATATCAGGTTTTGGGCCAGGTACAGGTCACATTTTAATGCTGGACTTGGGTCGGTTTTTTGTGAGTATTTTTTCTTTCCTTTTTTTTTTGCTAGTACTGTACGGGCCAGGTTGGTTCAGTTTCCAGTACAGGCAAGGCTCAGGTTTTTTTTAGACCCATTCAGGACTTTTTTGTTTATAACACCTGCAATTGTCTGATGCTGCTTTGCAATAAGGAGGCAGGTTTGATCTGAGTCACAGAAAAAGGTCTGGGCTGAGATACAAGTCATGAGCCTGAGCCTCACCTGTCACCTACAGTCCCGCCCCCAATTCCATCTCTCATTCACAGCACAACCCATCAGTCCCACAAGACGATCTGGCTGCAGAACACTGGGCAACCTCCACTGTCAGCCAGAAATCACATGACCACTTGGGCCGGACATGACCTTATGCAAACTCCAGGAAACGGAGGGGGTACCTCCACCTGGAGTCTCTCTTAAAATATACATCTGCCCCACCCCTCATCCATGGCTCCACCCCTCATCCCCTGTTCCACCCCCCAAAGCCAACAGACCTACCTGGGAAAAGACACCAGCCATGAGCTCAGCTTAAACCAAAGCCTGCACAATTTGCCAGCCCCACCCCTCAAACAAAGCCCCAGCCATCAATCCCCGCCCCCCCCCCACCCCACAAAGCCTACATACCTGCCGGTTGCTACGTGGGAGCCTTGCCAGCCGTACCCCTGCCATGTCGAACAAACGGACTTGCCGATTGTCGTGAGGAAGAGCAATGATTCTTTGGCTCACGGAAACACTTATCCTGGAAACAGCAATAACAGTGTTTATTGCTTCACTACACAGAAGATCAGTGAGAGGAAGGAGCTGATCGGAGACGCAGTCTGATCTGTCCCAGCAGCTCAGACTAATGCTCTGCAGGCACAGAGCTTTTCTACGGCTTTGAGGAGCTAAATTTAATGTACCAAATATGGATGAATAATTTTTCTTAACAATATGAATAAATGCTGCCACATTTATGGACATCCATGGGCCCAGGAAGAGCCCGGGGCCCCGAGCACACGCTTGGATGTGTTAAATAGGTCTAGCGCTCCATCGATCCGGCGCACTGACCTATTAACAGCAGAGTCGGTGCGAATGGTTGCTATGGGAGACCGCATGTTCTTCAGGTCCCACACCTTCACGGTGCGGTCGTCACTGCCGGACACCACGTTGTCACCCACCGTGAAGACAGCAGACGTCACCGTGCTGGAAGAGACAGGTGGTGCTCAGGAATGACATGGTTGTGGAGAGGCAGTAACTGAGGCGTGGTCAGGGAGAGAGGCAAGGTCAGGGAGAGGCAGTGACTGAGGCCTGGTCAGGGAGAGAGGCAAGGTCAGGGAGAGGCAGTGACTGAGGCCTGGTCAGGGAGAGAGATACTGTAACTGAGGCCCGGTCAGGAAGAGACTGTAACTGAGGCCCGGACAGGAAGAGGTGCGTGGTCAGAGAGAGACTGTGACTGAGGTGCTTTCAGGGAGAGAGGCAAGGTCAGGGAGAGACTGTGACTGAGGTGCAGTCAGGGAGAGGCGCTGTCAGCCACATCACCTCCCAATGACCCAGCACAAACATTCACACAAAGCACGCGAGAGTCACGAGAATCTGGTCGCAAGCGACACAAGCTTCTGATAACTTCCATTTTCAGTAACAATCTTCCATCATCCATCCTCCTGAGCATCCTGTCAAATTATAGATTTCAATTTGAAAATATAAAATACCCCACGTCATGATGTGGCTGCTGAGCTGTTCCTTTCTTCACCGCCACTTCAGTGCATATGACACTGACATATACCAAACCATAGTACTGTATACCAAACCAGTACTATGTGGGGTGCTCCACAAATGTAATTTAATAAACATAATAAAAGTTTATAATGATTACTAACTTTTGTGTGTCACAAAACACATCTCTCATTAATGTTTTATCTGAATTATTAATCTGCTTAAACAACTTGTGGGCGTAAATAAATGTCTGTATAATACCAAAAAACTAGCGTCTGGCTAAATGCTTTGCCTGTCATGTGAAGCCCTGGTAATTATTGTGCATGCGCGATATAATATCGACATGATATCGCGCAGCCCTAGTACAAACTGATTCATCGGTATGTGACCTAGTGCATAGTTGGTATCAAGCCCCCACCTCATCCTCTTTACATTTTCGTTCACCCATTAATCAAAGGATTCGCTCACCAAAGTGTTATCAAAAAAAGTAAAAAAAAAGGGTTTGTTTTCTACAAGACAGCAAAATTATAATATGTTACTATTTTCCACACATAGGATGTTGGCTTTTCAGGACCCAGCCAGAGCCCTATCCAGGAAGCAGGCCGGGCGGGGCGGGGGCTGAGGTTTGTAGGCTGCCCGAATCGCCCTCTCCAGCTCATTTCCCCAGAAGCACGGCAGGGCCGACCCCCCCCCACCGCCCCACCCCCCGATCGCCAAGGCCAGGCACATTACTTTAATGGACTTTAATAATTCCCATTTATAACGTCCGTTGGCACCGTCGCCGCAAATGGGAATTTGATTCCGTGTTCTGCTCCGGCTGCTGATTAAGATTAGCAGTGTCCCGGCCAGCGGGGACCCACTCAGGACGGCCGCCTTAATTTAAATTGACGTTAAATTAAGGTTTAATTAGGACTAAACTCCGCGGCATTAACGGAGCGGGCGTGCACACCATGGCGGGTCCTACCCTTAGTCTGACACCCACCGTGACAGCGCTTCCTGACACCGGCCCCACCTCCGGGGAACAGCCCAGGACTTAATAGATTAAAAGCTTGATTAAAATCTTATTACGATTTGGATTTTTTTTTAAATGTTCCGTTCCTCAGGAACTCGCTGATGAGCAAGGTCAAGACTCGTTAGGGAAGGGGAAGCTGGTCGCACATGTGTAATAAATAGCGATGGGTGGAAGAGGAATCACTGCAGAGACAGACTCTGCTGAAGCTGGACCAGTGTTCTGTCAGTTTTTGCTACCTTGTCAGATTTTGCTACCACTGACAGAAGATGCTACAATGACATGAAGCACTTAATTTTCACACTGTGAAATATTAAAAACAAACAGTATAATCTTACTTTTATAAATGTTTGTATTTCATGCAAGTACAGCTGACTCTTATGGTGACATTACATTTGAAAATGGACATATCCATATATTATTGCTATTCAAATTTATAATTGTGAAGCCATTTTAACGACAAAGGCAGTTCGTGTTCAGTTACAGTGTAACACAGAAATTTTAAATGGACTGAATTATGTAGCTTGATAAAGTTAGTAGCCGACAGGGGCTAACTAGCTAGCTAACACCGGAGAACACTCGGTCTCTGTCTGTTACACAGGCAACAGAAGACAGAAAATAAGCTACTAACCCCACGCATACACACACACACACACACACACACACACACACACTCACACCGCAGCAGGATCCAAAAACACTGCCTGGAATCATAATGCAAGTGTCCAGTGTTTCAATGAAAACAAATATCAGATGCCTATTAAAATAAATGAGCAAACTGACTATTCTGGTGCATGTGATACAAACATACCCCGATATGACCCAATGGCACTGAGCGCCGCCCTGCTGGGCTCTGGCCAGCTGCAGCGCTGAAATCAGCCCATATCGTTAGGTCTCCCTGGGGCCGGGTGCGACAGGAAACCCACTCCGGCCTGACCTGCCCCACTCCATCATCTACCTGCCAGACTCAGGCCGCACCCCTTCTCTGCCTACAGACAACAGACCCCTCGGGGGGGCCCCATCTCCAGGATTAACAGACGCCCTCCCGCCGGGAACGTCGGTACAAACACCACGCTCGGACAAACAAGACGCTGGAAACTTCCGGCCATTTTTCCCCAAACGACCCAATACATCAATGAACCGTGACAGAGCACTAATCTCACAAATCTGCTGCAGCCAGATGCCCATATCGATGGCAAGTTGCTGGCTTTGCCTTCCTTTACGGCACAGTTTGTATTTCACTCCAAAACCATAAAAATTCTAACATGTTCAAGGTGATACAGCCCTTTCATACCACCGGTAATCACTTTTAGTTCGGTAGTAACAAACCTGCTCAGATGCAGGAAAATTAATCATGGCAGAGTGATTTACCAGGAAAACACCTCTCATTGTTCACAAGACAGAAGGACGTCAAAGATATGGTGGGATAAAGTTGGACATGTGACACCCAAATGGACAACAATGACTGACCTAACTTTGGCAGGCAGGAGAGTCTGGACTTTGCCGACAGAACACCGCTAATCCCATTATGGCGATTGTCTATTGGAAAGTATTACTCTGGGATCTGTAAGAATTACACATGTTGAAGAGTAACATAATGAACAGCGTGTAATCCCTATTAATCAAAGGATTCCACACCAAGTTTAGCACTAACAAGGGTATAGTGAAGTTTCCAGGGATCCAGTGTCTAACAGAAAACCCAAAACATGACAGGAAGCCGGTGAGGGAAAATGCACATTAAAGAGGATTAATGTGACAAGACTGATAAATTAAAGCACCGGCTGATTATTTAGCAGCGAAACTGGAAAGCTGCGTTAAATAATGAGTAACAAGCGAACGCTTTTGCTCAGAGGGACGCATCGGAGTGAAATTTATGGCCTGAAATCAGCAAGGCTGAGGTGCAAAAGAAAGTACAAGAGGGAACACGAACGACTGCTTCTTTTGTCAAGCCGAAGTGTTGCACTGCCATCTGTTGGCTGGGCAAGTAATTACACTTTATCAAAGTGTTTAATAAAATTATTTAATAAAAATCATATGAATGTTTCCCAGTGCTGTTTCAACTTATATACGATACTTAACCTGTTTGTAGGGGTCCTGTTAAGGAAGAACAGGGAAGGAGGTGAAGGATCGGGCCATACTCACTCAGTATGGCCCTGAAAGACGTTGACGGAGTGTATGGATGGGTCCCTGAAGTCCCACAGGCGGAAGGTGGTGTCCCGCGATGATGTCACCACCAGCCGCTGCGTCGGGTGCGTGCAGCAGTGGGTCAGCTCCTGGTCATGACCTGCCGTAGCCCCAAGGATGCACGTCAAGTCAGACAAGAGCAGGGACAAGGACAAATCCGGTAGAAAAGGCTGCTCGCCCACTAGAAGTGAGATTACCAGGTGCCGTCAGTCACCGTTTGGCTAATCCCATTTCCTGATCCATATTTCACAGGTTCCCATTGGCCTATCCCAACAATAACTGACAGCTCATAGTAAAATCCCGCCCTTTCCTGGCTGTTGCCGCTAGCCACAGACCCAGGGTCAGGCGTCCTCGGGAGTCACGGCCTGACAAGATCGTCAGCGTGCTTAATTAGGGCCTGATTTACAGCAGGCAGACAGAGGGCGGGGGCCACATCCCCCAGGCCCCTTACGTCATTTACTGGAAATAAAAGGGGGCTTTCAGATACTCGAAGGGATAGAAGACCCCATAACACACACACAGGCCAATTTAGCTAGTTTAACATTGCAGCTTAAATCCTGCTATGGGATGCAGTAACAGCAGCTTGATGCCCTGACTGACACAGAGAGGATTACAGGTTAAAAGTTAAAGGTTAAAGGGCAAGGGACCCTGAAGCAGGCACACCCCCCACCATTCACATCTATGCTAAGTTAGCGTTGTTAGCAGTTTGAGCACATTGATTCCCCCAATTCTACCCCCCCCAGACGGGACACTCACCGGTCAGCGAGTGCACCAGCTCAGATGTCTCTACGTCGTAGAGGTTGGCGGCCCGGTCCCAGGACGCCGTCACCGCCTGCTTGCCGCCCACCAGCCAGTCGGCAGCGATGACCACGCCCTGGTGACTCTTAAGCACGGTGGAGGCGACTCGCACTGACGGGCACTCGCTGGTGCCCTCAGGCTCGCCGTCGGCGTCGTCCTTGTCTGAGAAGTCCACGTCGTCCTCACAGGGGACCTGGCAAGGGGGGAGGGTCACACTACAGCCAGGAGTCTCAACTGTCCTTAAAGCAGGGACCACTAATGAAGTCGTGTTCACCGAGGGGGGGGGGGTGTTTGCAAAGCATCTCTGTGGACCCCCAAGTGGAGACAGACCATAGGTTGAAACCTTCTGGTAAAACGGTCCCTCACGCATCTGTGCTCCCCAGTACTCTGGGTCAGCCATATTCACTTAGCCTCTCATGCTAAGAGCTCCTCACGACGGTGGCACCCCCTCTCAGTTAAGTTCCCGCATGCGGCATGGAACACCAAGTCCCTCCAGCAGGGGGCGACGGCGGCCAGTACTCACGCTGATGTCGGCCACAGGCTGTGGTGCTGGCAGTTGGACCACAAACCTCCAGATGTGGGCTGTCTGGTCACCAGAGGCTGTGAGGAGACATGGGAACAGCCAATGAGCACAGCTGCTGGGTCAGAGAGCTGGAGACACACCGAGCTGGGAGAGCCACGCATGTGTGTGTGTGTGTGCGTGTGTGTGTGTGTGTGTGTGTGTGTGTGTATGATCACCATGCCACTTCCACGAAGGCCTCACTGTAAACACAACACGACATAAATTGCCTGGTTGATTAGCTTTGATCATCATGAAGTCAAACCACTGGAACATTCACACTCTCATCTGCATATTAGTTCTTATGTTGCACTGCCCCCCCCCCCCCCCCCCCCCCCCCCCACCCCCCCCCCCCCCCC
>JAODJU010000001.1:15820155-15835953 GCA_026776725.1 Gnathonemus echidnorhynchus
CCCCCCCCCCCCCCCCCCCCCGACACTCCCACTCTACAGTGCTGACCTACCTGTGAGGGCCATTTGCTCTGTAGGGTGAAACTTGATGGAATTAACTGCAAAAAAAAAAAAAAAGGCCTCAGTATCATTCTTACGTGAACAACTGTGCGTCTCCTCACAAAGAGGAACGAGGGGGAAGCCGGGTTAATGCCAGAACATCTTCATCATCACCATCATCGGCTCACCTGACCCAGCATGGCCGACGTACTTCAGGAGACACTTGCCCGTCTCGATGCTCCACAACATGGCATTGTGATCTGCTCAAAAGAGACTCTCTCAGACGAATACTCACACAGACACACCAATGTTCACTATGATCACTGTGAGTCGCCCACGCCAGGCTGCCCCCACCACCCGAGTCACATGGTCTCACAACGTCTCACACGCCACCAGGCTGGCGTCACATACCAGCAGAGGCTGTGCCCAGGATGACCGGGGCGGCGCGGCTGACACTGAGGTCCCAGATGCCATCCCTGTGGCCCACGTACTCCTTCGCCAGCTGGCAAAGTGCCCGGGAGGTGGTGGCCTTGAAACTGGACACAATCTGGCCAGAAGAAGGACCAGGAAGAGCATGAGGAGATCTGAAGATCAAGAGGGCAGCGCGTGGACACCTGTGCTATTCTGCGATACACGAGTCAGACTCAAGTAACTATCTTAAATAAATAAATAATAAATAAATAAATAGAAATATGACTCTAAAAGTCAGGATGCAACAGTAAAGGAGCGAATACTGAACACGTAGAAAACATCTCAGTAAGTAAATACAATTCAAGGTCTGAAGTGTATTTTACACCAGTACCCGAAGAGCACAGGGTGAGTTATTTCATGAATAGGATATCTGTATGGCATTCATAATCGCTAACAAAAGCACAAAATATGAGAAGTTCATGCATCTTTGAAAATGAACAAGGCTTAAAAGGAGAGAGAAGCGGGAGGCAGCGTTACGGATCAAACCTACGCAAGACAGCAACAAGCGGGTAAGTCTGTTAGACCTTGCAAAAGCTTGGCGGAATGTTCCACCAACCCAAACGGCCGGGAGATACGGGCTCCTAACCCCCCTGTTTTTACACCAGTGGAAAATGCTTCCTTTTCCCTTGGTGTTGCAGGTTTATTTGAGAGCTAAACCAAACTGAGCACTTTAGGAACACCCACAGAGAAATACAGGCTTATGCGGACATGTGACTGATCAAGTCACGTCCGACTGCATTTACGGCCAAAGTCCACAGTAAATAATATACAGTGTTCGAGAGACGCCTGAAACGGACATAGTAAGACATTAGCAGATGTATCGCTCAGTGTGACAGGGAATGGGCAGCCCACTGTCCATATCCAAAGTGTAACACAGTACTCTGCATTAGTCTTAGGCAGCCAAAGAAAATTGTTTAGATGATGTTTATATTGGTGTAAAACTATGATGTTATGCCTGTCAGAGTGTCAGCATGGCCATTTCAAAAGCTCTCCTAAAGCCACCCCAGTATTTGCAGCAACCATACAATACACCTTTTATGACTAATCAATACCTCATTTTTTTTTTAACTAAATAAATAAATTAAGTGTACTGGTTAAAAATGTAAAATATGCATGGAATGGACAGTACTGTGTATGTAGTGGACAGCTACAATATGGAGATATGCTGAATTGACCTGCTTCTGGTGGTCCCGGTCCCAAATGCGGACGAAAGTCGACACAGGGCTGTACTGCAGAATAGTAGAGTAACTATAGCTACTCTTAGCTCAAGTGTAAAGAAACAAAAACAAACAAAAACAAAAACCATGCCACTATCTTTACTTAGAGAAGATGATGGACCGGTAATTAACAAAGAATCACAAACTGCTTGCACACACCCGGGCATTTATCCAGCCACACCACCTTAGCGCCAGTTCAGGGTTATTGAGCTGTCTGAGCCAGGCACGCCAGTCAAGGCCGCCCTTAGCCCGTGATGTCACAAACTGGGCAGAAAGTATGTGTTTGTGTGTGTGGGCGTGTACCATTAATGCTGAAAGCCTCAGTTAGTCAGCTCTGGATAAAAATAAACAACGCGCAGCTCCATCCCAGTAAAAATGAAGAGTTGTTAGTAGTGAAATACGCGAGTGTGAACGGGTGGTCTTTGTGGCGATGGCATACCAACCCCATCGATGGGCTGTTCATGCATACTGGGACACACGGGGGAAGCAAAGCCGTTACCCATGAGTCTCCACCCCACAACTCCCAGTTTCCCACATTGAAGTTGCAAGGTCCACCTACTTTGCCAGGAAAAGAATGTGATCGCTAGATCGTGAGTGGAGAGAGAGAGAATTTTAATTCCAGGGTGACCATAGAACAGGGCCAGAAGTCAGACAGACAGATAGCCAGATAGATAGACAAACAGATGGATGAAGGATTCAAGGTCTTATGTACTGTAGCCTTATGGATGTACTCTCTGAGACACACATCAGATCCAAGCAGGACACCGGCGCCTGTACCTTGCTTGTAGATGCCTTGTAGGTGGTCTTCAGCTTCTGAGACAGCTGACTCGTACTGTGGCTGGCTGAGTCCAGAGGGATCAGAGAAGCGGATGTCAAATTTCGTAAGAAAGAGGAACACTCTGTGGCCATTTTTTTATTCACAGTTCTCGACTGACGCAAGTATTCCGTTCTACAAACACTTACGCAAGTCAAATTTTAGATAAGTCAGATTTACCTTTGCATACCATTCAGGACACCTTATAGCAAAGAACACAGAGGCCAAAAATATCAGTAATACCTGCTAAAGAAGACGCAGTGTAAAATGAAAAGATAATGTGAAAAATTGAGTTGTATGTTGCATTTTTGCATTAGCACTTCCTTAAACTCTTTTTTTGCGTAAGTCTTCATTTACTTGAGTCGGTATTTATTTTAGTCGAGAAGTGCCTGTGCAGTCATCCACCTGACTTGCATCCTATTGAGTAATGTCTGCCGGCCCTAAGAGTGGTAGAATATTTACCGAGAGATGCCTGAAGCAGATGCGGTGGACATTAGTGGACATATTTTACCATATCTGCAGCATGCAGCTAGAACTAAAACAAACTTACTGCACTCAGCCAGTACATATCTACAGTAACTTATAATACTGCACATATATGCAGTTGACAGCAATGATAAACAGATATGTAGCCTTTATTGTTATTATGTTAGTAACAGCAAATCGAAAAATGCACTAAGAAAAAAAACAGTACATTCTGTACAACTATTGGACCATTGAGCCTTAATGGGGGTGGGGACACGTCTTATGGTCTCCTCACCTTTGGCCTTCAGTGGTCCTTTGCTCAGGTCGCCACCATCAACGGTCTGTCCGTCTGCAGCCAAACGCTCATTCAGAGTATCGATTTCTCGGCGAACTTCAAAATAGAGGGAAAAGAATATTGTCTGGCAAGTATAATTAAAGACACAATGCAAACAGTCAACCTTCCAAATATAACTGGAGATGAAGCCCCATTTGCATAAAGAGTTTGACTATATTGCAGAGATGCATCAATCGTATCAACCAACTATTGGTGTCGGCCAATACAGCAACAAAAAATGGGTAAAAAAAAATGAGACAATATTACAGCCGATAATTCCCTTTAAAATAGTTACCCACATTATTTTGCACACCCGAATACTAAACATTTATAAAAATGCCTGCAGCGTGGAATTAACATTAGAAATGCATTTTGCAAATGCCGCTCTGCTAAAATTTCACAAGAAGGATCTACTAATAAACGTTACCACAACAAATTTGATTGGTCACCTTAAGGCGAAATGGTAAAGAGTATGAAGAGTTTCTGAAAAACATTACGGAGTATATCACACTTGATGCTCAGTCCTTCTCCATTTTAAATGTTATAAATATATATGTGTACAGTTATAGTGCTCTGTAGTGATGGCCAAAATGATGCTTCCTGAACCATTTGCTGTATTTTTCACCCCACTAGATGGCGGACTCTGTACAAAAAAAAAGAACACAAAGAATGACCCGAAGTAAACCAAGGGCACCATTTACTGGGTTAAAAAAATACAGCAAATTGTTCATTGTTTTTTCCACGCCTAGAGCTCTGGGACTGTTGTATGCCACAGTTGGGGTTTGCTTACTAAAAAACAAAAACTTTTTCATATTTTTGGAATGTAATTAATTTTATTATATATTTGGGTAGTGTCCCTTTAAACTTCTTTAAGCCTGAACCTCCCAAAAAATCGGTATCGGCCAGAAATTTCCTTATTGATGCATCACTACTCAATGGTCATTATATTCAAATATATTCAAATATATTCGGATATTCAAAAAGCAGCATCACCCAGCATTATATGAAACACAAACACCTCGTATAAAGGCAGGAGACCAAACAGGACCCAGGACCCATCACCACACAGGACCCATCACCCAACATGCCAACGATGTCAGCAATACGTGACTTACGTTCCAAATTCTCTATGTAGAGATTCTCAAATTCCCGCTCGATCTGCCCAAAGAGATCCAGCAGGTTGCTCCTTATGGATGAGGGCAACTTGGACTCCTGAGAACACACGCAGATGGCAAGCACGTTAAACCACAAACCTCAGCCGGCATGGTGGACACCGCAGGGACACGCTTACATGCAAACTTCCCAAAAGCAGGCCGAGATTTGAGATCATACCACGAATCACAAGTATCTCATAATTTCCCATAAGCCCCACTGACTGCAAGGGTGACGGTGAAGGAATACCTGCAACACCCATGTTGCCATTAGCTACTAACTTGTTCCATAGTCTCTAGTTAGTTGCAAAGGGCAGTTCTACATTTACATTTATTTTATTTAGCAGACACTTTTGTCCAAAGTGACATACAAGTAAAGCAAGCAGTACATTAAGTTCTTTGGGGCAACCTTTGAGCCCTTTTTTGAACAGAGGGCACCTTCTAGTGGAGTCAGAAAATACAGCAAGCGGTTCATGGAGCTTCATTAGCGATCTCAAAATGTCTCACAGATATCTACTGTATCTTAGTATTATATACCGAGAAGCTTCGCAGCAACATTCCGGTGTTTAGCTGTGATAAGAATGCCTTAGTTATTGTGCATTTGGATAGACTCTTTTGTGTTATCCGGAGAGTACAGTTATTATAATGGAATAACACACTGTAGTTCATATATAATCGATATGCACAATTTTCAGTTTAGATCTAAAATACAGAAATACTTAACTCAGAATAGGAACAGCCAACTGTGCTGGAACAAGAGTAATAAAGTGAAAATAAAGTATTTCTCCATATCACTGTCCTGGTGTGTGAGTGGAAGAAAAAAAAATACGTAGAGAAACAGCAGCATCATCACCAGATTCACTCTCATTCACAAGATAACAAAGGCATGTTATAATGTTCACGTTTCAGTTCGAATCGTTCCTCCGGCGGCTGAGAAGGTTAGAAAAGCAATATGGAGTTGATGGAGCTGAAACGGTCCATTAGAAGGACTTTGTTAAATGACAGGAAGGTTACAGATGGTGCATTAGCCAAGGTTAAAGTTAATGTCACTGATGTCACCAAAACAGGAACAAGAGGAGCACAGGGGGTCTGATAAACTGCCATCCCAAGACAACTAAGAACTTACCTCCATCTTCAGGAGGGAAACAGCCCAGAAACATAATATTCTGCCAGATATCGACGCTGACTTTATAAATAGACTCCACAGCACAGCCCAGAGGGCTGAGAGAACTCAAGAGCCACTAAACTGAGGAAACTAACTGGTTACTGTTAATCGATGCACAGCACCATACTGGGACTAACTGCTCTAATCACATGTAAACACAAACTGAAAATGGTAATTAGCAAGCAACAGACGGCCTCTTATTCTTACAAAGCTACTCGATCACATGGCCCAAAGCGAGGGTCGCCTTGGATACGGAGCATAATAAGCGCATTCAGTGGGCGGAAGAGCCTGCTCCCATTGGCCAGGCCATCGTCACGGATACAGCGCGACAATGGATCAACAGGTACAAGGGCGACGGAGCCGGTGACAGGATGCACCGCTTCAGCCTGACACATTTATTAAAGATTGATGAAGTGGGAGACGGCCAACTAGCTGAAGGATCAACAGACATGTTAGACGGCGGTACAAATTAACGGATGTGAGTGAGACAAGGGTTGCCAATGCACTGAGAAATTACTGCAAACATTTCGCAAAATCGAATATGTGGTAATAGGACACAGTTCTAAACAGCAGTCACAAGACTAAAGTGTTGGGGGAAACAAAAACGAAACTTTGAACGAGAAATTCAACTTCTAATCTTATTTAGCAGCAGTGTCTTTTGTTATTCTTGTTAATATCATTAAATCCCAGAAGCTAGTGGGGGGGATATTTACCTTTCACGGTGTAGATTTCAGTAAAGTACCATGCTGTCATTTTCCTGGATTAGACCAGAAATTGGAAAAATATGGCAACATTAGCAGTTTACTGTGATATGCTCAACCTGTACATTTTTACCTAAGCTAACGACGATGTTCGTTTCTAGTACTAAATTTATTGGATAAAGACTCGTCACCGAGACATAAAGCATCACGCATTTCAGTAGCACTGATGTTCATGCGGTTGCAAAGTCTGAAGTGCCCAGCTCTGTTCATTAATCACGCTCAGGTAGGATAATTAACAAGTCTACCTCTCAGAAGCCAAACGGAACATTCCGGACTCAGCTTGGGTCCATGTAAGCCTGGCCCGTATATCCTCTGCTACACAGAGGCGGCACCGCCAACTGAGGTACGCTACAGCGCTTGAGTGATAAATCACGGGCACCAGGAGACCGGCCCTGCTTCTCTTCGGTCGCCCACATGCTGCATAGCAGACACAGCACCAGCAGGACAGGCGGCCGAATAGTGATCCATCTTAGAGACCTCGGGCCTCAGAGTCCCGTCAAACAGGCCGCTGAAGCACCTTAACGGTAACCGGTTACTTATGAGGACGACTAAGAACTTTAGAGTCTGAAATACATGAACGGGGCATTTGCACAGCGTGTACATGGCTCCCAGTCAACACAGTGACCAGCCCAAGGGGCAAGTCACAGAGATCTGGAAAACAAGACTGAACCATCTTCCCAGAAAAGGCCCATCGGTGTGTAAGGGGGGCTGCAGTTTGTCAGATTCACCACCAGAACGCCACACAAAACACAGATAAAGGCTCACGGATAAATATGCTCCATTATTAAGAATATTATCGCATCTCTGCACACGCTTTCATGCATGAAATAGTGATGAGTAATTCCAGCTGTATAGCTAATCTTTCACCATAACCCTGTTATGACACTGAACAACAGCTAGGAGGCGTCGGATGTGCAGCGAGGCCGTCGAGGACTGTCGCGCGCCGAGCCATGGGCCACTTACCTGCCCCTCCAGTAGGTCGCGCTGCATCCCCATGCGCTCCTGCTCCGTGCTGTTTGTGCGCCGGATCGACAGGCTGTGGGACTTGCGCTTCTGCTTGGCTTGCCGGCCGGCCGCGCTGACCCCACCACTACCACTCTCCACGGGCATCACTGCGCGGCTGCGTCGTCCGCCAGCGGCTTACCTGGAACTGCGCAGGCACAGTCTCTCAGCCGCTGCGTGTCCCACCCCACCAACCCCCCCCCCCGATCCACCACCCTGACCACAGGACACAAAACCCACGACAAGGGGAAACTGAAGACAGATGCAGAAACAGAAGCATGAACAATGGCTATTTCAAATTTGACACGTACACCAGTAACGTTTTCACTCATTTAACGCAGAAAAACTATCGGAAGGATGGAAACGCAGAGGACCTTTCATGCCAGGTGACCGCAGCTAAATGGCTGCCCTAGCTACACTTACAAATTTATATCTACATTTATAAAGTTGACTCGCTCTGATTCTCCACTATTTAAAGATCTACCCTGAGCATCTCAAAGCCCTTCTGCAAACGTCACTTTCATGTCAGAGTCCACGGTGTCATTTTGGACAATTCTATCCTTCCGACTTTCAGAGAACAGTTTGGGGAAGGACCTTCTCTGTTCCTGCATGATATGCTCTACTGCATAAAGACATGGTTGGATGAGTTTCCTGTGGAAGCACCTGACTGGCCTACACAGAGCCCTGACCTTAACCCCATCAAATACCTTTGGGATGAAACAGAATGGAGATTATTGTGCTACTCCATATTGATGCCTATGGATTTAGAATGGGATGTCATCAAATTTCCTGTGGGTGTCATGGCCAGGAGTCCCAAAACCTTTGTTGAATTGGTGTATTTTAAGCAAATCAGATGTTTTTCTGATTACTAAACTCATATGGGTGATTCAACTATACAAAGCAGCTCAATAAAGATCAGAAGAGTACAGTGATACAGGTCTCTTTCTC
Source organism: Gnathonemus echidnorhynchus (assembly GCA_026776725.1). Classification (NCBI taxonomy): domain Eukaryota; kingdom Metazoa; phylum Chordata; class Actinopteri; order Osteoglossiformes; family Mormyridae; genus Gnathonemus; species Gnathonemus echidnorhynchus. The sequence continues at coordinate 15,828,520 of JAODJU010000001.1, forward strand.
AAAATCCATAAATAAAATTCATATTTAACTATTTACTGCAGAAATAATGTGAAATGGTTGCCTTGCCAATGGATAGCAAAAATTCTCACACTTGTGACTCAAAGACAGTGATGTCTTTGTGACAGATTAAAACCCACCCACCTTTTATCTGATTGGTAGAAGAACAAGGCATGTCACCAAAGGCCCAGCAAAGAACAGATACTTCAGAATGTGAGGGCATCTACATCCCCTTAAACAGAGCCATTCTGTAGCTCCAGAATGCGCCATAGGCCAACAGGGAAAAACTATTACCTCTACAGCTAGTGACAACAAATTCAGAATTAATACTCTACCACTGGTGATGACAAACACTCCAATGATTAGCTATAAATTTTTTCCGGGAAAAAAGCATTTTATGACAAAACTGAATTATGGCTGATTGACTGACATCAAATCTTTTCACCTTTTTGTTAGTTCTACACTGTAATTTCTCTGTGGACCTGTTAGTGTGTATCTCACTAATATTATTAATAATACTGTTATTATATTGTAAGCAGTCAGCCAAATGCTATCCACTGTCTGCTGAGAGAGTTACAAGACAAACAGATGTTATGAAACCTTTAATGGTTTAATGCGTGTCATCTTCTATTGCTGTATTTGTGGCATTGGCGGTTCTGTGCGGAAAACGCCACAGCTGTTAGATTATATCAGATTTATATCAAAGATATGACTCCCTGTGCAATTATTGGAAAGCTTTCGTAACAAAAAAGGATACTGTTGCACGTGTGTGTGTGTGTGTGTGTGTGTGTGTGTGTGTGTGTGTATCAACTTTTGACAATAGAAGCATAGTCCTGCTTTAATCTACCTACACACCAGGCGCGGTCACAACAATAAGGCGGGAACAAAACAGCGCAAAGGGCACAAAAACTGCTTAAACTCAGATCTGGAAAAACCTATTCAGAAACTGACCACAGCGGACCGGAGCAGACTGCAGTCAGGCGGCGGGGGGCGCTGCCCTTACAGGGGGTACAATGACAGACCTACCGGAGGGCGGGGGATGGCGGCTGACTGCGCTGCGAACCCCGGCGACCCGCATCGTGTACAGGGACAGCATGCAGCACCACCAACCGGCAGGACAGAAGCGGCCCCCGAAACCTCGTACGGCCGCGAATACAGGATCGACGGTGTGCCGCGACGCACAACCGGGCGTTTAAAAGGCCGGAGCTACTGCCCCGGCACCCCCGGCCCGCAGGCCCCCACAAGGTAAAGCAGGTACTCACATCTATGCAGCCCGGTTAATGTCAGTCCCCTCCGCAAAACACTACGAGGAAGAAATCACACACTCCGTCAGGGTGACCATTTTTCAGGAGCGAGAAAAGCGCCACCGCAGGCTTGGGATCGGGTTTCGGTTCTCTGCTGTCAAAATGGCATGATGCCCTCCCAGCATACGGGCAACGGCTTCACCGCGCCATTTCATTGGACGGCTCATCAGCAGGCTGCTCTACGTTCCCATTGGCCTATTATCAAAAGGTGGCAGACTTTGCCCGTTGCTATTGGCCTGTTATCATAAGGATGCAGACTTTGCCTGTTTGCATTGGCCTGTTGTCATAAGGAGGCGGGCTTTCCCTGTTTGCATTGGCCTATTGTAATAAAGAGGCGGGCTTTCCCTGTTTGCATTGGTTTGTCATTATAGGAATTATTTGTCATTTATTTTTCATATCCATTCGGAATGCGAAACCCCAGACAGTATAGAAACAGTGCATGGATGCCAGTGGATCACATTATCTGAATAGTATGGATTAAATTCCTTAAAGAATGATGGTTCATTAACGGCGTAGACGGTTATAGGGTGTGTACGTATTTGTTGAAAACAACATGCTATTTATCATAAAAGGGAGGAGCATGCATTGAAGTTCATGCAGCCCAGAAACTACAGCTGATTATCCAAATTACATCTCCAGCAAACCAGGAAGAAAACGAATCTAAACCGCTCTTATGCCATTGCAATATATATGACTATAGGATTCGTTTAATAGGCAAAAGAAGAGCAGTTATTTGTAAAGGGAATGCGCCCTGTAATATTTAGATCAGACACAGTGGCGGGGCGCAATCTCGAAAATTTCTATTCCGGCCAATCACTGTTCTAGTAGTGAATGTACGTCATTGGGAGCGGGACCATATCCGCTCTGCAGTTTCCGATTTCCACGCCGGAATCGGGTTAATACGTCTGATTCTTCTTGGGGAGCCAAGGGTGTTAACATTGTGTTTATTTACGACCGAAAACCAAACAGTCTCGACGAGGTTCCTGTCCCAGCCGCCCGTCAGTAGCTGTGGTGCCATGGCGCGTCGGTAGCCTCCCTCCCTGCGATTGGTGTCACTCGAGAGGCTGGGAGGTCTGGCCATGTGGCGCTGCTTGTTGGCGATAAGAAGGACCGTGTCCCGTGAGGGACAGTCTTTTATTACTCCTGCTGCAGGCAAGCGTATGCCGCATTTAATAACCGCTCCTGTGAAATCTTTTTGCAGGTACGCACGTGGTATAACATATATAACTTTGATGTACTGGATGAGAATTGAATATCAAAGAATTGAATATGAAAGGGGTGGATCATTTGTTTGGGGTTATATTACTTTGTGCTGGTGATAGTGTAGTAATGCCTATCCCTCCAAGTACAACACTAATGTAATGCGTATTGCACACTTAACAACAACATAACCAAAATACTGGTGCCGTCAACATATTAGATAAATTATAGCTGTAGTAACTCTGGTGATCCATGCGTGAGCAAATGATTTTTTCTCACTCTCCAGTGGATCCATTAAGCTAAGAGCATCATCCAGAATGCCAGAGATCAGCATGGATGGTCTGGATGAGAAGCAGGTGCAGCTCCTTTCGGAGATGTGCATCTTGGTGAACGAGGACGACCGCAAGATCGGCGCTGATAGCAAGAAGAACTGCCACCTGAACTCCAACATCGATAAAGGCGTGTCGCGCTCCGGGAATCTCCCTCTCTGTGTGATCGTACCGACCGCCTCGCCCCGGAGCTTAACTAACGGAAAGCTTTCTTCCTTTAGGGTTACTGCACAGGGCGTTTAGCGTCTTCCTGTTCAATACAGAGGGGAAGCTGCTCCTGCAGCAAAGATCAGACTCCAAGATAACCTTTCCAGGTGGGCTGCATGTCTTCATTGAATGGTATTGACCTCTGACCCCAACACACCGTCCAATCACATTGAAGTACTATGTCAGTGACTGGACACCATTACTGTAAATAAAGTAAACCATCTATTTAACAGGTCTGCAACAACAGCCACTGTCATTCCCTTCAATAGAATCTTTGTTGTTCATTTGAACTAATTGCACACGTGTGTGTGTGAGTGTGTGTGTGTATATATATATATACACACACACACAATTTTAGGCCATGTATTCACTTGTTATCCTCCTTGCACTATTGAAATATATGCTTAGCACATACTCATGCATATATAATAATAATATAAATATGGTTACTGAATATGCTGTTGTATACCATAAGCACAGTCACTTTCTCTACCTCTTCTGTTTCTCTTACATTCTTATTTTGTATTTTTGGTTCTTAAAATGCTTGCATGTTATTAGTTTATCTTCTTTCCCTTAATATTCACATGTACCTCAATGCATTGAGGGAGAATAGCACACATTGAGTTTGTTGTAACTTATTAGAATTACAATAAATGCATTCTGTTCTATTGTATTCTATTCTAGTCATTTGTGTTGGGCCACGTATAATATTCAATTATCCACTATTTTTATAACAAAATCATTCCAAAAATATTTCTTCTACAAAAATGGAACATATGCATTTGTTTTCATGTCCTAAAGAGATGCTTCGGTCCATCTTTCAGCCTTTGGCATCTGAAAGCCCAGCTGGACTGTAGTCTGCAGGATTTTTGAGCTGCTTTTCTTCCACCTGACAGACAGGGGGCATCTGATCTTCCATGGCCTCCTGGGCATGATGGTGTTAAGACCCCTCTATCTGCTGTAGGTTGCTTTACCAACACTTGCTGTAGTCACCCTCTTCATACACTCAGTGAGATGGAGGAGACCGATGCGATTGGGGTGAGGAGAGCAGCACAGAGGAGGCTGGGAGCAGAATTTGGGATCTCCATGGAGCAGGTAGACAAATGGCCTTTCCGTGGCTGTTGCTCCAACAGGCAGACAGAAAGCTGAATAATGAAATAGTAAATTAGGCGAGACCGGTAACTTGTCCCTGAGATTTTGTGTCTGCTGACGTTTCGGTAGCTGGAAACTTGTGGAGTCAATGTACATTTTTGAACAGGAAACGTAACTAGAATAGATAGATGTACGGATTCTTTATTAATTCTGATGGAAATTGCCGGTTTACACTAGCACAACACACACATAGATGGTAAAAGAAGACATTTAACCATTAGATATCAACAATAAACAATAACAATGCTAACTGTAAAGAACTTGAAAAATACTTCAAATGTATAAATTTTCTACTTTCAGAAGAGGTAGAAAGTGTTCAGGTTTTGACTGATGATCCATCACTGGTGTTTTGTTTTAGGTTCCTCCAGAGGAGATGACTTATCTGACCCGGATACACTACAAGGCCCAGTCCAACGGGATCTGGGGTGAGCACGAGATTGATTATATTCTCTTCATGCAGAAGGACGTCGATCTGAACCCAAACCCTAACGAGATCAAAAGCCACCGTTACGTAACCAGGGAGCAGCTGGAAGGGATGCTGGAAGCTGCCAGGAGAGGGGAAGTAGAGATCACACCATGGTTTGGCCTCATAGCCGAGGTCTTCCTCTTCAAGTGGTGGGGTAACCTGCAGTCCCTGGGAAGCTGTGTAGATCATGGGAAGATCCATCGAATGTGAGTCAGTAATGTGGGTAATCGGCTGTGAACATGAAAGCGTTTCTGGTGCTTGTGTCCTTCTAGGAAACAACATCTGAAATATGTTGGTTAGACGGCTTGTTTTTGCTGTTTGGGATCGCTATAAAGGCAGGTAGCACTGAGATGTTTAATCACCAAAGTGTAAGTTTAAATTAAAAAGAGAGTGAACTTTTTAAAAATGAAATTATAAATCCTGAATAAATGGCATTGTGACTTTACTAAAGGGCTCATATTGCATTTCTTGCCATGCGAGGTTAACAGCCGCAACTGGATTTAATCCATAATTGTTTCCAGTCAGAATTACAAACCAGAAAAGATTCTGATACTTTTTGTTTCTGTATTTATGAAATATTCTCTTTCTGATTTACTTTATAAATAAGTTGCTGGCTTTTTTATATTTGAATAAATATTATGCATGATTATATTTTATACCCAAGTGCTTTTTATAGCATCATATTTGCGAAAACAACTTTTTTTTTTCTCAAACGATATAACTCGCAGTCATGGTTGTGTTTCATTATATTATTCTGGATGTTCACGCGTTTTCGGCATCCCTAGACAGGTGAAAGTGCGCTCCTCAGAGCGGTTTGCGCTGTCAGGGTTCGGGCTTTATGTTAGTGGGCAGCAAAGTGCATCCAGCAGATGGCAGCCGGTGCTGCTTGGAGCCGGATTCTGCATCGTTTTCCGTCAGGCTCCCGTAATCATGCCGGCACACGCTTTATCACCAGTCAGCCTGAGGAATTTCCTGACGCTTAAAATGCATTCGATTTTGTAGCGCTGACTTAGCTTTCATTCGCTTCACGTTTTATTGCCGTTACGCTGGCTGTAGATGAGATTTAGTATTTTTGCAGTTGCTGTAATATTTACTGTGATGTTTTTCCAAGTGCCTGCTCACGATTCTTCTAGGATGTCGTTTAAAATGGTACTTAAAATAGAATCGGATTTTTTAGGACAGTGTGCCTGTATTTTAGTAGTAATTTTTATTGTAGGAGCCGTTATCTCCTCTGCCATACATTTCTTCCTAAATGTAAAACCGTACACACTGCGGACCTCTGAACACTGTTTGTTTATACAGGGGCCCTCCAATGAAAATGTACACTTATAGGGGATCCCTATAATGCATACGCACATAGTAAGCGTCTATCTTGAATCTCTTTTTTTCTGGTTCGATAATGAGATAATGCCAATATTTCAGTAATTTTACATACGGACCCCTTGCGGCTGCTCTGCAAATCCCCGGTGCCGAAGATCCGCCGCACATTATTACGGCCCGCTAATGGAGAAATGAGTCACCAGTCCTATTTTAGGCAATCTTTGTCCGTACTATTCTATTTCATAAAATATATGAAACACAGGAATCTTTGTTGCAGTTCCATTTTTGTTCCATTTTGACAATAGTAATTGCATTTATTTATACATCGTAATAAATAAAATATATTTTGCGATAAATAGCCTTTCCTCGTCTAAGATACTTTGGGTATAATTGAGGTAAGGATACATCATGTACGTGCTGAATCAGATGACTCAAGGAGGCCACATCTGCGCCCATGGATGAACAGGCTACGCGTCGAAGCCGATTACGATCGTATTCTATTTTGAACGATTTCATTTAAAAAAAAAAAAAAAAACACGTTCGGGCGTGTAAGTTTACGATGTGAAAGAACTCAGTCCTCATCTGTACCTCATTTATTTATAGCGCTATGAAAACCCACAGTGTGCTCTTGCCGATTTAAAAATGATCCGTAGTCCGTAATAGTGGAAATAATAATACATCCGTGGGTGATGGTAACCTCTGAGAGGCACTGGGAATAATCTCCGTACAACCATACGAAATGATTCGTGAAGAAAAGCAGGCAAGCATCAGCCGCGAGGCTGGCATATTCCCACAGGCTTCTCTGACTGGTTGATTCATTTACATTATTTACGGGGAATCGATGACTGGATCGCTTCAGATCGCCAGTCTGGGGCCCATATCCTCGTTGTGATCAAGTTATAGCCCCTCTGTGCTGATTTTTCAAATACCACAGGTTGAGCCTGACGAACAGCAGCCTTTTGATACATTTCCCAAAATAAATACCCGAGCCCACGCCTGCTGTGTAGCACACAATATGTCAGGGCTGAAAGAAAACACCATGTGAGTGTTTATGACCTGAGCCTGGGTGAGAGGATGCTGGCGGAGAGAGCACTGTGCGACCAGCAGAGGGCGCCCATGTGCAGAGATGCAATCCAACACGCCTGCCTTAGCAAAATGGGCAGACTTTTCCTGTTTAACACTCACACACGCACCATCTTTCCCCTACCCCTAGCTAACAGCTCTGCAGGAGTATGTGGGTGTGTCTCCTGGTCATGGACCGGGCTCTTGTTGGGTCCATTTTTATACCAATGATAAAAACGGATGTGCAAGTTGCCAGGGGAACTGTTATACATGGGGTCAGTTTGTACCTTGTGGGTGACAAGCCCAGTACACTGAAATCTAGAGGCGGACATTTCAGGTCCAGAAAGTAAAAATCCAAACCAGGATTTTGTTTCAACCAACCAGTTGAGCATAAAGT
>JAODJU010000001.1:15841916-15852867 GCA_026776725.1 Gnathonemus echidnorhynchus
CCCCCGCCTTTGTCACAGACTGACACAACACCGGTGCTCCTAAGCACACAGGCTCGATGCCCCCCAGAGGATGCCACCAGAAATGGCAGTCATGTGACAGGAAGTAAAGATCAGCGCCATCGCACTGCCAGGTTTAGCTCAAAGCCTCCTTGGACGTCTGCTAGAGTTAATAACCACGGGGGTTTGTGTTTGCCTGTGCTTCATATCCCCTTGGACCCATATCAGTCTTTCTCATCTCAGAAGAATGAGGTCCTTTTAAAGCCCTCTGTTTATGAGAACTGATGGCAGTAGAGAGTCACCCGCGTTCCATGGTCCCCCTCCTGCTCTGTCACTCACTGCTGCCCCCCCGCACCTTGTACCCCTGCCACTGAAGGCAGGATGGACCAAAGACATAGCATCCTGTGATCTTAGCCCAGCCCCTCATACTCCTGGGGAGAATGAGCTCATCCACGCCATGCTTCACTGGCTTACCCCATTACTGGAGCTGCCGCAGGCTTGGACTTGGGACGGCGCCCCCTGGCACCATCAGTGCCGCGGCGACCCACTCTGCTTACCGCTCTGCTGCCGAGATTTCTGTTCTCTTATCTAGGAGCTCGAAGCCTTGCAGTGTCCTGGAGGCCACGTTGCATGAACGTGACTTACAGACACTCGGCTAGTGACTATGGGAGTATCCATTTTGACCATATGTATAGGATGACACATTCTTCACCAGGCTCTGTGCTTTTTATAGCCAATAATTTAGGAGCTGAATATTCATTAGAGTCTGTTCATTTCCAGATGTCTGCCCTACGTCAACGGCAGGAGGAATTTTGATCAGAGAGATCCTAACAGGAGGTGGGAGGGCCTATGGGGGGGCTCACCTGCAGTACAGCCAAGGGGATAAAGTTGGGTTGAGCACTGCGGGGCTGAGGTCTTTACCCATTTAAGCAGGTCCAGGGTGAGGTATATTCCTGCTGCCAGAAGCTGAATTTTGAGTGGGAGGGGCAATGTTGAGTAGGAGGGGCAATGTCGAGTAGGAGGGGCTATGTGGGAGGGGTTTATAATGAGGGGTCTTTTATCATCTGTTACCCTACTCCTCATAATAAATGACATTGCTACTCTCACTCAACTCTGGGCTCCCGGTTGCAGCGATATATACTTCAGTTCAAGGGGTTGTATTTGCTGGTTTTGATTTTTTGGGGGTTTACAGTTCCCCCACCCACCCATAATTTACACTCATGAATAGAGCAGCACTGATATCAAGATCTACATCAAAGGGATACTCTCTGCAGGGCTGAATGAAAAGCTACATGCTAAAAGCCCAGTGGGGGAACTTCCCGTGTACTTCTCAGCAAAGTGCTGTCCCAGTTTGCTATCATACTGTATGTCTGTTCAGCTGTGAAAGTCTTAGGGTATGCTAATTTCTGAACACCAAAATATCTGGGAAATCACACTAGAAAATCTGACGGCACACAGAAATGACACAATGGTACTTTGAGTGACAGCTGTAATCTGTCTTTGCTCATTTACAAAAGAAACCTATTGTGATTCATTGAACACGTATGCACAAAAGAGAGATCTGCTGTGAGTAATCACGCATCCCTGAGGAATAGCACTGTAAGAGAAGAAGATGCTTTCTGACAGAAGGCCCCACACCGTCCTGACGGCAGCTGATCTGAGTATTGTGATAAAGAAGTAATTATCCGAAGACCACACTAAATTTACAACATCTGCTGTGGTTAAATGTGGTGCAATGTGTGTCAGTGAGTGTGTGAGCGTTAGGGATTGTGGGGGGGAGGTGTAATTGACTCACCCTGAATTCAGAGTCTGGCAGTGATGAGTTATCAGACGCTCCCTGTGGTGCGAGGAGCAGACGTCCGTGGGGGGGGCAGCATCGCCCCCTACGGGCCACCGGAGGCTGATCAATGGCCAGCAGGATGCCTCGCACCGTAATATTGGATGAATTGGTTGTGTCATTTTATGCTGCCACACTAAGAATCTACAGGGATGAATGGACTCAAATTTCTCAGAGACTAGTGCCACCCCCTTAAATATGCAAGACAGCTGCCACAGGGGGGGGGGGAATGGAGAGGAGATGGTCCCAATCTCAACTGGAGTGGAGTGGAGATGATCTGAGATGGTTTTAGGGTGAGCCTTTCTGCATTTGTCTCAAGTGAACTCAACCCTTGCCTCTTCACCGGCCGCCTCTCCGTCGCCCTGGCGATCATCCCCAGCCATCTGCTCCAAGAATGGAGCCCCACCTGCCGTGTCGCCGCCCTGCTGGTCGGCCCCAGCTGGCCGTGTGACAGAAATGGCTCACCGGCGCCAAGAGACGGAAACGCTGAGCCGGGCTACGGAAACATGCTCAGCCTCAATCTTGTACTTTTCTTGTTTTGCTTTTTCTTTCCTTCTTTTTTTGCTCCAGGTGCCAAGCGCTGACGCGGCAGGCTGTGAAAAGAGCTCGGCCGGAGCTGAACGTCGAGCCGGATGCAGATTGACTCCCCCCGGGAGCTGCCAGGACACCTGGGCTGTAAACAGACTCCGGCCATTTGTTTACATTACAGCCCCAGTTATTTGTGGCGGCGGTTCGGTTGCCAGGGTAATCCCGCTCTGCGCACCAGTGAAAGATCTGCGTTGCCTTGATTTCTACCGATCGAAGAGCGTTCCCTTCGGAAGGCAGCGTGCGGCACATTAACCCCATAAACGCCAGCTGGCCCTGAAGTGACCCCTACTCCCTGAGTTAGACCCACTATGTATCCACCCACCCCCCTCCCAAAAAGAAAAAAACCTAGTATTAATATCTAGCTCTTAAGCTTCGAAAGGAATGCAGTCTCTGGCTTCACCATGAAAATATCTGTGCTCCCTTTACTCTTTAGCTTCCATCACTATACTCCATCTGCAGTACTCAGTACTGATACTCTGCATTCTGACCTAAAATCTAAGATATCTCCTCTAAATTAAAAGTAACACAAAGGCTGAAATACCCTGAAACACGAGATGGTTTTGCCTAATATGATTTTGTTTTTCTTTCTTGCTTGAGTGCCCAGGATAATTACATGTCTGACTTCATTGGCTCAAGCACTTATAGGTGGAAATACTGCACATGCAGACTGAATCAGCTTTTAAAAACCCAAGGAAGCTCATTGTTTCCCATTTGAGATATCGGACGTAACTCAAATTGATATGGTTATACTAGTGAATCTGTTCTGCTTGGATTGCATGTGTACCCTATACTAAAACATTTATTACGGCCTTACTGAATATGAAAGTGTTGATTGAAAATTACATTGACCTGCTTGGTCGGATGATCTCCTCCACCTAATGATTTTAACGATGTTACCTGCCAGTCGTAATGCGGACATAACCTGCAGTCATTACCCTTTCCAGGAAAATAAGCCAGCATCTGACCTCCTAATGGAGTTGGGAATCTGGAGTCTTGCATTCCTCCTCCACAGCTGCAGGATACACACATGCCATTAACCGTGTCTGGAGTGTCAGTCACCCTGAGAGACACCCAACAGCAGCCCCTTCACAGACCGGTTATATCTTATCAATTCACCGTTTCTCTGACCAAACGTGTCCTGGAGGCTTCAGATCAGTTCTGAAAATACACGACCGGATTGGATTTTACGCCATAGCAGAGGATTGCGATTTATTAGGATGACATGTTTGACGGTCATGTTACACTGGCCATAAACCAGTAATAAATGGTGATAACATGGAGTGACTCCTGGGAAATGCGGTCATGGCTCCTAACATCTTTTGCAACCCAATTGCACACTTGCGGGTGGAGAGATATGCTGTTGCCAACGGTAACAGGGACATTAGCTCACATCGTTTGGCCTGAAGGTTGAGCCTCAGAAGGTCCTTCCTCCGGTAGGTGCAGCAGTGGGGGGCTCAGTGGGTTAGAGCACTACGCCTGGAAAGTTCTTGGCTCAAATCGCAGTTAACAGAGTGCTGTCACCATTGGACCCCCAATGGCTCTAGGGCATCTGACCCTGTTTTCTCAAAAATATATATCACTTTGGATAAAAGCATCTACAAATTAAATGTTGTTGTTTTTCTATGCCAACAAACATGTGCATAAAATGTAATAAAATAAAGGTTGTGGTTTGGCTCCTTTTGGCATTTTTTATCTGTTTCTGGGAGAGGTTGCTGTTCGTCCCTCTGGTCATAAACCTGACCTGGACCCCTCCAGGCTGGGAGAGACACAAGCATGATCATGCCACCACGCCGACATTGTGGAAAAAGTATGGGTAGCTGTAACGTGCATCATCAAGGAGCACAAATCAGACTTTGCCATGATGCCTGTTAATGTCTGTAGCAGACGGGAAAATGATGAGCCGTTTGGATGTTGGCTGCGAGACGCATTAATGGACGTCGTTGAGTCGAGTCATTAAGTCTCATTGCTTCTGCCTTTTGTAAAGCAGCGCATGACGGTTGTTATGATGGACGTGGTTCGGACAGGGAGACAAATGAAATAATGGATCTCATTAAACAATTTGGTCATGGACAATGAATTCCTCCCAATGAAGCATAATGATATAACGCCGCCCCTGGGGGAGGGGAACAGCCCCGGGGGTACAGGTTCGAGTCAGACCCTGGCATCTGCATGTTCGCAGTTCCTCCTACAGCTGCGACATGTGCCAAAGTCAGTGTCCCCTGATAAGCACCCGGATCACCAAGGCTCTGATCAATAAAGAGAACAACACAGCAACATGAGGAAGGAGGTACCAAAAAAGCAAATTCTGCTGGTTAAACGGAGGAAGTTCCTCAGTGTCCATCTCCATATGCTGGTGATCTCTCGCTATCTCCACCACGTGGTGTTCACTTAGAGTACCACCAGAAAAATGACATCAATTAAGTACATTATATTCATTAATTACATTGCTTTAATGAATGCAGCAGCTCCCTGTTAATAAAAGAAGAAAATTTGCAATCTGAAACCTGATAGTGTCTCATGCCTTAGTACAGATTCTCACACAATAACAGGCATATATGTTGGTCAAACTGCAAATCAAGATGCTATTAGGGTTAGAAATAGGGCAGGATTAGATTTGGGGTTAGGATTATGGTAAAATGCTCACTGTAAAAAAAGTTGGCAAACCCTGGGTCAGTGTTAGGGTTACTGTTAGGTTTAAAGCTAAAGGAATGTGTATATACTGCGTATATAAAAGTATATGTAAAATGAGGAAATGGAGAATTGTAAGTTTTTTACATTTAGACATCTCATTGCTCACTGCTTTGTGTGTTTAAGTTTGACACAGCACTGCTCTGAAAGTGAAATGAGTCTCTGTAATCAATACACTCCTGGGGATTTGGTCTGTAAGATCCATTGTAGTGTCAACACAAGCTGTTGATGAAACATCTCAGAGCTAATCACTCAGCTTTAAGAAGCTTCCACTCCTCTGGGAAATGGACATGGGAAAAGTTACCTTAAATGAAACATTTAAGACTTTTCAGTTAAATCTTCTTTTGACCAAATAGACCAAATAAAATACCACCTTCCTGAGTATTTACCTTTCTTACGGAGTCTGACAGCTGAAAACAACGTTATTGTAAAGTGCTGCTGCATGAGTGTAAAACAGCCTCAAAGTGGGTTATCAATGATCAAGCTGTGGATGATCAAGTTAACTGTGCTTGTAAAACTGACTATAGTAGAAAATCTATGTTTTCACTTAGTTACTTGAGTAAAACATCATATGAGTAGTAAAGGATGTTTTTGTTAGTATATATTTCATCCATTGTAAAGAAATGGACTCATAGACTTCTGGTAAAACCATATTGTATTGTTTGTTCATTAAATTGCAGCACAGTCATGCCACACCCCTGTCTGCACCCCCCTCCTCTCTGATTTGGTGTCTGACTGCTGGCTCCACCCACTTCATTCATTATTAGCTTCACCTGTTCTTATTTGAGTCTCTGTATTTGACCATACTTCTGTTCTCATGTGCCCGTCTTATGTCATCTTCCATTGCTGATGACCATTTCCAATACTCAAGAAAAGAAGTACAGAGGACAGTAAAAAATCCCCCCCCCCCCCGCAATATCAATGATACATCAAAACTGAACGAGACCAATCCAATTATTCATTGAGTTATTCATTCAAGTTCGTTCTTGGAAGACAAGTTAGCAAGACCAGTCTTGCCAAGACCACAAGTGCGATCTTGAATTCTTGGTATTGAGAAAGACCCCTGTTTGAAGCCTCCTATGTTTTTCCATGGACTTTGTGAGATCTCTGACCTAGATAGCTGGTCTTTTAAGTCACTGATTATTTCCAAGTTGGCCTGCATAATTAGGTTCTGAGTCTGCCTTGCCTGTCGGAGCATACAGTATTTGACCTTGGATTGTTCTTTGTAAAGTTGTTGTTTCCAGTAAAGAGATTTCTGCAATGACATCCTAATGTCTCTATGGGCTTTGTACGTGATGCTTCATGACTAAATACGCATCTAATATTTGTGCTCCAGAACTGTCTGAAGAAAAGAGTCTGCAGCCATTTCAAGACCCTTGTAAACAGAGCCTTGGATGCAAAACTATGCTATATAAACCTTAAACATATGAACCTTCACTGTACTTACTGGCAATAATCAGGTAGTTCGGGAATTTTCCTGGTGAGCCAGTCTTTCTTCCCAAATCCTGACATTATAGTATATCGTTATATAGGGGTACCCAACCCGTCGTTCCATATCAGCGTGTTTCTAGGTCCATTGCAGGAGATGACTAATGGATAACGCTTTATTTCATCAGCGGCCAACCAGTTGATTGTGTCCGACCGGCCGAAAAAAATACCAAGGGGCCCAACCGTCCCCCCTTTCTCCCCGGTAAGCGTCAAATTCCCAGGCTGCTTTTCATCGCCAGTCCACCCCTGCCCATAATAGATCAATCTTGTTATGAAGAAGCTGCTCTTAATGCTTTGTTATATCGGGGGGGGGGTGCTTGCACGTTCCTCTTGTCTTGTTTTACAAAAGTAACATGAATCTGACTGAGGACATCACAACTACAAACACACTGTCCTTGTCACTCACTGATGAAGTGTTTCAGTAGACACATACTATGTGAATCCTGAAGGTAAATTGCAGTAATGTGTTCCCCTGGGAACACAAGGTGCTGCACATCTATGATAATGCATTGTACTACAGTCTTTACCCAGTTACACAGCTGGATATTACACAGGAGCAGCTCAGGGAAGATGTTGCTCTGCCCAGGACATTGGCGTGTAAGCCAGTGCTAAAACCCAGGCCATGTAAATGTTACATGCCATGCTAAAGCCCATGTAATGTAAACACTAAATGATACGCTAAAGCCCATGTAATGTAAATACTACATGCTACGATAAAGCCCATCTCATGTAAACCCTAAATGGTTTGCTAAAGACCTTGTAATGTAAACACTAAATGATACGCTAAAGCCCACGTAATGTAAATGCTACATGTTATGCTGAAGCCCATCTCATGTGAACACTAAATGCTATGCTAAAGCCCATGTAATGTAAATGGTATACATGCTACGCTAAAGCCCATCTCATGTGAACACTAAATGCTGCATTAAAGCCCATGCTACATAAACCCTAAATTCTGTACTAAAGCCCACATCACGTGAACAGTAAATGCTACGCTACACGTAGCCTGCCACCTCCTGCCTGATAGCTCATGGATGGAGAGTATCCTCTTACAAATGTTACAAATGTTTTGTAATGGGACTTCAGAGACAGGAGACTGGTTGCTAAAGCTCCTTTTCATCAAGAGAAAATCTGTGTGCTTGTTACTGGAAGCTGGATTTGTCTGCAGACAGGCTACAAATCCATGATTAAAATAACATGGCATTTTGCTCTAGAGCAAACATTTCACTCTGCGAGTGTGTATCTAGGGTTAAATCTCTGTTACGCTGGTGGGAAAAAAAAAAAACTCAGAAAGGCATTTGATTCTTGGGGGACCATGTAATATATTTTCCAGGGTTTATCATTAAACACACCATTAAACTGATTACTGAACACCATAGGAACAAAACTGAAGAGTCCTTCAAAGTCCATTGGAGCTGTTTCAGTTTTCCCCATACGAAATTAACACAGGGGCCAGGGCATAGAAACCTGCAGGAGGGGGGGTGGTGAGTACTCCCCTTATATTTAATTTGACTTCATTCACCCCCCCCCCCCCCCCCCCCCCCAAGAAATTGGTCTTTGTATTTAAATTAAATTATGCCACCCCCCATATCAAACTCTCTCCTGACAGGGGCTTCTCATGTCTTATAACCCGAGATCTGTGCAGTGTCATAAACAAAGGCATATTCTTTTTGTAAAACTCAAAGCAACCCACTATGCACACAGTAGCTATTCACCAAACAAAAAAAGACTCTTTTTCACGCTACCTGGCCTTCTGAAGTACGATAACATTGATTTTTCACTAGGGCACGGACAGCACAGCTCAGATGCTGACTGTTGTCCTGTCTGCTGACGATGTGGGCTTTGAATGCTCTGAACATATCTTAACAGATAACCACTGTGTGGCCAAATCAGGGCCCACATTCACCGCGGATGAACAACTGCCTGGGAATCACATTCACACGGAATGGAAATACAGATTTTGAAATGGAGACTGTTTTACATATTGAGCAGATGCTTTTATCCAAAAACATGTACTATTAAGAAAGCAAGGTCAGACAGTCTATGGAGAAACTGGCATTGTGCCAACACAAGTATCTGAACCAATCACCTTCTGATTACAAGCACGCTGCCTGAACCCACTGAGATACACACCCCTGGTTTAAAGGGTTGTTTAACCAAATATTAATCATCTTTATATGAGCATTTTACATTTTGATAGTTCTTATAAAATAACTGTTCATACTGTTTAACCAAATGTGTATCTGTTAAAAAACCGGTGTAGGGATTTGTAATGCGTGCTTTGAAATATACTACAAAGTTCTCCACCGTCCTGTGGACGTAGAGCTGGCAGGTTCTGTGATCTGGCTGACAGTATTTAAGTATCAGTAAGAAAAATATACGCTGCCAGAATGTGAGTATGCAAATGGGAAATCTGTATGACATGGCTCACTGGGTCCTACCCGGCGTGTCACTTAGACCTGGCATATAGAGGCCAGTTGTATGTGTATGTCGATTACGCAGAAGGATGTGCCAAATCCTGGCAGCAGGCCTCCCCACCGAGAGGAACACGCTCGATCACATGACCATGGACAGCAGGGCCTCTGAGAAGCATGAGGACAGGACAGGTTGCTGAGGGAGACGCTGAATGTTCATTAAACACGACTGTAGATGTGATGAGGAATAGCATCATGCTCATTAGCGTGGGCTAAATATTCCAGAGAGGAACGTGAGCTCAGCCTGTTACGAGGCCTATTTTTAACGCTGTGGAAAGGCGGTAAGAGCGTTTCACACCGATCAGCTTACGACGTTCGGCTCAGCGCTGGTTAAAATGCAGAAAAACATATTTTATAATTTGAGGATGATACACGTCTCACATCTAAAACAAAAAAAAACTGCAATGCTGGTCTTGCACATGATGATAAATCAGGGTTTGGATCAGTTCATCATGAGATGTTTCACCACAAAGCCAGTTTCGAGAGGGACCAGTGACTCAAGGCAGGTTCCCTGAAAACCACTGATAATAGTTCAAGGCATGAAATACTCTTTCAATGGTCTGAGAGTCCTAACTACCTCCCACCCCCCCCCCCCCCCCACACACACACACACACGCAGTTTTAACTTTGGAATCCAAGCACCATGACCAGGATAAGAGGCTGGGTAGTTGGCCAGATTGGTAATATTTAACATTGTTAATATACAGTAGGCACAAGTGTGGTTTCCCATTTGCACCTCAACCATTTCTAAGGTTCAAGTTAAATATATTTTTGGTACTGAAGGCATAATAATGTTCATTGGTGAGTATAACATATATATGCTTACAGTTACACATTTACATTCTTTGGTTATATTCGTATCCTGTGCTGCTGCTTGCGTGCAAAAGCAAAGTGTCGTTTGGAGCATCATTAATATTTGCTTTAGTTCAACTAATGGCATGACAGGCATTGTACCATAAATAGTACGGATTTAAAATAGCTGTAATTACTGACAATGCGGTATAGTTCATTGTTTAAGCTAATTATGCCATGTGCTAAGAAGAAGAAATGCGCAGAGTTCTGATTTTTGTTAAAGGGGATTGTGATAGTGGTGGAGGTGATGGAGAAGTGAGGGGATGCGTGCTCAGCAGCCGAGGCGCCGATTCCCCCCTTCCCATCCCAGCCTGCGCCGCCCCTACCGAAGCCGTCCCTGCCCATCTTCTCCACGCTCACCTGCCCCTGCGGCCGCCCTCGGACGTGTGATGTGCGGCGCCCCGGGCGCCTTCCCGCGCTTCTGTAGCCTCACAGCCGACGCCAGAGGCGCACAGACTGACAGCGCTGCGCATTTTCGCCTCTCCGAAACCGTAAAATAATCCCCCTTTTGGAGAGAATGACGGGGAAATGGCAAACGCAATACTGTACGTGTAGAAGGCAAGAAGAAACAAACCGGTCTAATTTATGATACAAGTACAATCTCAGCTGCCATTTCACCGGGATCCTTTATTCCGCAGAAAGGTACGTTGGAAATGTGTTGTCAGGCTTTTCTTTTGGGTTTATTTGCCTGCTACCCAGGTTTCTGGTTGTGATGAAGGTTTGGTTTGTCAGGACGCTTGGTTTAATTTCCCGGTCCAGATCGGGCTTGTCCAGCAGATTTATGAATGGGAACGAACCTCAATGGGTTTAAGGTGCGACAGTCAAATACATTTTAATTACCCCACGCGGCATCCATGTACGGAACATTTATTATCTTTAATTGTTTACTGAGCGATGCATTCTGTCCTTTGCAATTAGGAAATTCGACGCTTATATCCGTTATTAAAATAAAATAAGAATAACGTTTTGGAAAACCGTTAGTGGGCATTTTCGGAAACATACACAGTTTTACAAAAGAAGTATGTCG
>JAODJU010000001.1:15866265-15882347 GCA_026776725.1 Gnathonemus echidnorhynchus
GTAATTTACGCCCATGGAATCCAGCGAACCCAGATGAGCACCGGGAACAAGATGGGATATAGGAAAGATGGGAAAGCATTCCAATGTACCTGTACTTTTACTTGTGGAAATGGCAAATAAAGGATCATTTAATTTAAATTTAATTTAAATTTAAGTGACTGCCCTGTAAAATGGGCTAAATGGTAGGGGTCGTTGGGTATGGTAGGGGAATGTAGAGCCGGATTCACGCTTAGACCCACTATTATTATGTCTGTGCTGTGTGGGTGGAGCCCGGCTGCATTGCTAAGTGATTTTGGCCAAGGTTTGCGTTTCAAGCCTACTGCATCACTCTTGTGGTTTCGCCTTCTCGGTCCAGATCTGATCAGCCCAGTTTCTCACAGGGGAGATGAAAATGACGGATGATGATCCGGAATGTTGTTTTGTGTCATATTTTTTGTCCATGTCCCTGGATTTTGTTGTGGAACCCTGCTATTTACCTACGTGTTTAAGTGCACATCGTCTCATCCAGGGCTTTGGAGCAGGATTGGCACAGAAGCCTGTCATTACAGCCCATTCGCTCCGGGACTGTCAGGAAAGGAAGGGAAAAAACAGGGGGTCTGCCTTCTCCTCCAGGAACTGTAGGCTGCCCGAATTCAGGTGCTGCATCCTTCTTAGGTTGTATTTGAAGACCGAATGTATCACAGTGACCCGGCAAAGCTGTCCCATTTCGACGGCTTTTTCAAATCAAGCCTGGAAATGCATTATTCTTTTGCCGAGGTCCCAAGAATCTTTGCACAAACCTTATGATAGATGCAGCCTACAAAGGCTACATAGACCGCATCCCTTGAAGGATGCAGCCCTGAATTTGGACACAGTGGCAGTCTCTCTTTTGGGGGGGGGGTTAGGGAGGAAAAAGATGGGAGGTTGTCCTTCTCTCCATGGAGACGCAGCCTCTCTGGGGGGATGAAGGTGCACTGTTTTGGAGTTTGCTCAATGTTTATGGGAAGTACCTACCTGAGATCATCGTAAAATGACACACACATATTCTGACAGCATTAGTTTGCAGGGACATGTTAGCATTCACTTAATTCATGATTCAGTTCGCGATATTACGTTTTACGTTTCGAGTTTCCTACAGTTACTTCTTTTAAAAAAATGAAGAAAATTCATTACCAAAAATGCTACATATTTTCTCATTCTTTATCAACTTTGCCTGTTGTCATTGTTTTTACAACAGATCTGGTTTGATCACGCATTAGTGAATGTGTCTAAAATGTATATTGAATAGTCCAAAATGGAATCCAATTGGGCACTTCTGAATTAAAATCTAATCTAATTGTGAGGTCAGGGCCAATTTCCAGCCCTAAACAATACCCATATGTTCCTCAAATAAAAAGATTGTCATTTATGTTTTGGTGCACATCTGTAAATTATAGTCTGTCTAAAACATGGCATGTGAGTTTTTATTTTCAGCTACTCTTTTCAGTTAGTTTTTTCCAGCCATATTTTGTGCTTTGAAAGAGACAGGCTGGTTTGTTTTCAAGGAATTATACCCATAAAAACCTTTGGTCTTTAATCATTTTCAAAATTTGTTTCCAGTAACTCTTCATTTGTTAAATTTGTGTTCCATTTAGAGCTTTTTAATCATCTATCCAAATTTAGAAAGCTGCTTTATAGTGTTTCATATCTCATTTCTATTGGATTGATACCGAATCGAATCAGATTGAATTGAATTGGTAGCTTGTGAATCAGAATTGAATTGAATTGGCATCTGTGCCAGTTCCTTGCCTTAGTAGGATCAGGATCCTTTGGCCCTTAAATATGGGCATCACACTTCTTCTCCCTGCCCACACCCTGGCAGGATGCGCATGAGTGGCTATGAGTATGTAATGTTTTATGCTGTAAGGGATTTAATCTGCCTGTTCACGAAGTTACCTATAACTGCCACTTATTTAGACCCATGTGTGCACTGTGCAGTGACTGTTTTGCAGTGACGTGTAACACTCCAACCATGAGCTCGGCCTGCCACTCCCCTGCCCTTACCCTCCTCTCTCCCATATTGCTACGGGGCCTCTTCAGTGTATGTTACACACACTCAACAAACGCAGAACAGCACACCACCTGAGGAAGTGGTTAGTGGCTTCCTCCCGGCCGCTACGGAGGGGAAGCTAGCTTAGCAACACCCAGATTGCATGGGGCGCATTGTTCTGGTACCAACTGCAGTGTTGTGGAAACAGCTGCTTGTCGCCCCGTATTTCTTGTTATTTTTTCTTTCTCTTTTCACTGCACATCATGTTGTACTAAAGAGATTTAACATCAGAGGGAAACAGCCACAACATGTCAGGAGATAAATGGCCATCCTCTCCTCTGGGATTCCCTAGGGGGGTTATGGATAAGGACCATGGAGTGGGGGGAGGGGGTCTGTGTGGGGAGGGAGAGGGAGTTTGCACGGTAGAGCTGTTTGTTATGCAGCTGCATCTTTGAGTCCCTGAAGCCAGATGCTGTTTTTTCTTTTTCTTTCGTCCTAAATGCTTTAGCATCTCGTGTAAAACGGCTGTTCACAGTAACACCTGCTCCATGTGCTCTGGCCACATCTGCTGCTCGCCTTTCTGCACGTTTATTAACTGTGCAGTCTACTGTGTGCTTTCAGTCTGGATGGAGGCCGTCAAGATGTGAGTCTGTCTCTCTATTGGCTGGAAGGAGGGGTGCGCACTGGGCTGTAACGGTACACATATTCATCATGTGCTGTTTGATTACGTCATTTTCAGTTTGGAATGCACAATGAAACGAAGGAATACATTTCTTCACATGGGCAAAAGCTAAATTCAGAAGTAGATGTTCAACACATGTGCTAATTATCACTGTGAGTTGGTTACAACTAGTGCTGGTTATAATTGGGGGTTTGGGAACATTTTGGTTTCCCAATAAATTACATCAGCACTGGAGAGAGAACATAGTCGAAAAAGACCAAGAGTATCTTTCGACCCTGATACATTGCTGGAAACACATCCAACATACCAATTGATTCAAGATGACATTATCTGAGTTTGTGTGCATCCAGAGCAAGGCAGAAACAACCTTTGCAAGTTAGTTTCCTTGTGACACTTAAAGTGCCAGGACATTCAGACTGGGCTAAAAAATATAACTAATTTTATAGGGATGTTTATCACTACAGGTGTGCAGACGTACTCGGTAGTGGAGAATGCCAGATTTAGATGGGATTTTGTCAGTTATGACTGTTATGATGCAGTTTTCTTTTTGAATTTTTATTTTACATATACAATTAAGCACCTCTGTGGTTTGGTTTGGTTATTTGGATTGCCTTTGGTTTACAACTGTTCCTAATTGTGTTTGTGTCGTCATAAGGTTTAATAATAATTCATTTAAAAACAAATTCAGTTTTCCCTGCATTACATAAAAACACACTGTACAACCCACTGTTTATATATTTACTATGGAATTTCCTATGATACATTCTCTGACATGTCTGTCTGTCCTCCCGTCTGTCCATCTATCTCTTTCTATCTAACCCTTCAAGTGTTTGGTTTTACTTCATGGTATCACTTACATGTGTCACTACATGGACACACATCTGCAGTTTCCATGAGGGGTCTTTTGTGGTTGGCCTGTTTCTAGGTAAGTCTTGGTTCTCTAGGAAACCACAGGATTTAAGGAGCCATGCTTCATTACTCATAAAAGAGATTGCCATAGGATTTGAGTGCTCTGTGGGTCTGTGTAAGGTTTGGGGGGGGCTCAGGGCTCGGACTAAATGCAAGCACACACATGCACTAGCACGCACACACTCTCTTTCTCTCTCTCACACACACACACTTATATTCATATCTTTGTGGGGACGGTTTATTCATTTCTATGGGCATAACCCTATTCCCAACAATGACAACAATGACCCCTACCCAGCCCTAATGTTAACCGTAAGTAACCAAGCAAAATACTTTTGACTTTTTTTAGTTTTTTGAACGCAGTCTGTGATTTTTATAAAATTGCGTTTCCCCTTTTGGGCACTGAAAAAATGTTATAGGTTTATAACAGGGGATATTTGGTCCCTACAGTGGTATGTATACATGACCACACACACTTTTGCAGTCTTGGCACTTGGCTGCTGTAATGAGGTTATTTATTCTTCAGAAGAAAAAAAAGCTGAAATATGGTGGTTTTTCACCACATTCTAAGTTTTACAAAAATGATGGTTTTATTCAAATAAAATCCTGAGCTGTAATCTGAAGGGTTTTAAGCTGGGTGACTATCATTCTGTAGAAAGCATTTTAATGTCTCTTATCTGCCTTATCTCCCTTTCTGAAGCTTAACCTACTTTTCTTGGCTTTTTTTTATTATTAACATTGGACAAATCTGTACAAGCGTGAGGAATTCCTGTGCATTTCAGTTTAGGAAGGCAGTGGATGTTTGAGCAGTATTTTGTCAAGTTAGTCACGGTAAAATTAGACTCGTCAGGAGTTGTCTGTGCAGGATCAGTGCTAATCTGTGTTGGAATGATGACCTCCCCCAAATCCCCCCCTCTACGCCATGCCTGTTCTTGCGCTCCATATTTGTTTACACATGGATTCATTTTTACAGACCCGTGTGGAACATCACCACTCTGAAGCTGACCGGCTTTGATGTGGCAAGGTAAGACCACAATGGTTTGCATGGATGATCATGGTATTGAAGGCACATTGTGTGTCCTTGTTAAGTTCATGATTAGATACTCTAAATAGGCCCCATTTCTTAAAGAAGTAATTTCAGTATAGCTTGGGGTAAGGGATCATGTTAATTATTAATGCCAAGTGATGTTTCGGACGTTGGGTTGGAGTATGGCTGTGTGGAAAGATCTCCTTGTGGAAGGTAGGGGTGTAAGGAAATATTTATACACTTCTTCAGTATCGCATTGTTTTGTGATACTGTTTTGATTATCAAAAACACTGTATCCATTTTTATTAATAGTTTAAATTAATAGTCCAAATATTCGCGGCAGACAGTGGTTTATTTTGTGTTGTGTTTTAAACCCTGACTGCTAGATATTCAATTTATTATTATATAGCGCCTTTCACAACACAGTCGTCCCAAAACGCTTTACATGGATGTGTTGTGATACATTAAACATCATTAGAGAGAGTGATACAGAACAGGGAAAAAGGAAGGAAAGAAATTAAATAAAGAAAGCCAGAAGACAACAGAGGAGAGGAACCAAAAATTCCGAAGTAAGGACAAAGAAAAAACTCTGGGGGTCCAAGGGCAACTGGCTGCCCAACCCCCCTGGGCATACTAACATTACTGAAAACAGAAAAGAATGGAATTACTTGCTTACTAAAAGCAAGGTGTAAGCTGTGACTAAGGATCAAGCCAAAGTCCATCAATGAGTCTGTTATCCACGTTGGCCTGTGTAGGGTGAGCGCTTGAAGGCTGCACCCACAATGCAAATGGGACCTACGAACTGTATCAATGTCACCCCTCCATGACACTGAACAAGGACTCCAGCTCAGATGGTGCCCACCCCAGGCACCACCCTGACATGTGGGAAGCCAGACAGCATGGATGGTCAGAACATGCTTTGATACATTAATGGTCAAGCATAGTAGATAAAAAATAGCATGTACAGCAGCACCAGCAGCCATAGTTACTGAGTTATGTGTTAGGTTGCAGGTAAGCTAAACTGAAGTAATAGATCTTCAGTCGAGATTTAAAGACTGAGACTGAATTGGCATCCCGAACATAGGCTGGTAAACCATTCCACATCATAGGAGCGGTGTAGCAGAATGCTTTACCACCCACTATCACTTTATTTATATGTGGTACAACAAGGAAACCTGCATTCTGTGATCTGAGTGGACAATGCGGCTTGTAGTTCAGTCAGGTAGGTGGGAGCTAGACCTTTAAGTGCCTTATATGTAAGTAGGAGAACTTTGAAGTCAGCTCTAAACCTAACAGGAAGCCAATGCAGGGAACAAAGAACAGGGGTTATGTATTCAAACTTCCTGCTCCTGGTAACAATTCGAACTGCTACCTTTTGAATATGCTGCAAGGTATTTAATGTGTAATGTGTGCTCCCAGATAACAGATCATTACAGTAGTCTAACCTATTGTATACAAAGCCATGTATCTCTCTATCTTGTATAGTTAGAAATTGTTGCAGTTTGGCGATGTGTCACTGTAGGAAGCGTACCTTCAATACTGTATCCACATGTGATTTGAATGAGAGGCTTGTATCTAAGATGTTATGGGCTGAGCTGCTGAGGGAAAAGTTCAACCCTTTGGAGTGGAGTGTGGAGATTATGAAATTTGCGTTGCGTGACCGTTAAGTTATAAAAGGTTTTCAGCTGACTGCGTACAATTATCTGACACTTAAACATTGATAACGATTAGTCAAATACAACTTAAACTACTTCAACACCGTTCACTTTTAAGTATTTCTAATAGGATAGAATGGTCAACCGTGTCAAAAGCTGCACTAAGGTCCAGAAGCATTAGCACAGTTGCACTGTCAGCATCAGTTTCCATTGTTATGTCATTTACAACTTTAGTTATGGCAGTTCCAGTGCTGTGTCCCAGACGGAAGCCTGACTGGAACCTATTCAGTATGTCGTGTCTCACCAAGTACGAGTGAAGCTGAGCAGCAACTATCTTCTGCAGAACTTTTCACAAAAATGGTCCGTTGGAGATCGGTCTGTAATTGCTGAGCTCCTGTGGACCCAAACTTGGCTTCTTCAGTAATGGCCTGATTACTGCTACTTTAAATTGGTCTGGAACATCACCTGATGACAAGGATGCATTCATTATGGCAGTTCTAGGTCTTGCCAGAATTGCCAGGGATTCTTTAAGAAGCTTAGTATGGATTAGGTCCAGTGGACAAGTGGTTGGTTTGATCTTAACTATAATAATTTTTAGCTCTCAATCATTAATTAATTCAAAAACATTAAGGGTGTGTTCACGTTCAGCTTGTATTGGAGTTAATAGCAATGTTGTAATCAATCTTCAGCACTCCACTCCAACAGAACAACATAGACTGAGACAGGAAAAGGCATCAGGGCATACCACCAACATTAGAACTAGCAAACCTCGCTGACTAGTAACATTATATGGTCTTGCATTCCTTATACTATGACAGTTTTCATAAAATTAGATTTTAAAAATTGCAGCAAATGGGAGGGTCCCCGCTACTTACAGTTAATTCATACTTCACTTTTAGTCACACATGAGGAGGAGTGATGTGAATTTTGACATCAAGGGTTGGCTGCAGATGGCTGTGGTCAGTGTACGTGTTGCCCAGTTTTTTTTTTTGTCTAGCGGAAATTGTGCGTCTTCATGCATTGACTACACATGAGCAAGATTATTGACCGACTAGATATTCCCAGTAGGTGGCAGCACTGAATTTCATAGATCGGTGGTCAACAATGAAAAAGTGAAGGAAGAATAATTGTTGTCTCTGTTGTACTAGTTATGGTGAGCAGCTGTATGAGGAGGGCCAGAGTTACCCACATATCAAATTCTTCAAACTGTCCAAGCATTACACCACAGTATACAATATTTTAAAAAGCAAATATTCAGACATTTAGAAACCTTGTCGATAAAATTCAATGTGGGGATCGTCGCTAATTGTGTCATAAGGATTTCAAAATACAGCAGTATGTTTTATATATATATATATTACAGTATATTACTGTATTACCAGCCAAGTCTAATAACTTTAAATCTGTTCATAGAAGTTTACCCGTTTCACTACACTGCTTGTATCTGTGTTTGTTGCAATACATCTGCCCGTTGCTGGTCTAGTGGAATATTTTTGCTCTATGCCTACACTGGCTGCAACCAAACATAGCATGAACACAAGCTGCCGCATGCCCAACCATCCTCAGCTAAAGGTGCATGTGGAAAAGTGAAGTATGAACGGGCCTTCTGAGGTCCCTGCTGCTACTATATTCTAGGTATGAGCACAGCCTGTAAACCCTTCAAGTGCAAGAGCTTGCAGGTTACTAGATATGTGCCCTTCTATTTACATTTAACCATAGGCATGTTTGTAAAACAGAATTGCCAGTATGAGAATTGACTCAGTGGTGTACACATTATAGTTTAAGATGGCTGACTTGTGCTTCTCAGATTTATTTTTGGATTGTACCCAAAGACAGTGTTGTCATGCATAGGGTTGCAAAGGAGTGGAAAATTTCCGGAAAGTTTCCATGGAAATTTTAACAAGGACATTTTGGGAAATTATTATGCACCACCAACTGGTAGTCATTTTGGAGAACACAGTTTTGTAGATACTATTCATTTCTACTTTCTACTACTTATATGCTCACATTTGAGTATACAGAAGATGAGGTGAAAGACCAAGCTGCAGTAAGTATGCAAAGGGGTGGAATATATCTGGTAAATTTCCAAAAACTATCCAGAAACTTTCCATGGGAAGTCAAGCTGCGGAATTTTGTAAATATTCAAAATTGGAATGTTTGGGTGTTTTTACGCACACATATTACTCACAAGCAATTGGTTACACAATTATCACTATTATTGTCCTCAAGTTTGGCGTCTTGCGATTATGATGGTAAATGTATGATTTCTGTGTGTCTGAGTGTCTGAGAGTCTGTGAGTTATTTTTAAACTCAATCAGTGCAGCATTGCAAGATGTTTTTTCCAACTACATTTAAGATCCCTCTTATAGGCTGACCTGCAATTTTGAAAATTTCCAGTTGATTCCCATTAATTCCCATATATTCCTGTTAATTCCCATGAAATGTTTCCCACTTTGAAAATTCCCAGAATTTTGCCACCCTAGTCATATGTTTCACACTGAGCTGTTCTGGAGATCCTCAGGATGTTTATGTCTTGATTGATCCTCCAGCTCAAGCATTCACTGCCTTGATGTAACTGGCTGCTTTAAACAGAGGTAACAAGCCGAATGTGGTCTTCAGGCTATTAATGTGCTTTCTTTTTCAGTTGCGTTCATTGCAGGAGAGTATTAATTCTCGCTTTTCATCTGAACCAATACGAAACTCGTGTGAAATTCTCAGTAGGCCGACAGTTAGACTCTAACCACAATAATTTTTCCTGCATGGGTGACACTTGTAAGGCCCCCCAAAGGCATCTCGCAGTTCGCAGTGATGCTTTCAAAAGCTCATCAAGGGCTTATGTAGGTCAAGAGCTCTTGAAGGTGAGGATCAAAGTGTTTTTACATAACTCACTCACAGTCTGCCAATTATATTAAATAATTATTAGGTGCAGGGCAGGTGATGTAACGCGAGGCTGTAATCTGTAATACACAAAGACAGGACCCTGCCTTATACCCTGTGCTGCCAAGGGGTAACCTCCAGAGTACCCTGGTGACCCTGACCAGGATAAGCAGTCAGGAGATGGATGGATGGGGAAAGGCGATGTTATAGTTAACTCTATATGTCTGGTTTTGCACTTTCAGTCTGAATGCTTCAGGGCCTCCAGCTGAAAATGCAGTGTTTGTTGTGTCTAGAAAAGGTTCTGGAGGCCTAATGCCCTACTGCTCTCTGCTCTGTGACCAGCAGGGGTGCGGCCAGCCGAAGATGACAGAGGAGGTGATTGTTGTGGCCAAATTTGACTATGTGGCCCAGCAGGATCAGGAGCTGGATATCAAGAAGAACGAGCGGCTCTGGCTACTGGACGACTCCAAGTCATGGTGGCGTGTGCGTAACTCCACCAACAGGACGGGCTTTGTGCCCTCCAACTATGTGGAGAGGAAGAACAGTGCCAAGAAGGCCTCCATCGTCAAGAACCTGAAGGACACCTTAGGTAAGAAGCTTGGTCACCGTTAGTCTCGTAAAGATGAAGGCTCACAGTTTACTTTGTAAAAAAGTGAATGTTCATGTATTTGTCTGTGTTGTCATCAAATATAGACATCAGTGAGGAACAATGCTTATAGGGTTATCTGAGAATGTTAGACATAAATGGTTGCCAGACATGGTTTAGTTATCAGTAAGTTAAAATACATGCAGGGACTATTAACGTTAATGTCTGTTTGAATGCTTGATACTGTCTGATATTGTTGTCTTGTTCCTGGTTTGCTTGTGTGTATTTTTATGTTTAATAAAACCCAGGAAACAACTTGCATAAAAAACCACAAAAAACACAAATCCAGATGCTCTTAATATGCAAAAAAAACAAAAAAGCAGAACAGCTACAAGCAGTAGCAGTGAAACTGTTGCCGTTGGGTTCAGTTTCTTTTGCTGAGGCTGACTTGTATTGGTGAATGATACCTCAGTCGTTGAACTTCCTGTCAGCCGTGGAACAGAGCTGTACCATTTCGTGGTTTGACTTTGTCATGCGAGTGCGCCGAGTGACGGTCCCCACCACGTGCACTCAGGATTCGACCACATGTGTGTGCAGATCACTGAGCTTGGCATTAATTGGGCCATCTGAGTGAAATTTTCCCAGATCAGGGGCGATGGTGGACTATCTTGGTTTAGCAAAACCCCCAGTCCATAGAACCACCTGGATCTTCTGCTAAATTGGAAACTTGTTTGGATCTTCAGCAGAGCAGCACAGTTATTGACATATTGTGTTATGTCTATAAGGAGCTTGATGACAGGACCCAGACTCTCGGTGACCCTACTGCTGGCCCAAACTTTCTCACACCACTGGCTGTAACTTACAGTACAGGAATGGATCAGAACAGAATATTGGATGGAATCGACGTACTTATGGTCTGGGTATTCATGGTGTTGCTGAGGGTTCTGTGGTCAACATAAAGGACCCATATTACATCCTGAGCTTCAGTAATGCAGCATTCCATTTACCTTGGAAGTCAGAGCTGGGAATGATGTCACATCCAAGTTAACTGTGTTCCAATACAAGTCGGAAAGCCATTTAGCAATACCAATTCTACCCAGGTTCATTGTCAGTAAGTGTTTTCAGTACCAGTTGAGAATGTATTACTCAGTATTTTGCACATACATAGACAGTAGCAATATGTCCACAGATGTACTGTGTGTACAACCCGATTTAATGAGGCACTATATTACCACAGCTATCACTTCTCTTGATGAAGGGTGCAGCCATCTTGAATTCTGAGATTGAAGGTTGTAGAGATTCCTCTGACTTTCCAAGTCGGAAGTCCGATTTCAGGGGGCATTCCAGTTGAAATTTTCAATTGGGAACTAGGAAATTCTGACTTACCAGTTCAAATGGAACGCACTGTAAAATTTCTGCCCGTGATGGAATTGTCAACACAGTATTTTTGGCCCTCCTACAAATATGCCAGTTGATTTCTAATTTCGAGCATCCACATTCACGCATAGGCACAGCCTTAGCTGTATGAAATTGTCCTCTTCAGAATCCATTGGAAGGAACCCAGAAAGGTACAAAACCAGACGATTTCTATGATAACAAGGAACATGCTGAACCAGGACATGATTGGCAAATGCAGGGCAATTAGTGTAATAAGGGAGCAGACTTCATAGGAGACTGGGGAATGTGTGCTCAAATTCTCATTTTGAAAGACCAAACCCTAGGATTTCCTAGGAGGCTCCTCTGCTCCCATTGGCTGGAGAGAGTCACATGGGCAGGATTGGGCACACCTCTGCTTATAGCTGAGGTCCTCGGTGTACATGAGATTGTAGTGCAGTCATAGTGGGGAGACGTGTGGCATTGGAAGGCTCCGCAATGGACATGACAAACATTTTCAAGCATTTTTTTCGTAAGTTTAATCTTATGTTGATGCCATATGAATCTTATGACACATTGTGTTTTAGCTGCTATCAGACCTGATGTTGTCCATGACGTGACAGTGTCTTGCTTAAGGAGACTATCAAACTGTAGAGGTCAGTCTGACTAGACTGCTCTCATGGATTCTGTTACTGAGTAGATGTAAAGCCTGCGGCAGCCTGTAATTTCCTGGTTTTCATATCTCTTCCTTTCCACGCACATTCTGGAATGTTCTGTATCATTGCCTGTGACCTGCAGCCATGTCAGAATGCTAGTAAATGTGTCTGGCATGGTTGTACCACCTGACTGCTCTGTGCTGTCCTGGAGGGACAGCGTCTCTCACTGCTTCACTGAATCGCTTCTTTAACTTTTATTGTTCCAAACGTGGCTTGTCTTTGTTTTCTGTAAGCGCTCGCCGTCTTTATGCCTGTCACTGCACTTTGAACCCAATGTGGGAAGCGCTTCTGTCTCAGACTGACAGACTGTGTCTTTTTAAAATCCTCGTAATAAGTAATGTCCATGCGTGAGGTGCTGCATGGGCTAGTCTGTGTTCATTTGTGCTGCCTCATCAAGAGTTGGGATGTATTTCTGGGTGAACCAGGCACCCTTAAACTCTCCACTGTCAAACTGAGAAGCTGACAGTGCCCTGTCTGAACATCAAAATA
Source organism: Gnathonemus echidnorhynchus (assembly GCA_026776725.1). Lineage (NCBI taxonomy): Eukaryota > Metazoa > Chordata > Actinopteri > Osteoglossiformes > Mormyridae > Gnathonemus > Gnathonemus echidnorhynchus. The sequence goes on from JAODJU010000001.1 coordinate 15,878,589, forward strand.
ATGAGCATTTATGCAGGATGTTTCTCTCGATTTAGCGGATGTTTGCAGTTCAGGCCAGATGTCTTTCTCTTGAGTCGTTTCCCTCCGGGATCCAGGAGGTTACGGTTTGGGGGACCTTATAGCTTTAATCAGGAGCATCTGTCCCCAACCTTCTCTCTTGAATTTTTCCCACTTTTTTTCTTAATTTATTTTCCTCCACAACATGGTGGAAAAGGTTTTGAGTTGGATCATAATAACGGGTAGAGAATTATAATGGTAAAAGCAGATCTGGGATATGTTTCCTATTTCAGCCTAACGTTCCTGCAGGCTGTCCCCTGCTCCTATTGTCTCACAGCCGTCAGTGCCTTTCTCTCTTTTATTTGTTTAGTTGGTTTTTTCCTGTCTGCCCCTCAAATATGATGCAGGTCCTCACGTAGCAGGAAGTGAGAGTGTGCTTTCTGAAACCTGGCCTTGTGTACCTTAAGGTCTGGAGTTTGGCTTTCATATAGCTATGATTCATTAATTTAATCTCTGGGTGCATTACAGCATGTCCTGATACTGCTATAGCGACCACACATATGTGTGATCATAGTTGACCACTAGGAAGAAGCCAGAGTTTCTTTGACAGCAATTCTAATGTCATTAAACGGTTGCATCTACATCTGACAAGCTTGGAAGTGATTAAATTTTAAAAAAATACCGAATGATTAATTAATTTATATTTATATTATTGGATTGTAAAAACACAAAACTGAAGTTAATTTTGAACTGGTTCTGATTCTCATACAGACCTTTGGGTATTTTCAGCTGATTGTACGGTCACTGTTTGGGTTTTGTCTGAATCGTCAGCTTGTGTTTGTGTTGCGCCGAAAATCATGTGTTTGGAATGTCACAAAAGAAATTAGGTAAGAAATTCCGTGGCGTCCAAACACTAATGTAACATAACATGTTGTTTAAGTGCAAATAGTTAATTGCCACATTGTCCATAGCCCATGCTCAGTCCCATATGATAGGCTAGTGTTAGGCAGAGAAAGCAGACCTTCTTGACAGGAAGTGTGCTTTGGGATTTGGCCAGACTGCTGAGGACTGTTAAACTTTGAGATTCATGAAACATCCGCTGTAGTAATCTGCTCAAAATGACCTGCCTTATTATCTAGCTTCAGTTAAAAAGAGTCCTTGCTATTCTGGCTTTTAAGGACATTTTCTTTTTTGAAGAGTGTGTGGTTCAGCAGGTTAGGACTCTGTCGCTGGTTTGAACCCCAGAACTGGCAGAGAAATTGGCCCCAACCAATTTCCCCAAGAGGATGAATAAAGTATCACTATTCTACATTCTGTTCTATTCTGCTGTGGACAATGCAAAGCTCAGTTTACTTATTAGTTTGAGGTTAATGTTACAACAACAGGATTTTCAACCCAAAAGACTTGGGCACCACCACATGGAGATGTAGAGGTTATTACTAGGGCTGCATGATTCTGAAAAAAATGTGAATTTTTTGAAATGTGATTCTTTTGCTTAGAATTGAGATTGCGATTCTCTAACATTTTTTTTTTCTTTCTTACGTTTAAACTCATATTGCAAACTGCAACTGGAAACCCAACAAAACATGACTGTGCCTAACATATGATTGATCCAGGACTGGCATATGACAACAGAAAGGAAATGCTCAATTGGCCATTCAGTTAGGGTAACCAAAACAGCCATACCAAAAGTTCCAGTACCAAAAGTGCCAGTGGGGTACTTTCTAGTACTTTGGGGTGGGACTTGAAATGCTTTTTTTGTCGAATAGAATAGAATAGAATAGCCACTTAATTTTCATTCAGAACATACACCGGTTAGTGCACATCAGAACGAAATTACATTGCATTGACTCACCATCAGCCTAGCAGAGTGTGTTAATACTAGAAAAAACTTAAACTTAAAAATTATAGAGTCTAAATAGAAAATAAATAGGAAATAGAATATAAGTGGAACTAACATAAAAATATGTTAAGTGCAGTATAGCAGCAAAAACCAGTGTATTTCACCGTTTCGGTTATAGTGCAAGACATATAGTGCAAAAAGTTCATGAAAAAGTGACGTGCATGGATAGAGAGGGGCGGAGTGTGGGGAGGGGTTGCCAAAAGTTATTAAGAGTTCAGGAGTCTAATGGCTTGAGAAATGAAATTATTAAAGAATCTGGCCATTCTGGTCCTGATGCTGCAAAGCCTCTTCCCAGAGGGCAGCAGGGAGAAGAGTCCATGGTGGGGATTATGCAAATATCCTGCCTCTGAAACGCAATACCAACACAGTTTTGAAATCAGTTGCAAACTCAGAAAACAATGATAAACAACATAATAATAAAAATAATATAATAATAATAATAATTTGTCCATCATTATTGATTATTATTAAGTGACCCAAGCTTTAACTGTGCCCTGATCGGAAAAACCCCGAACAAGATCAGGATAGCATGACAAGAAACATAACATAGTATATATGACATACTAGCATAGCACAGTATTGGGAAATTTCTAAGTATTGCAATGTGATTTAGTTGTAATAGATATTTTACTATTTATAAAACAAAAAAGGAGTTCAACATAAATTCTTTGAAATCTGTCTAGGAGTGATGTAAACAGCCAGGATGAAAATGATTATGATTGTCTCAGAGAATACATGCAGCACTCATGCAAAAGCAGCATTTTTTTCCTATGAAGAGTAAAAATGTTTTAGCGAAACGTAAACACCCTGCACTATAATGTCCGTATATAGAATTGAAAGCAACAAAAAGCCTGATCTTAATCTAGTTGACTGGCGAAGTAAGAATTGCAAGTGCACAACATGTGATGTTGGTATTAATATCACACATCGACCAGCCCTATAATACACAGCCATTTATCAAATTCATTACAAAATTCCCCGCCTCACTTTGTGATGTCATTCAGTGCCAGTATCAGTTTTTATGCCAGTGGAAAACCACCTTGAAGTACCGTACTTTTCGTACTTTCTTGAAGTAAGGTAAGTAAGTAAGTAAGTAAGTAAGGAAGATACCTGACGTGCCTTTTAAAGAGACTGCAGAATTAAGGGACGCTTGAGACTCTCTGGTGAAAAGTAGGAGCGCTTGTTTTGATCCGGCTGATGTAGGTCTAATACAATGCATACGAACTGTTGTAATTTAGAAATGAGATCTCATACAGGTGTGAATCAAGATCGAGGTTTTTTTACGATTAATCATGCAGCCCTAGTAATTACTGTGAATGAAGTTTAACAGTGGTGTCTGTTCAAAAATTATTCTTTTAAAATCTATTAAGCATGAAGGAAGAGAGGATGGCTCTTTCAATGTGGACAGCTCCTGTTGCTGTGGACGGTGCCTGTGTTTGTGTTCTGAATGCTGGGTGGGTATTTTAACGTGGAAGGTGCCTGTGTTTGTGTTCTGAATGCTGGGTGGGTATTTTAACGTGGAAGGTGCCTGTGGTAATATTCTGAACGCTGCTCATGTTTCAGACTTGCCCTCCCCTCCTCTCCTTTGGCCCTGATCTATTTTTAGGGGGCACATTGTTTTCATACCCTGTCAAATCGGATGTAGCTCTCTCTGGGAAATGATCATTCGTCCGCTTCCGAACCAAGTGCTCCATAATTCAGGGGAGCTGGAGCACCGATTTCAGGCATGGTGGGAGGGCACAGGCTGTGTGTCCATGCAGTGAAAGCTGGGCCGGTATGCAGAAAACTTCTCAGAGTAAAATTTCACTCTTAAATGCGTCACAATTCTAAGAGTGACGTGATTTTGCTCCTACTCCCAG
>JAODJU010000001.1:15886680-15903339 GCA_026776725.1 Gnathonemus echidnorhynchus
TTACTCATGATAATTTTCCCCAAATATCAGATTTTTCCTGTTACTAAAACTTAATTTGAGCCTGAAAGGGTTAATGACCGAAGTATGTCCGACTGCTACAATAGATTGCTATACAGCTGTTTTCAGTATTTGGCTTTTTCCGGTTGACCTATTACGTCACAGACGTAAAAAAATAATAAAAAAAAAATAAATAAAATAAAATAATAAATAATAATAATGGATGTGTGGACAAATGACATGACATAAGCTTTAATTACAATCTGGTCGGAAGAACGGATACAACAAATTTTTCAAATATTGCAATGTGATTTTGTTATAATAAATATTGGGGTATTTATGAAACAAATTTCTCACGCACCCGTCTAGGAGTGATTTAAACAGAAAGGATGAAAATGATTATGATTGTCTCAGAGAATACATGCAGCAGTGGAGGTAAACTTTAAACTGAGTTTTAAACATATACTAGATAATCTTGAAAAGGAATAATCATTAAAAATGCAAAACATGGTAGATTGTTTTTCCTATGACAGAGTAAAAATATTTTAGCGAGACTTAAACTCCCTGCGCTATAATATCTGTACTAAATTGAAGGTAAGAAAAAGCCTGATCTTAATCTAGCTGACTGGTAATGTAAGAATTGGATGTGCATAACATGTGATGTTGGTGTTAATATGGCACGTCATCCAGTCCTATAATATATTACATAATATATTAATATATACAGTCATTTTTCGATTTCAGTACAAAATATTCCGCCTCACGTTGTGATGTCGTTCGGTACTGGTACCAGTTTTTACGCCAGTGGAAAATCAACACCTTGAAGTACCATACTTTTGGTACCTTCTTGAAGTACCAAAAGTACAAAATCTGGGGCGGTGGAAAAGTGCCCTTTAGTTGAGCGAATTGGGCAGCTTTACAGCGCTGTACATTTCTTACGTACTATACGTCCTCCGCTAGGCTCCGTGCTTCTTCTGCTACTTCCAGGTCAAAACCCGGAGGGGAAACTGTGGAGCATGAGCAGAGCACCTAGGCCAGTTTGAGTCCGATTTAACATATACATGCAGGAGTACATTGACTCCCAGTCACTTTATCTGGGTGTCTTAGTCGGACTTTGAGAAATTCGATTTAGTGTGATTTGTCAGACATATTTACATGTACTTAAAGTCCCGTTTTAGTCAGACTAACACTAATTCGATTTTCTCAGTGTGCATGTTAACGTAGTGACTGTCTCCATAACAGTGTGTCTGCTGATCCCTGCATACCTCGAGGCTCTGGGTGCCTTGGTATGACTGGTGTTTGCGGACGCCCTCACCCTCCACTCCAACTCCACTCTAGTGATTTCCATTTGCTCACACCCTAGCCCATTATTTTCACAAGCTTCTCCCTCTCACAAAGAGATGTTAATAACCCCTGCTAAGTCATGAGCTAACCTCAGAGCTAACAGCCTCTCCTGGTCTCCACAGGGATCGGGAAGGTGAAGCGGAAACCCAGTGGGGGTGCGTCCTCCACTGCCGACCCTGATGTCAGCCCGGACAACGGCGAACGTTCCTTCCAGCTGAATGCGCCGGCGCTGGTCAAGTTCAACTACGCGGCCGAGCGTGAGGATGAGCTGTCGCTGGTCAAGGGCACGCGGGTCATGGTCATGGAGAAGTGCAGCGACGGCTGGTGGCGCGGGAGCTATGGGGGGCACTGTGGCTGGTTCCCCTCCAACTACGTGACAGAGGACCTGGACTGCTCCCCGGAGGCGCCGTCTGTGTCGCTGACAGAGAAGCTGGCCAGCGCGCTCCATGGCAGCCTCGAAAGTAGCGGCCGCACACTGGACGTTGTCCAGGCCCTCTACCCCTTCAGCTCCGGCAACGACGAGGAGCTCAGCTTTGAGAAGGGCGAGGTCATGGACGTGCTGGAGAAGCCCGAGAACGACCCCGAGTGGTGGAAGTGCCGCAAGGCAGACGGGCAGCTCGGCCTCGTGCCCAAGAACTACGTGGTCGTGAGGCAGGACTCCCACGATTCACCCGAGGCCGCAGGGCCACCGCCCCCGGATTGTGACTACATCGAGCCCGCTGCCACCGGCAGCTTTGCCGGCCAGCCGTGGTACTACGGCAGAGTGACACGGCAGCAGGCCGAGGTCGCCCTGAACCTCCGGGGCGGTGACGGCGACTTCCTCATCAGGGACAGCGAATCCTCAGTAAGTTGAATATACCGAATCAAGTCACGGCTCAATTAAGGCATCATGCCCACCAACCAATCATCTCTCATAAAAAGCACAAAAAACACCCTTTTAAGTTTTAAAACACTTTTAATTTAGCAAAATTATTGGTTTTTCTGCCTGATTTATTGTGAATCTTCTTGGGAAATACCTACTTTTAAATGTTAAGGTTTAAAAGCTAAACCAGCATAGCCAAGGCATAACCAGCTTTACAAAAACTAGTCTGTTAGTTTTTGAAATGGGCACAGTGTTCTTTTCTGGAACCTTCCACGATGACGTTGTCTGCAGTAGAGCACACAGTACAGAATCTTAACATACCACTCACCTGTCAGAGGTGATAAATCAATTTTAAGGAACTAAGCCATAATTACCGCGTCTCTTCCCTGAAACCAGGGTGAGACGTAGTGTGTTTCCTGAGAGCCTTCATGGCCGTTTGTAAGCTCTCCCGTTAACCCCCTCCTTCTCTGTCTCTCCCCCTCTAAGCCCCATGACTTCTCCATCTCCCTGAAAGCCCAGAGCAAGAACAAGCACTTCAAAGTGCAGCTCAAGGACGGCCTCTACTGCATCGGCCAGCGCAAGTTCAGCTCCATGGAGGAGCTGGTGGAACACTACAAGAGGGCGCCCATTTTCACGAGCGAGCATGGCGACAAACTGTATCTGGTGAAGGCGCTTTCCTCCTGACTGCATGGGCCCCGTCCTCCTCTCGGGCTGAGAGTGGCGGGGTTCCTATTTGCGATGTCGACGGGCATCACCGTGGACAGACTGGACTAGACCCCTCAGTTTAAGCTGTTTTTGGGATGTATTAGCTCAGTATCAATGTTTCTTTTGTTAAACTTTAATATTTTTATAATATTGTGGGCCATCAAAATGCAATGTATTAAAGTCTTCAGAAATCTGTGCCAAGAATCCTTTTTTTGAATATACTGTGGGGGGTGGGGGTTCAGCATCCCTCACATGCTACTTCCTGTAATGTAACTTGGCAAACCACACATTCTCCTTTTTAAGTACACATAGATCTTTAAAATCACAGTAAAACAAATCAATGGGGTCATTCACTGACAGGAGAGCAGGGAGTCGGGTTGTTTCTCTCTGAATGTGACCTGCAGTGCTGATATTCACATGGTTCCCTCTGTGCCCATAAACACTGCATAATACAGGCAGGTTCCCAGACCAGTACCTTTTGTTATAGGGTGATGCCTGACCCAGAGACCGGCTTTGCGGTGTCATCACTGGCTGTTTTTATGACACCAGAGGGTGTGTTTGGTTTGTGGGCTGTAAATAGGACAGCTTTTAAGTCTTTAAATGTACCATTTAATGCCATGTATGGTTGTTTTAAGAATATGAACACTTCTGAACTGCTCCAGGGAATTTTCTAGTACTACTAATCAGCCTAAACTAGATCCTGGTGCAGAGCTGTAACTGAAGTTGACCTGGTGTTGTCCTCTGCTGTTCTTGTCAGTGTGGCGGGGTGGTCTTTCGTTTGGTCTTCCTAGATGCTGTTTTGGGGGATTGGGCTTTGTAGGTGTCACTGTTGGGGCACATGCTGATTTTCCAGTTGCAATTTTGTGTGGCATTTCCTACTTTGGTTTGGGCTCTCTGGCGCCTTCTAAGCCCTCCTGTCATGTGGTATATTTTTGCATCTTTAATGTGCTGTTTACTGTGTTTGTTCTTCAAGGTCTGTCTCAGGAATGTCCTCGATTACGCACTCACTGCTCGAGTTGAGGCTAATCACTCTGAGCCTGTTTCCTCTGGATGCTGAGTCCATGCTGGTCCATTATGGCTGCTGCGTTAGTTCCTGTTTTCAGGGTGAGATGTCCAGGAAGGTGTAAGGTTCTCATGTAATCTGTTTGGCTGTCAGATTGATCTAAAACATGGCTATGGGTGGTGATTTTTAGAGAGAGGCTGTTTAACCTTGTACAGTTCGAGAGCCTGTCCAACATGTGAAAAGATCCTCTCAGACTTGTCTGAGAACTTTGTCACAATGACATCTGCTTGAGTTGGTCTTCAGTCAATATGAGAAATGATGGTCCAGGTGTATAGTTATTATGCAGAAGGCCAGAGAGATAAAGTGTATGGGAGTATAAATTATCAAAACAATATGAAATGAAACCTCAAGTCCCTGACGTGACAAGTTTTTGCTGAAGGATATTTGGATGTATGTATAAATGGATCCATAATCCCGAGGGAGAGACCGATCGTGCCATTGAATCATTCCTGCCACGTGCCTTACTTACTTGTTTCTGACTCCGCCAAAGGTTTTATTTATCACATGCCTCTCTGTAACTCATCTGTTTTCTATCTACTTTTTGCAGTGCTGGTTGTAAATCTGTGACATGCCTGATTGTGCGTTTTCTGAACCCTTCTCCTTGAAGGGCCACTGTTTTGGTTGAATAACTAAGGTTTGGGAGAAGGCCGATTTACTTGATAAACATTTTCACCTTAAAAGCTAAAGAGTATATTCAACCTCAAGTGACCTTAACGTACTGAAGTCTAAGTTAATTGTGCTGTCATGTGTAGCTAATGAATAATTATCTAGTTGGCTAAATCAAGCTGTTTGCAAATGCATTGATTTTACAATTCCTGATGTTACTGCTGAGGACCATACAGGTCCTTCTCACTCTGAGATACATTCTGTTCGGTTTCGTGTGTTCTGAGCCCTTCACCATAGAGTATTCTTCATGGTGTTTTGCCAGGGCTTGAATGCTTGGTTTATGCAGTTTATATGCCTTGGTCTCTTTGGGGTAGATTTTCCTAGTGGCTCTGGGGGTCCTTGGAGCAGATAAACGGGGTTTACTGTGAAAACTCAAGGTTTTGTGAGTCTGGAGGGGGCAACATGTGTAATGTTATAGAATATATTTGACTCTTGCAATAAATTTACATCTTAAATGACTGGTGTTTTGTTCCTACATGGTCTGAACTGGCAATACAGACACCCAGGCAGAAAAAGACAACCTGTAAATAGTACCTGTCTATCTTATGGAGAACAAGATGGGATATTCTCCATGGGGATCAATAAAGTATTACTGTTACATTCTATTTTCGATTCTAATTCCCCTTACTGTGTGACTTTGTGTGTGTGTGTGTGTGGCCACCAATTGGTTTCTGCACTTTCCCGGGTGCACTGTGACTGCAGATCGGTTTAAAAATACTCCTTAAAAAATTACTGTTTGTTGTTTCCAGGCTTGTATGTATAATACTGTTATCAGGCATAAGCACCTATATGTTAGATGAATCATATGCTGACTGTGGCGATGCTTGGTTTTAGAGGAAGAGTTTGTTCCCTTTGACTATAACATTTCATGTGTACTTTGTGTAGTTTTTGTCCAACTGAGACCCCTGGTGGTAACTTTGAGAAGCACATTAACATTTTTAAGAGATGAAAATAAGCGTGGTAGATTTATCCGGGAAGGTGCTAAGTTAAGTTTTTGTCTACCCCAGTATCCCACTGCCCTGCTGTAATTGTATAACATTAAGGTGATGAACCAGGGCTTTGTGCTGTTGATCATCATGCCCTGTGTTAACTTAGCCCAGCCTGCCGAGGGATCCCTCCCTCGTTAGGGTCATTTACTGGCTGCCAATCTGCTTGCACACCAGCAGGGGGCAGCCTGAGGAAAAATTTGATAAACCTTGCTTGAAGGACAGAGGGCAGCCATTTCTCCCTTTAAAATGACATTTTCTTAGTCTTACTTTTTCAATGACTTTTTTAAAAATCAGTTTCAAAGGAGTACTTTGACTATTATAAAGCATTTTAGCGTTTATGTAATGCTGCAAGCTTCACCCTGTCGTACCAGCTTGCAGATGTTTTTTGTACTAGTCGGTGCTGCTAAATTTCCTTCAATTACAGTTATATAGTGCTGTTGGGCAACATTCTAGAACCGATTAATTAAAACACCCAAGTGTATAAACAGGAAACTTAATGACTTTCAATGATGCTGAGCAGTGGTTTGACATCTCTGGGTGAAATAGCACAATAGAAAATGATTACATTCAGCTCCAGTCAGAACAAATGGGCTTTACCTCAGGAGATAAAAATTTCCTTTAATATACATTTTATTAATGTTTTAACAGTTGCAATACAAGCTGCAACAGTTAAACTTTATGATTTGGCTAACATTTGAACACAATATTGTGAAATACCAGTGCCAATAAAAAGTGCTGAAACAATGCATTTGTTCATGTTATGTATTAAATACAGCTGGGCCTACTTTAAGAGCACCCTTGTGGAAAATTGCAGAAAGATATGGGCACTTTGCTAGCCCATCTACTACTCTAAGATTAAAAATGACCATTGCTCTGCCTAACAGCAGACCAATGGGGTTTTCCCCAGAAATCTCCTGACCTGTTATAGCCACAATGCATGCTGCTCTTTGGGCATTGGTTGTGAAAGGTGATGGGTGCTTGCACTCTTGGATTCAAACCATGCATCGGAGGCTGTGCTTATAGCAGGAGCCCCTGTGTGCAGTTGCTGGTGAGCCATAGGTTTCACCTTTCATAGGCTGAAGCAAAGAGACAAACCTGCATGACCAGGAGGGCTTATGAATGCACATCAGCACCTGCTAGCAGGATGTGGGTGAAGCCAGAGAAGGAAAGAGACAATACTGGTCTTGACTAGAATTCATAATGGTACAACTCTCCCTAGTAGAGACATTTAAAAACCATTCACGATGACCAAAACCAGCCACCTGCTTGCATGTTAAAGCCTTTAGCTCACAGATCAATCATGTCTGGACATCAACTCATACGCTAATGCAGCTGAAACGTAAGGAAACAGGCAGCATTTCACAGGCAGAGAGCAGCAGGATGTTCAAGCAGCATCTGCAGCCAATGCTGTCCAAAGCAAGAGCAGATGGAGGAGCGAGCCATTACTCCCACAAAGCCGCCCCCCAAGTGTGGCAGGCGATTCCCATTTAACAGTACACACCTAACTTGTTATAACATTTGCCGTGGGAGCCAGAGAGGGAAGTCATACAGGGGAGGGCTGGCACAATGAAGAAATTACTTCAAGATTACTTTAATTGGCTATTAAACTAAAAGCTGAAAGCTGTCGCCAGTTCATTAGGAGGCATTTCGTGACTGGCATAATGGACAGCACGAAGCCAAGTTCTGCTTGACACTAGAACAAAAACAAGGATCTTGGTACCATTCTGTATGAAGACTTTATTCCCTTATACACAGTATTTATACACTTTATATAGCGGTTACACTAGTATAAGGGTTTACCAGTCTATACAGTAACAGTTTTGTCTGAGTATTGTCAACTACATCTATAGTCCTTCAAGAGTGAAGCTTTTCTGCAAAAGGAGGAGCAACTCCAAGTTAAAGGTTCTAACATGACCAGAATGGAGGACACAGCCAGAGTCAGAAGTGTTGATAGCACATGTACCATACAGGGTTTACACCCCCAATCCAGCAACACTGGACTTCATCTTCACTTGAGGAAGGAGTCCAGCTTTTTCTGAATGTTGTCAAAAGAGTCCTCTCCCAAGTAATCTGCCTGTCCCTGCTCCCACCTCTGCTTTCGCTCTTCGGAGGAGATGGGGGCTGGTTCTTCTTGGGAAATGTCAAGATGCCTCACCCCAGCTTCAACCTCACCCTAGGGAGCACAGGAGTTGCTCTATAAGAGGAAATGCACTGACCTGTGCCTGCCCCCATCCAATCCTAACAGCATAGTGTGTACCAGTGTAAAGATTTATAGGCAATAAATAAAATATTCATGCCAATGCCATTTGATGTAATGGGTTACAGATCCTAGAATATTGCGCCTTAAAACCACTCATCATTGCACCTTTGAAGGGCCAAACACTTGGCCTGCAAATTAGTCCTATAGGAGGAGAAAACTTACCATCACACATCCAGAGTGGAACTGCTGGTCACCATGTAGCTTAACCAGCAGGGGTGCCACTGTGCTGGCATAGATGTCCCACCACTTCAGCAGGAAGCCAGGATGTGTGGACGACTCCTGGACGGTCCCCACCACACGCTTCCCTGTGGTGTCATACGTGTAGCTCCATGGCTTGGTTTTCCCCAAGAAATGAACCACCTTAGCATTGCTACCGTACCTGGAACGAAAAAGGATCAAAACAGGTTTACGTTTCTCAGAATCTTGAGATCATTCCATTCACTTACCAGATATTTATCAGTTATGGATAAATGATTTGCAGCAACATGCTGCTGGTTGAAAATTCTCAAAGCCGCCAAAGACTCATGCTGGGGGTGACCACAGAATTCCTCACTGATGAGGCTGACTTGTAGTTGTGTGGGAAGGTAACAGCCACTTTCAGTCTCATTCCAAAAGCCATGCAGTGGCAGTGAAACTGCCATTTCAGGCAGCTCTTTAAAACCCAGTGGCCAATATCTGCTTGGTAATCCATGCCTTTATTTCCAAAGGGACCAACATGCTTTTCAAGTGACCACACAGCCATCTGCTTCAAGTCATGTGTCAAGTGCATTTGATAGTCTTCAAAGACACTAGCTGCATGCATTAAAATGGATACTTACTGCTTAAATGCTGGAAGGTAGGAGTAGATTGCGATGCTGCTGAGGTTGTAAATGAAGGGTAGATGTTTTGAAATGTCTGCAGTTGCCCAGTTGCTGAAAAAAGAATTTAACACTCCCTGGTCTCCACCTGTAGGAAGAGGTGCAGAATTAGGAAAGTTCAGGTTTTAACCGCCAACAAATTTCGTTTGTTGGAACCCCTGCAGTCCCAGGTCCTTCTTAGAACAAGACAGCATTTCTGCTGCAGACATGAGCCTTGCGATCTGACAAGATTTACATAACCAAGTGAAAGACGGTTTAACCCACCGATTGACAGGTCTAAGCAAAAATGTAGCCATTGCAATCTATGTAGATGAACACCAAGTCCAGAAAAGTCCTACAGGTGTCAGAGAGCCAAGAAGTTTGATGCTTCCTACACCAACTGAAAAATAGTTTGGCAGCACCAAGTGTGAAGTGCAGTTAAGGGTTAACACCCAGGAAATGACTCATATTGGGGAGTCTAATAAAAACCAGAACAGCTTTAACCCAATATAAAAAGTCTTCTGTATGAAAGCTACTGGAGATTCAGACATATTGGTTTGATCAAACAGTTCCAAACACGTTTGGCATCCTGTGCATACGCTGATCATTAAAAGCTCTCAGGCTAGTTTGTTAATCACTTGCACCACCAGTTAAAAATTACGCGATTGCCATGTACCCACCTTCCTACACCTGGAGACAAGTTCTCATGGCAATTGAAAATCTGGGTGTGCAGATTCACACACACCTGGTTCCAAATAAAAAAAAAACGGCAAAGGTTTGCTATAGACGCCCTGCCAAAGATGTCAGTGTACATTAAGCACTCACTACTCCATAAAACTCCAGGAAAATTGTGAAGATTATGGTTCAGCATTCGCTCAAGGCAGAATCAAAACTTTGACAGTTCAAAAATGAGTCCTGCTTACATTTCTGAAGCCATGAAAATAAAAGTTCAGATTAGATGCCTTCCCTACCCATAACACTGACATTAAAGGATAAGGTGTTCTATCCAACAATCAACGGCCAAAGCCCAACAATCGAATAACCAGCACACAAGTTCTCATACAGTGTAAGAGCCTTGTGTAACATAGCTTAAAAATAGGCAGGCCATCACCGTTTGGCTACACACAGAACCCCCAGGGTTTTCTCGAAGAAGCCCATAGCTTTATATGGACAGACTCTTCATTTTGAGAAGACAGCAGCAGGAATCCATATCCAAAGCAAGGTTTCCTTGGCTGCCAACAGTACAACCTTGGATTCTGTGTTGGTGCCTGGATAGATCTTGGCCAAAAGGAAGCACTGGATGACACGGAAAACATGCTTAAAATGTACACGACCGTGGTGGCGATGCAGGTCTTATGGTAAGCTTCGCTTGAAAGGTCAGAAGACACCAGACCAGATTAATGGAACAGTCATCCACCCTAAATATTCCACTCTGTCAATTTGCATTCTAGGCATCCAGCCATCAGGCGAGGGAGGCGCAGCTGAATGATTTTCAAAGAGATCAAGGCAAATGAGCACCAACTCATTGTCATTTTAATTATAGCCTGAACCCCCCCCTTAGGTGTATGAAGTGCATCAGAGCAGCTAAGGGATGTGTCATAGCACCTTACTTCTTGGACAATCACTAATTCCAGTGCAATTTCCGCAACAGCTCCAGGGTTTTCATTAAGGCCAGATTATAGGCTTCAGTTGGGCCCGGATTTAAAGCAGCCCGATAAAGCAACCCTCAAGAACAGATCCATGGCAATCCCTGCGCTGTGAAATAAGTTGATAGTTGGGTTTACATCAAACATGTTATAGGGGCCAAGACACTTCTGCCATTAGACCACAGACCAGTGAGATACTGGTGGATTGTTAAAGCTTAACGCAAAGACAATCGCCCCTTTTCCTTTGTGGAAGGGCTCGTAAAACCTGAGTGGATTCATTCATACAAGTCCAACAAGATTACCTTATGGAATCACTTGGTAACAAGCCTTTGCCAACATTAAACAAAGTTGCCCAAGAAAGGGATTTTTGTTTTCACCAAAGGATCAGTGCCAAGTGCTCATGTTGACTCATCAAAATAGTTGGGCCACAACTCAGTGCCCCATTGCCAGAAGTTACGCAATGCCAGGCGAGCTCATCCTGACGCCAAAAGCAGCACCAATGAGCCAGGTTGATTTAGAATTCCCCACATTAAAGGATTTGTTATTTACTGGTTGTGTCAAGATGGAGGATTACGGGTTGGGGGAAATAAAGATGCAATTCACCAGGATGTCAACAACAAGCTGAAAAAGCACCATTGCCAGAATAAACAGGAGCCTTGTACTGAAACACTGGACTTGATCAAGTAGCTACAGCTGACAACAGCAGAGTTACGTCTTCAAAACAACCCCCCCAGCCCATACAGAGGGGCCTCAAGCCTTAAATTCCAGTAACCTCAGCCAGACACCAAGCCTGCAGTTCATACAGCATGAGAAATGAAAAATGTAAACAGCAGCTAAAGGCCTTAGCATTGGCACTGATGCTACAATAACATATTTAATCCCAATACTACCTAGAAGTATTGAAGACCTTAAATATTAGATGCACATGCACTCATTCCCCAGTGATGAATGGCGATTTTTGGCAAATCTCTCCCCTTGTTGAATCCCCAACTTGGAATGACTGGTCTAAATACTTGCCGTCGAAGCTGCCATGTTCTGTACAGTACTGGAGAAGTTTCCCATACGTTTCATTGGATGGGCGAAACACAAAGACGCCCGAGTTGAAGCAGTCTGGCCAGCCTGGGTCTGGGGCAGCAGAGAGCTCGTCTCGCTCAAACAGCTCATCTACATTCGACAGCACCTGTGAGGGAAGAATGCTTTCAAACTGCTACAAGGCTATGGCAAAGATCAGCAAGAGTTTGTATTCTCTGGGAGGGGATAGTGTGCATGGTGGGGGGAAAATAAAATCATGGCTACAAAGATCACCCAGGCTCAGTCAACAGATGTCTGGTACGAGGCCACATCGCCGCCCATTAACTGCACGTTGGCACTAACCATAGTGTCTGCATCCATAAACACGCATTTGGAATAGTGGGTCAACGTCCAGCAGTGCAGCTTGGTGAAGGTGACACCCAGGTCAGGTCTCTTCATCAGGGCCAGGTGAGCAGAATCCCCACTGTCCATGACATCCACAAGTCTGACTTCATCAAAGATCTGGCGAAGTGCTTCCCTGGGGGGGTGAAACAGGAAATCAGGCTTTTAGAAAATGGCTCCCAGATCAGGAACATTTGTAAATTCACAAAAAAAAAATAAAAAAAACCACCAATGACATAAAATAGTGCAGACTACAGTCTCCAAAAGCATTTCTCTATGGAGGTAGAGTTACTGTAACAGGCATGTCACCAACATGAAAGCTTGAGAAATTAAAATTTGATGGCTTCAACTTGGTTGAAACTTTGAAAGTCCAAGAGCATAAGTTACCAAGCAGTACCTGAAAGGCTCGGACACATGGGGGCCAAGGAGCACTGCTAAATTCCTGGTGGTCCGATGGTCCCGTAAAGACCTCCCAAGGACCAGCGCTCCCTTTGCATAGCTGTCACTTGTGGCTAGCGTCACAAATGCTTGGTCTGGCCAAAAAAAAAAAAAAAAAAAACCGAGTAATATCACATCAGCCTTCAGAACAACGAGATGTTATGCATTCATTGCCACAAGAATGCAGGAGGATCTGTAACTTCCCCATCATGCACGAAGCATGTACATTAGCAAAGTAAACCCCAAAAGACACCTTAATTTACACTCGGAGAGCACCATCTAACAAATTGTATTTCCAGAAATCAAAACTACTTGTATGTACAGGCGAGCATTAAACATTATATAAGCCTCCAAAAGAAAAGTCGCTTCAAAAAACACGTACAGCGATAGAAAAAAAAAAAAAAAAAAGTTTTAATTGCGGCCACAATGATGTTTCACGTGAAATATCTGCAAGCACTCCTTCCTACTTTGACATAACAGCAAACAGATGCGGCGTACGTGCGTAAGTGACTGAAGTAGGTGGGGAAAGAAAAGCAATTTCCGCTTTTGGAGCAGACATGCCGCTTGCGATATTAAGAGCGGGACTTTAGGATCCAAAAGCGCCATAATAACGACATAACGGCAAGTTACACGCAAGAAGTGCACGAAAAAAGGGTCACTTCCTTCTCCAGATCTCAGGACTGCAAGCAAACTACAGAAAAATAAAGTGAAAGCAAACGGTAAGCACTTTCAATCACATCCATCAACATGTTGCGCCAAGAACACCAACACACATATACATATATTTCAAGTTCATCTGTTTGAAACGTGATCTGACAACGAGCTGCGGTTCCCGGGAAATTAAGTTGCAAAACGGGGCTTAACGACTCAGAGTTTCACCCACCTGTCATGATGTCGGAGCCGATGGTGCAGCCCAAAGCCCGAGGATGGAGAGGCAAACGGATAGATGAGAGAGGAGACACCTGCCCCGACAGCTCCGGCTTCAGCAAGAAGGGAGGCGAGCGTCTTAAATACCCACGATCATGTGACCGTTTGTATCTGTAGCCAGACACACCCACCCGTAAAAACCAAAAAGTCGTGAAATGTGCACCACATACAAGAACCGTGCCACTCCACAGATTAACACATAGCTATAGTTTATATATTTTATAATACGCTGCTCACCATATTGCTACTACTACTCCTGCTATTGGTACTACTGGTAACGCTGTGAATAAGTAAATACGTGACTCTTCTATGTGTTGTGTTGTATTATATATTATTTTACAAATAGGTTGTTTCACAAGATATAGTATACTTAATATCTGAAAGTTTTATATGTGGCTTTTTACAAAAGCGTATGAATTAACCGAATTACTATTTGAGTTTTTTTGTGGTTCTGGGAGAAACTTTTATTATTGTGGGCGTCATATACGTTTGTATTTGTTTTAAAGTTTGCGTACTTCTGCCATCTAGTGGCAGCAAAAGGGCAACTTAATAATTTACCTTGAACACAGAATTTAATCAAACGATTCAATAAATATTTAGAATTAGAATTTAGAAATTAGTGATCAGTGGTCATTGTTCACACACCACAGCACAGAGTGCACAACAATATAATGTGTTCTCTGCATTTAACCCATATGTATTTAACCTGCATTTATACATTTATATATGTATTTATGTCTGCATTTAACCATATGCATCAATTCCTTATCTATGTTTACCATTTGCAGAACTACCTTAATATTTTTACCCTTTGCACAACTGCCTCTTCTACTCTTACCATTTGCACAACTGCCTTTTAAATTACCATTTGCACAACTGACTATATATTACCATTTGCACTTTGTACCATCTGCACTTTTTCGATATGTCTCTGGCCTTGTCAGTTTGTCCTGTGTCTTGTTATCTGTCGTTTTTGTATAGAACGTCTATAATTTTGTAATTGGAGGGGACACATACCAGTGAGCGACAAACGCCATTTCAGTTCTGTATGTCTTGCACATAAAATGTGAATTGACAATAAAATATCTTTGACCTTTGATATGTGACATAGCAGGGGGCAGCTAATTCAGTGCCCGGGGAGCAGTGCTTGGGGGTGGTACCTTGCTCAGGGTACCTCAGTGGTGTCTTGCTGGTGTGGGATTCGAACCAGCAATCTTTCAATTGAAACCCCATTCCAGAAATAAGTTGCCAGAATTGTGATAAATCACTTGAGTTTCTGTTACTTGCTGTTCTGGAGGAGGACTCCTGAGTCACCCATCGAGTTGTCACCGTTTGTGATGGACATCTTGAGCTCCTTTAAGAAAGCCCTCCTGGATCTGAAAGCCTTGTTTGTTACAGACAACAAAAGGCATGGAATTAAGGGGCTTAATGGCATGTTTGAAGCAGGATGTGAAGCTCATGTCCCCGCCAGCAGCAGAGGGCTTTTGAGGTCTGGTGAACACCATCCTTCTACATTCCCTAACCGGAGAACTTGGTGGACATCCCATGACAATACAGGGAGAACATGCAAACTCAACACGCGTAGAACTGGAGCAGAGACTCAAATCCGAGCCTCTAGAGGTGTGAGGCAACACTGTTAACCAGCACACCACCATGTCACCCCTGTGGGCAAGACATTTCTAACACATCCAGTCCTATTCTGGTCCCCTGTGGTGACAGTAAGTGAATGGGATTCAGAAATCATTTATGGACACATACTTCTCTGTTTGGCATTCCTTTTGAATGCCACAAACAGACCTCACTAGGTATGGTGGTCAGGTCCAGCTCAAACTGTCTGCCTAAACACAATAAAAAACGTAATTTGGAAAGATCTGGCCAAAATATCTGACAACATGGCACCTGGGGAACATCACATTCGAATTTAAAATTCATTCAGAATTCGGCTGGGACTCTTGGTTCTGTTTGGACAAGTAAGCGAGTCTCTGAGTTTGGTGGTTATGCCAGGTGCCCCAAATCCATGAGCTGCCCGCACAGGCCCAGTAGGTTCTGCTTAATTTCACACTGCAATTGCCAAGGACTCCTGGCAGCTTCCTTCATCTCCCAAGTCAAAGGTAATGAATCTTCTATGTTCTGTTTGAATGTATCCCTCTACCGTTCGCTTTACAAGGGCTGGCTGTACTGTAGTAACATAGACAGCTTCTCTAGACGAGAATTAACTACCGTCAGCAGCACGGGCCGTTTGCATTGTGCTTATTCGATGAGGTAGAGGTTTGATGAGTATATGAGCGGCTCATAGACTGAAGCGATCAAAGGCTAGAATGGGATGAACCTGCTAAACATGAGGTTACTTTAGTGCCAGGGAGCAGGATTATATATTCACTGTTGCACTATGTTCTGTAGTTTAGTATTTAAGTGTCTTAGTTTTCTTTTTTTATATGCTCTGTTTTAATATTCTGTATATTTTGCTGCATTGGAGAAAGTGCCAAACAAAATCTTGTTGTTTTAATCACAATGACCATAAAGATATCTATCTATCTATTGATTAATCAGTTAATTCAGCAAATCCTTTTATTGCATTTATGCATTTTCTTAATAGTAAACCTGTTTGGGTAACTTTTTGTTGTACAATTGTACAGTGCTACATTTTGGATGGAATTTAACTTTTACGGTCTGTAAACCCCTATAAACTCCACAGTTTCTTGGTGCCTACATGTTTTGCTACACAAGTTGTTTGGGACTTGTACACGTGGCGCTTATTTAAGGTGAGTTAAAACCTTTGACCATACCTGGATAGGTATGCTGAATTTCATTTAAGATATTCACTTTTTTCCCAGAATAGCTTTTATATTTAAAAGAACCAGATGCATCCAACACACTCCAAATCCCCCAGACTTAGATTCAACATTTTATTTATTCACTGTAGTCAGCCGTGTGTGACATTTATTTTCAGTCCAATTTCAGGAAATGAGGGGGGGGGGCTTGTGTGTGGTACACTGGTGTGAGCTATGAGCAGCCCTGCTACAGGCCGTTGAGCACATGGTCGGCAATGTACATGACGGCCAGCATGGTCTCCTGGCACGTGGGCTTTATCTGCGACTCGGGGAGCAGGAAGCCGTAGCGGCCAGTGTCACGCAGCTCAAAGGTGTAGGCGTACTTCACCCCTAGGTCATAGGCCCAGTCATCAGAGCCCCCGGCAGCAAGGTCTGGAAAACACAGATGAGTGGGGAACAAATGGAACAGCCTTTACATGGGACCTGCATCCTGCATCCACAGTCAATAAGATAGAAAATAAATCAGCTACAATAAAGCAAGACAACTATGTGCAGAAGGGTCAACAAACATTAAACAGGCTTCAGAAAAGCACCAACTTTCCAAGAGCTATTAGACAGGAGCAGTATTGCTAGTATTGCCGAAGATTTCTACGAAATCATCGTAATAGGAGTATTACGGCAAAAACAGAGAGACTCAGGAGGAGCTTCTATCCTCATGCCGTAAGACTTCTCAACCAGGACA
>JAODJU010000001.1:15904060-15916366 GCA_026776725.1 Gnathonemus echidnorhynchus
TGGAATGCTTTTTAAAGTCAGGAACATAGATGAACCTTTTCGATTGGCGGGGGGGGGGGGGGGGGGGGGGGGGGAGGGGGCACGTGAAGGAATATTCAATGTACTGGTAGTAAAACATGAAAGCAAAGGCCGACTGTTTAGTTTTCGCGGCTTGTCTGTTCATCTCAGATGTAAGACCAAAGAAGAGGGAATGGGAGCCAGACAGCTGTCAGTTAGTCGATATCTCACCAGCTTGGGATATCATGAGCCTTGGACCAATCAGGGCTGGTCATCAGGCCTGCCAGGGAATTTCAGCTTCATTTCACCTTGCAGATTGTCGGTCTGCCACAGCATTGTTAGCTAAAATGACTTTGTTTGCTACCAGGAGCTGCAGCAACTGGCCTAAAGCCATCTGATTCTGCTGAAAATGTGCGTCAGCGAGACTTCTGTTAATTTACAGTACATGAGCAGAAATGTGCTAAATGTGTCCCAGATGAAAACTGAGTAAACATTTAGTATAAATCAAGTGTAAATTTAAGCCACGTTCCACAATTTTAAACAATGACGATGTCATAGATATGGATTTGTGAATGTGTGTCTTTATATAGTCAAAGCCAATTCAAAGTCATCTTCAGTTATAACTGTTATATGATGAGATGAAATTGCCATCTCCTTGGTTGTAGTCATGGAAATATAAATAAATAAATAAATAAATAAATAAACAAAAAGACAAACAAATGGATAAGACAACATATTGAGACAATGACATGAGCCACAGACAGAAAAATACAGTTTAAAATTCTCAATGGTTTATATATAATAAGATTATTTCCCCCTTCATTCTATTAATGGGTCCTTGTCTGAACTCTCGGCCATTTAATTGACATGCTGGTTTTAAATCTGTTGTATTTCAATGGGGCAAAAGAGAGCCTCAGAAGTTAATATTCACTAAATTAATTCTGTGCTGTTTTATGCTCTCAGATTAAAATAACATTAATGAGTGTGATTAAATTAAAATGGTATTATCATAATGATGATGATAATCACAGTGTTGTAATTACTGTCTTTTACTGGAAGCACTCTTTTCAAGTTGTGATACTTGTTACTCTTATCCTTTAAAAATGGTGTTTATTCATTTTCTATCAAGCTGTATTCCACTCATTTTGAAAAACAGATTTTGATGCGCTCTTTGTTTAATTAATCTGGAACCAGGAAGTGTACATTTCAGAGTTTTTGGGGAAAGATATTCAATTAAATATAAGGAACATCTGCCAGTGACATTTGTCATCATCTGCTGTCCGTGGGTAATGAGTCTGGCTGGATGGATGTTTTCACCGTATTCGTACCTTCAGGACTCGGCACACGGCAGAGCCACCGGAAATATGCCGTCCCCCAAAGTCGGCTCAGCGTGATGCGGCTGCGGAGGAGAGCGTGAGCGCTGACATAATTAGGCGCCGAGATGCTGACAGTTTCTTCCTCATAACAATTAGGAAATGTGATACGGGGAAGTGCAAACAGCCAGGGTGTTCTGGGGAAAGCCTTCAGGGTAAACAACTTCCAGAAAAGTACGGCACTGTAAACTCCGACTCGCTAATGTCAGCTAATTATGCCGTAATTCACTTCCTGCAGAAACACAAAGTAATTGGCAAGTCGTGGTGCCTGAAGCCTACGGAGAAACATGCAGTCATGTAAAGAGGGATGCTCTACTTTTTTTTGGCAATTTCTTCCTCTTTTGGAGTGTGCAAGAGAGATTTAGCTTCAATCTCAAATTAATGGCCCAGCGCAGATCAAATTAACCTTCTGATTTGGGACGTTCTGTCTTGTAAATAAGCTGACAATTAGTTTATTTTGCTATCATGTGATAGTAATGATTCTCATTAGCATAATGTGACCTAGTCTGATCTGGCTAAACGCTGGAAGTTTAATGTGCTGTTTGTCAGCCTTGGCAGAGGGTGCCGCCGGAATGAGTGTTTGCCAATGGCCCCTCAGCCGATAGCATAAATCTCAAGGTTATTTATTTGCCCTGCTATGGTCGCTTTTAACTGTGCTGAGAGTGTACTGTGTTAAAATGGCCGTTTACGTCGGCCTTAAACACAACTTCAGGCCCTTATCCTAGCCAGTGCCCGCATGGTTGTTTAATAAGTTTTTTGTACTAAATTAGCAAATCGGGGAACAGCAGGCGTAAAATGCACCAATGGCACCGCACGGCCGTTAATTTTTAAAGCATGCGAATGCACGTGTTTAGTTAATTTACATAACAATGCTTTGCACATGTGTGTGTTTTTTCCTTTTTTACAGAAGTACAGGACATACTTCGTAGTGTACCCAGGCTGAGCTGAGGAGTGCTTCGAAAGGTACAACCCAACCAAAGGCACCTCTGTTTTGGCATTTGTGGTTTGTCTGTCCCGTGTTCTGTTTCTAACCGTGCCGACATTCCGCAGCCGCGAGGTAAAAATACCAGTCAGTCTCTAGCACGCCGAACACCTGCATTTTCCTTTCGGGCTCCTTCCAGACAATTTCTTCTTCACAACAACGTTTGTGCCATAAAAATGTGGGCAGGCTTTCTCTCAGAACTGTATTAGCCCCACAAAAGAGAAAAGGGACTGATTTTCTGTCGTATGAATTGGAATAATTTTATTGAAAGTAGTTCCACAGCTAGTTTCCACGGTCATAATGACATATTGCCAGCCTTGATTAGAATAAGTCCCAGAATGCATTGCTGAGGATTATCAATTATACTTAAAGAAAGCTGGCATTATAAAGAATTTGAGTAAATATTACTGAATGTATTTATCTGTTAGCTTGAAAGCAGTAATATTATCGTTAATAATCATTTTAATAATAATAATACTGATGAGGAAGAGGGGAGGGAAAAAAATTTGAAGATGTTGACTAAAGCACTGGATGGTCATACTCTGAAGACTGCACATTTTCTGCTAAAAGGAGAATGAAATGATGGGAATGTTTGACACCGCACTGCTCGCGCTTTTGGCTCCTGTGAGACAAGACTGTTGCAAACACTTTTGCTTGCTGTACAGAGGTGTTTGAGGAATAAACTCACTTAACGGCAGACTGCTGGGTCCCTGAACAGAGTACCTGAGACGTCAGTTTCATCCTCCGCTTTGGATTCCACTGCTGAGCTGCTCATAACGAACGAAACTCCGCTGCTAACGAGCGGCGCGACACACCATTGAAATGTGTGAAACGGAGGTTCAAAGCTGCCGTCCCAGGGAACCTCAGTGTTTCCTACATATTCCAGAAGTTACACCTAATCTCAGCATTGTTACAGTTTCTTCTGGTCATGTGCATCTCAGCAGTCAAGCAAGTTTCTTCGGTTAGTGCTTTTTCTACACCTAGAAATCCAGGTGAAGTGCTGCTCTAGCCAATAGGGTTACCTTCAAGAGTGGCAGCTTGCAAATGACCAGAGTTTGCAGTCTGAGGAACCAGTAACCTTTCCGAGATCTGGAAGGTCTGAGTCCTTCACTTCCATTCTTATGAGAACTTCTCTAACTCCACCAGCCCACATGTTCTTCTACCTCAAAATTAATTAAGGTCAACAGACCATTAGGCTGAAGCAGCTGGCACATGGCAGAGACACCTCTTTTGAACCTTGTTGATTTCTTGGTGCGTCCAGAGAAAGCTTATATTCCAGCTCTTAAAGAAAACGACAGGGAGAAGCAGAAGCGAGATGAAAGCGAGCCGACGTTGTGACAGATGTATCTATTAAACAGAGTTACATTCTGTATCATATCATCAGGCGCTCATCCCCCAATTTGGTATCTGGACGACAATCAGAAGACATTCCATCCCCGTTTTCATCTTTTTAAATGCCTAAATAAAGGAATTATGGGGAATTCATGCCATGGATTCCCAGAGCATGACTTCAAGGTGTCCTGTGGTGAAATGTTTGCGTTGGCCGCACAGAAGGTGTAGCTGGGAAAACATGACCATACATCACAGAGACCCAGAAGTCATTGCTGCTGCATCCCCCTGCCCACTGACACGCGCACGCACGGCTAACTTGCCGTCCCACCTTCCCAAACCCAAGATATTTATCCAATCCACACGCGGGAATCCTTACAGCCTGAGGAACAACAGCATGTTCTCACCATCCGCTGCTTCTCTAACTGGGAGACTGCGATCTGGCTGCTATTCTCCGGGTTCATAACCAGTCCAGCCGCATATGAAAACAACACGCCCCCGAGAAAGCTGGCTTTGTTGGACCTCCTATAATATATCTGAAAGCAGAAAAGAAAACTTCCTTCTGTTTTTCTCAAATTATGATTCCAGATGTGAGGAGGTCGAAGGTCAAACATAAAAGCCCAGGAAGACGGCGTGTCCTAAGCTGTGACTGGGCCCCTGCATGTGCGGGGGCGGCCACAGGGGGGCGACCCGTGAAGCGACTGCCGTTTCTTTCCCTGCCACTCCCAGTAGGAGGTCCCGTTCTGCACGGGGAAGGTATGACATGGCACCTCCTCTCCTGGGCCAGGGAGCTGTCAGCATCTGACGTGTTTCGAGGGAAAATGGGGTTTATGGTCCCTTCATGTTAGCTTAAAGCTACTTTGCAGCCTCAGATTTCAGAAGCTCATATTATAACTAAATTAATGACTCAATTAACCTGAAACTCCTTACAAGAAGTTTTCTGTTGTTTATTTTTAGGATTGTTTTTTTTTTTTTTTTTATTTACACTTAATGGTGACAAATACGGAATATGTGTTTGCATGGCTTGCTGTAGACCACCTTAGATCGAACCTTTGACCATTTGCTCAGAAATCCCACACTTCAATCTTCGACTCCGGCAGAGATTTTAATGTTCAGTATGTTCAGTGAGACGGGATTGTATTGTCATTCCTCCACCACAAGGGGCAGCATGCAGTAAAGCAGATGTTGGAAGTTAGGGCTGAGATCAGTCTATTACCCAGAGTCGGACTTCGCTCTGAAATTGAGCTAATTTACAAAAAGCGCTAATACGATTATTTAAAGTGTGTCAGAAGCTTAATAAGTGTGGAAATTGACTTGTCAAATAAGGTGCCTGAGACGTGTTAAATTACATGATTACGGAGGAAATCCTCAGCTGCTTTATTGTTTCTTTACATATAGTAATCTGACAAATTAAAATATGGCAGACAACTTCATTAGAATTTAAAAAATCGAAGGAAATTAGTATGAGGGAGACAACTTTATTAGAATACTGTGGTAATAATAATGAGCTTTACAGGCTAAGCTAGCTTTGCCTCTTAATTATTCACACTGCTTCTGTTATCCTGGCTTCTTTGAGCCAAAAGACTCCGTCTGTCCAGATATTTAACCAGTCAGTAAAAACTTGGTAATTTGGTAAGAGTGGGCTGCCTTTTAGGAGATTAATAGGCATGATAAAAGAAACAAATAAAGGCGGTAATTAAATTTTAGAAAATTAGCTTAACTTCAAACCACAGGCCTGTAATGTGAAAAGCCAAGCAGCCCATTTGTCTGGGCCTGTCAGGATTCCTCTGTCGAGCAGGAAGGGAGCAGAAGAGCCACTAGATGGAGTCAAATCCTGCTGGAGAGCTGGGTGGACGACACATGACACACACAGGGCACTAGAGTGTCACGCTGACCCGGCCACACCTGCAGCCAGACGGCCTTATTCACGAGAGCCATCTTTCTCTGTCCAGATTCAGGAAATGGATCCCATGCACATTCTCATTTAGCAAAAAAACAGATTTTGGGCCCAGCTGTGCCTGGTATCCTCACCGTGGATCCTCCAGGTCAACCCTTTTGCAACATTTGCCATTATTTAATCTACAGAAAAAGTAAGCTGAGTGCGTCACCAGGATAGAGATGCCTCCCAGTTTAAAGGGCAACACTCAGTATCACAAAGTCAAAGGTGGTATGGCGACCGGTGTTTGGGTTCACGCTGACCGACTGTGTTTGTTATTCCGTTGGCAGTATGACAGTCCCACTGAGTGCCTCAGTAATAACTGGCCGTTCAGATTAGGTGGAGTCTGTAAGTCATCACCGAAAGATTCAAATTCGGGAAACATCGTTCATAATCGATTAGAAGCGGCAAATCATGGAAACATTAGATTAATCTTTTAACTAATAGGTAATAGAAATATACAGTGTAGGATAAATAAATCAGAAATAAATTAGCATTTACTAATATTATTTATCATTAATTTTTTCAGGTTATTTATTGCATACCTTGTGTACAGTATGTACAGCACCTCTCATGTATTTCAAATGTTTAATTGAAAACACTGTCCTTTAAAATTAAAGGTTCTGAGTATTGGCCTGATGTGTGGACAAAGTGTCTTATGAATATGGACCATGGACCCGGAATGCTAATTCTAAGCAAGAGTCTTCTACACAAGAGCTTGACGCTACTCAACACACATGTGATAAAACTGACATCCCTTTGTAATATGTCACACGTGTCAAATGGCGCTTTTCCACTGTCATACAGGAACCGACCCATACGTCAGCCGTGCCGCGAGTACTGCACAGGTCCAGCTGACTTAGGCTGGCTCCGCAAAGGGGCTGCCAAGTTTGGAGAGTGACAGTGATGTAAAACCAAAGTTCTGTTCACACAAGTCACATCATGATTTACTATGTGCAATTATTATTTTTTTTTTTTTACTGTGTGCCAATTTGTGCTAGCACGTATCTAAGAATGAATGATATACGTGTTATGCAAGTATCATTAATGGAATTAGCATTTGCTTGTGTAAATTGCAGCATGTATTAATTCCATTCAGCTCTTCTATAGTACTTTAGTAGGAGGATGGAAATTTTCAAGTTCCAAGTTTTCAGGAATGTGTCACCATGTGCGATACTACAAATAATGAATAATATGTAGAATTTACTCTTTTTCCTTCAGATAATCCATACGCAGATCACCAGTATCAC
Source organism: Gnathonemus echidnorhynchus (assembly GCA_026776725.1). Lineage (NCBI taxonomy): Eukaryota > Metazoa > Chordata > Actinopteri > Osteoglossiformes > Mormyridae > Gnathonemus > Gnathonemus echidnorhynchus. The sequence continues at coordinate 15,910,928 of JAODJU010000001.1, forward strand.
TGTTTCATTTCAACCAATCAGATGGAGGTAACGCAACCAGCTCGGTCTGGTCATGCTTTCGGCCTGCTGATAAGCTGGGCCCTGTCAGCGCGGGTGTGGCTCGACTACAGCTTGCATATTTTGCAATGGAAAAGCACAAGTTCAAAGTACAGGTCGGGTACAGCTTGGTTCTTAGTGGCAATGGAAAAGTGCCATTAGTAAGGCAGTAAACCATTAAAAGGCTTGTGACAAAAAAAAGTTGCTCTAACTTTATAGGCAACTTTGCAAAAATGTCCCAGGAAGACCATCAATCTGACGGGCTTTCATCAAGACTGGATCCGCATGTTCCACTCGCACGCTTATGTGGCTGTCCCGTGTGCCAGCCATTGCTGGCCGGCGGTCTCGAGAAAGCCGGGCTTACTTTGCCAACGTGCAATCCATCACCGGACCCTCCCAGGGCTGGGCATCATGGTCTACGGACAAGCGCTCTACACCAATGGAATGAAAGTGAGACCTATGATACCTATGAAGGTCAGAGGTTGATCATGGTACGTCGTTCTTTCCAGCATTTCAATTCATGGCTCCCGCTTTCTGTGTGAACATTAATGATATGCATTGGCTGCAGTGACACCCCATGGCACCGCCATCGCCTAGATGCTGCACAGACGTGGCCATCATAGTGGGTAGCGACAGCACCCGCGATACTGAGTTATTATGATGTTTTGTTCTGATAGTAAAACCACAATCTCAGTCTTGTTGGCTTCATTCCCAAGCTGCCAGCAAGTGAGATCAACCTGCTGCTCGGTGCCAACAGCCATCCTGTGTTTTTCAATTTTTTGCATTAATAACATGGCCGGAATTCTTTTACTGTGGATCCAAAGCGTTGCACAAAATGTGTCAGTCCCATGGGTTTAAGTATGTAGGTGTCAAATTAGTGTAGAAATCTGAAAAGTTTAATATGAATTTCAACTTCAATTCAGGGCATTACTTTAATGATTATGAAAATAACCAGCATAGTAAGGTAAACATCAGTGCGTTTCCTTTTACTATTGTTTTTAAAAGGGCACTTTTATTTCTGTCTTTTGGTCGACGTAGCAAAGCCTGGCCTGTTTATGTTCCAGGCTCTGTTTAATAAAGGCATCACCCACGCATCTTGGGGGCGTCTGCAATGGTGCCCGAGTCTTTCTCCTAGCGCAGCGTCTGTGGAAAGGAACATGTGAAAACAAAGGCTACATAGTAACATTATTAGCATCACATTTTGCACTTTGAGTGTGTTTGTTTGTTTTTTTTTTCTTTGGACTTCAGCATGGATGATCGCTTTTGATATTTCCCTGTCATCATTTATCGTTTATGGCGTGTGGTCGTCGTCGGGCACGCTTCTGAAAACATCCAGTCTCCACAGCTCTCACTGCCGTGATGGTCCCCGTCTCAGCTTGTCCGCAGTTTAAAAGAAACGTCAGTTTTTCAAAGCATATTTCATCCCTCTCCTGCATTTTGTCAAACCACATTTAACTGTAAAGAAGGAATGACTTTTCCCTTAATTCTGACTCCTTTAAATGAAGCGAAATATGAATAATCAGATTAGCCATTCTGTGTGGCCTCTCCCTTTATGCTTACATTAACTAACACAAAAAGGCCCCCTACAGGTTAAAGTTTAAATGTGGATTACCAGATAAAGCTATCCCTGATTAGGTTACTACGGTGCAAAGAAAAATTAGATCAGCTTTTCATTTTACTTCACGAACTTCATCCCTCTGTTTCTTTTATCCCTGTCTGTCTTTCTTTCTTCCTCCCTCTTTTTTTTTTTTGTTTGCGCCCTGTCCTCTCGAAGTCACAGCGAGGATATTAATTTCGGCACAAAATCTTTTAACAATTATGCAAATGAAGGAGAAGCTTGGCAATACAGTATGGAAAGCAGGCCCTGAAAAAATGTCTTCATTAAGAGCAGATGGCTGTGCCGCTCAAAGCCATTTGTTACAGAGAGAAGAAACAGTTTAGACAATGTAAGATCTAAAAGTCATCCGATGTGTTTACCCCACAAAGCACTATTTGTTGTGGCAGCATGGTTTTTGATTATTTTCTGGAGTGTGTACATAATTACAACACTTCTGATAGGACAGGCTGGGTGGAAGACTTCTGCTCATAATAGCTATTTTGTGTCCATATTCATTTATCTGTAAAATGGCATTCTGACATTAAACATCATGTAAATGAAACGTCGTGACATTGGAAATCATAGAGGTCTCAGTATACGATATACGAGGTACTTCATTTCCTTATTGGCGATGTAACCCTAGTACTGTAAAAAACTCATGCTATATAAAGTTCCGGAGATTTATGACACAGGACACTGTGACTGACTGACTGTGTTACTGTATGAGTGTCTGTGTTGTGTCAGGGTTATCTTCTCTCTCATTGTCCAGTAAGGCTGTCCGGCATGATACCGTCTGGCTCTTCACAGCCAACATATTTATTACTGTCACAGATGTCCGAACTTTTTATGCTTCTGGAGAGTAATTAATTTTTTCACTAACTCTTTCTCTGTGGTGATGGATGGTTGTTTCATTGTGCTACTTGGCTGTTGACAACAAAAAAATTTCCCTTGAAACAAAAGAGATTTACAGTTCCTGCACCGTACTATAAAAGTATTTACCACGCTGAAGATCGTTGGAATGAGTCTTTTGTTTCTCTATATGATCTTCAAAGTAAAAGTGCAGCAGTAATTCGACCGATGTTTTATATATATCACAAACAAATGAAATAAAGGGAGCAAATGAGGACACAGAAGACATGAATGTTATAATTTACACAAATATATACCATACATCCACATGAAAGATTTTATACAGCACTCAAATTTAAATACCAAAAGCAAATAAATTTAACAACCAGAATCTGTTAACTAAATTAAAATATTTTTTTTTAAATGTAGTTAATTCATTTAACACTAAAGAATGTCATACGTGATTATATGTGTCTTATGAATGAATGAATAAAAACATTTTAACTGAACCACTATATACTTGGTATTAATTTAAAAAAAAAACTTTCATTTGAGCTTCTTGTATGATTTATTTCTAGGTAAATATTCTTACGTCTAATTAAACATGAAACAGGTGTGTACACAATTATGACTAAATACATCAAGACAGGAATACAAGCAGTCTGCAGAGGTGGGACACAGGATTCAGTGGCATGCGTCAGCGCTGGGACGCCACAGGGCGCAGGGCAGCGTTCTGAGGATGATGGAAACGCAGCCATTCGCTTGTCCGGGTCAGCGCCGCCGCCCGCCGCCCTCCACTCGCCTCCCTCAAGGCCGACTCTAATTATTTTAGCTGCTCCTGCAGCCTCTGCGAAGAAAGCCGACCGTAGAGGAACACCGCCAACACGCCGTAACTGCGTCTGGCAGCGCGTTAAGTTCAAGGAGGAGTGCGCCAGCCACGGTGAATTATAATCCGGCCGCGGCCCTCAAGAGGCAGACAGAACCTGCGTGCGAGCGCAGCCGAACGTCAAGCCTCCCTTCACGTTCCGTAGTCATTAAAAAACAAATCAAGATAATCGCCGCGTGCCCGTGGATGCTGCCCTGTAGCCATTTCTCATATTTTATAGAGCTATTTCCACGGTCTGGGAAAATTGGACTCAGTAGAAGTGTCCACAGTAAAAATTATTTTAAAAAATAAAATGGGAATGAGCAGGGACTTCTTGAAATGCTACCACAGCACTATACGACGACTGTGTTATGATTAAAGCTTTTCATATCGCAGCACACCATTAGGGCACACTTTACATTTTTTTAGACGGCCACCGGAAAAACAGATGTCCGAGAGGTGCGGAGAAATAAACAATATATTTGGCGCACTTTGTTTACATAAATGACATTGGCCTGTCTGTCCAGACCAGAAGTCGCAAAAGTGTGACCCCCCCCCCCCCTTAACGGCCGAATCTTAATTAATTATTTATGCAGGGAATAAACACAAGTTGAATGGGGCTTGACGCTCCTACCAATGTGTGCCGTGGGCCCTCATGAGCCCATGGTGAAAAGGGGAGCGTTTTCATGCCCCTCGAAAACATGCAAATGCCATGAAAAGATATGACATCAATCCTAGCAAAAACACAAGGGGAAAATGAATGATGTTATTGTAACTTTATACATCAATCATGCTCAATACTTCGCGAAAACAATATAGTTTTGTTTGCATTTCAGAGGTGACAAACAACACTTCTGACTGGCTTAATACTGTCAATTTCCATTACTCAAGACCTGAAGCAAATCAGAATTAAACTGTGCCGCCGTTGCTAGGCAGCTGAGTTCTCTTGACATGGTGGTTAGTTTTTCTTTCACTGGCTGACAAGAGCAAAGTGAAAGAAGTTTTGAAAAAGTTGATAAAGGCGCTCAAAGGCGGCGGATAATTGGTGCCGCGGGATTGTGCGCCGTCCCTTGTGTGGAAACTTTCCGGCTGGGGGAAGAGAGGCGGCGGGCGAGAAAAAAATTTAAACTCTTGTACACAAACTTGACCCGGAGACTTCTGCAGGTTTCAACAGTTCATTTGCGGAGCTGGGAGGCGGAAACCCACAGTACTGGCAGTAAACGCTTTTACACAGAATCTCCGAGGGGGAAAAAACAATCGATACGTGTTATTGAAAAAAAAAAACTGCAGACACGGCAGTCAAAAAGAGAGCTGGAATGAAGAATGAGGCTCTCCAGAGGTATATGTTCATTTAATACTAGTTATAATTTTGGCAACTGGAAAACCAGTATGATGGCACATAAATTCAGAGTGACCAATTATTAAAATACACAGCTGTTTAATCTGCAGGAAAATAAATTATTATACTTATGATGGAAAAATAAAGCGTGGCACTATTTTCCCCCGTACTTGACCCTCAAAAACATAGCAAGGCAGTGAAATATAGTATTTGTTAATCCCCTCCAAATATACCGGTGCCTTGTTAAGTAACCCGTAAAAGCGGGCGATCCTTCCGACGACTAGCGGAAGAAAAAGTGCACAACCAGACCAAGAGGGACCCAATTAATGCTGGATTAACATTCATGGTTATTTACAGTTGCTTTTTTTGTGCTTGTCCCTGTGCCCTGACTTTCTCTGGAAAATTCTGGCGAGCCAAGGGCCCTGGGAAAAAAAAAAAACGGGGGCTGTTCAGAGGAGAGAGGCGGCCGAGGTGGCTGGAGCCTTTGTGAGGACGGCGTCTTGCTCATTATGCCCTCTCAATCAGCACTCCTGCACACAGGAAAGCCCCTGTAAGGCCCATCTGCTGAGGCTAATCTACAGGCAGGACCCAGGCCGGCGTCTGGGCCACCGCTAGCCGCTTCATTATCCTCAGATCCACGGCTTCATAAGGGATCAGCCAAAGCCTATTAATGTAAATAATAGCCAAAAATGACAGGCTTAGCGTGGATTGGAAGGAAGTCGAAGAGCGGTTGAGCAGCGAGCTCTGATTAAT
>JAODJU010000001.1:15932596-15959421 GCA_026776725.1 Gnathonemus echidnorhynchus
AGGTGTAATTTTGGGGGGCCGGGAACCAATTAATTGGTTTTCCATTATTTCTTATGGGAAAAATTCGATCATAACTCGAACTTTTTAGGATTCGATCCGGAGTCTGGAACGGAGAACCAAGGTACCACTGTACTTTTCGTTCGAACACAAACTCCTTGGGAGGCATTTATAGCCCTAGCTTGCTGATTGGTTGACCACAAGCACCATCATTAACATTGAAGTTACACAGAAGTGCAGGAAAAAGATATAATTAGAGGAGCAAAAATTGAGCAGATGGAATAATTTTTGTACCCCAATTACATTTAATGCTTTAAGTAATGCATTTCTTTGCTTGCGTTTCCCATATTTCTACACTGGAAAATTTGATCGCTTATTAGTGGGATAATGCCACATTGTTTTTTATTCTGTGGAAAATGGAATATAAATCTGTTCTCTAGATTTAATAAGAATTATGAACATATAAGAAAAAGTAAATAAAAGGCTGTGTCCCATTTTGATCTCGATAGATCCCCCCAATAACTAACAAATTACTACCAAAATATTTATCCTCCATTGTTCTGGCGTGGCAGTGTATTTTCATACGAAATTATGTATGAAGTTTAACTCTAACTTTTTGCGTCTCCTAGGCTTATTTAGCATAAAGGTCCCAGTTCCTGGTGTGGTGTGAAAGCGACGCACCATGAAAGTGGCCCACAGCTGCAAAAGTTCCCGGTCCACACAGCCCAGGGACCTGTAAACAAACAGCAAGACTATATAAAAAGTAACAGTGTGTAAACAGTAACAGTGTGTAAACAGTAAGACTATATAAAGAGTATCAGTGTGTAAACAGTAACAGTGTGTAAACAGTAAGACTATATAAAGAGTAACAGTGTGTAAACAGTAACAGTGTGTAAACAGTAAGACTATATAAACAGTAACAGTGTGTAAACAGCAACATTGTGTAAACAGTAACACTGTGTAAACAGCAACATTGTGTAAACAGCAACACTGTGTAAACAGTAACACTGTGTAAACAGCAACATTGTGTAAACAGCAACAGTGTCTAAACAGTAACAGTGTCTAAACAGTAACAGTGTGTAAACAGTAAGACTATAAAGAGTAACAGTGTGTAAACAGTAACAGTGTGTAAACAGTAAGACTATAAAGAGTAACAGTGTGTAAACAGTAACAGTGTGTAAACGGTAAGACTATATAAACAGTAACAGTGTTTAAAGAGTAACATTGTGTAAACAGCAACATGGTCATATATAGAGGCCCCAAACATCCCAGCTAAGCTGCTCTCTGAATCCCAATCCCAAACACCCCAGCTGGAATTTGAGTCGTCGTAACAAGGATCCCGCCTACAGCCCCCATCACCACCACACGCCTCCATCAAGGTGGCCTCTCCCTTGCATCCATAATATCATCCCAAATCTCGATTCTGTTTTCTGCCATGCCCCCGCCCCAGTCCCCCGAACCCCACAGCCCCCACCGACACAACGAAATCATTTGCATTCCACTTATTATGTTCGCTCCGCAATCTCCCAGAACCTTCCTATTACTTCAGCAGAGCCGATGAATCCTTAATTTCTGTGTCGGGGAGACGCGAGCCCTAATGGTGCCATTTGTCAGGCCTTTGTGGCTGCGTGGTGACGGTCACCCTCCTTGGTGCCATGCGCCGGCTCTCGCTGAAGCACTGCCTCAGAGATGGGAGGGGCAATCCGGAGCACTCACCTCATATGTCGCAATTATGAGGAAATGACCCAAGCATGTCATTTTCCCCAGGAAGGGGATGAGTTGTGATTTTTGACCCATAAAATGGCCAAAGGGTTTTGTATTACTATGCTACAATCACCAATTAACATAATAACATATAGCACTGATATATGGAATATGCATAAATGCAAAGTAACATTTACAAGAAACAGATTATTCAGGTTAAAACCATATGGAAGACATAAAATATTGTGTTTTTTCCAGAGTTTGTGATTTCCAAGTTATTTTTGTACACCCAAGTGATACATAGAGATGTTTTTAAAAGGCACTTTCTGACTATGTTTCTCTTCTGGCTGCAATATATTTGTGTTGACATCTTGAAGATGTTTTTCCTATTAAAATATCAGCAATTAAATTTGAAATTGGTAGAAATAAAAGTGAGATAAACATGTAAACAATTCAAATTAGGGAAAATATTATTGCTGCTGCACCATGTCCACTGACAGGAACCAGTAATTAGAGTCTGCTGATTTTTAATTTGTATGTATTTTCAGATCTTTTGGTTATTTTTAATTTTTTGCAGCCTTTAGATTTTAGTTGCCTTGCTCAGAGTCTGCAGCCGCAGCCTCGTCCCCTGTGACTGATGCGTGATCCCCAGTGCCTGCAGCCGCAGCCTCGTCCCCTGTGACTGAGGCGTGATCCCCAGTGCCTGCAGCCGCAGCCTCGTCCCCTGTGACTGAGGCGTGATCCCCAGTGCCTGCAGCCGCAGCCTCGTCCCCTGTGACTGAGGTGTGATCCCCAGTGCCTGCAGCAGCAGCCTGGTCTCCCGCTCATAGTCATGCTGTGTCACTTGCTCACAGCAGGGGACAGAACAGCACCCAAGGCGCATCTGTAAACACCAGTATAATCTACACAAGGACAGTTACCCTCAGCACCTCTGACAACAGGACCCTGAGGGCCTGGCAGTGATGCAGACAATGGTCTTATTGAGAGACGTTTAGCTCTTATAGGTGTTACAAGGCTGCCATTGAGAAGGTTCCATAACGAGTCCCAGAGGAGGACTGTCCCTGATTTAAACAGGCCGGTTTATTTTATTACTCACTGACACCCCATTAAAAGAATTCACACTACTCATATCTATGTGATACGATAGTAATGTGATCATGTTTCCGAAATTAACAGTGAACTAAGTGAACAATCCAGCTCGCTTTTATTAATTAACCTACTACTTTCAGTCAGCAAAGCTGCACACAATTTGGCAAGCAGCTTCTAACTTTCACTATTCTGTAACGGGATTCCCCAAAGGTGCTTGCGTTCTAAGCAGCCGGGAACGACTCCAGAGCGGCGCCGCCATATCGGGAGACTCAGACGCGCTTGTGGGAGTCTCTTCCCCCATGACCTTTGACCCCTCTCAATGAGTCGGGCTGGGACGGCCTCAGCGCTCTGCAAATGAACCCCTGACAAACGATCACAGCTACTTGTGTTCCCCGCCCACGTCTTTCACACCCTAACATCTCAATTTCATGGGTGACACTTAGGGACCCCCCCGTGTCCTCAAAGGGACAGGCTTTGCCTTCGGAATTCCCAGTGATTCCCACTCAGAGCCACATCCTGGCGTCTGCTGACTTTGACTCCTGTGTCTGGCTTCTGCCATGTTTTTTTTTCTTTTTTTTAAATCTCTGTCATTTAACAGCATGGTTGCCTGGTTTGGCATCATGGTGCTTGAGAAAAACACTTTCCCCAGACTCCCAGTTAAATCTGTCCCTTTTATTTTCTGAGCGGTCAGAACAGAACCAGCCTGTGACCAGAATGGGTTGGCAGTGTTGGGCTAATGGCTTCTGTGGCCCACAACCCGTCAGCCTGGTCCAGCCTGGTCTGGCCCAAATGTAGTGGAGGTGCATGTCACATGGTCCAGCTGGCATCATGCCAAAAACTAGGGGACATACCCCCCCCCTTCCACAAAGCCAGCCCAAAGGCCTCCAGGCAAAACCCTGACAGGCTGGGAGCATCGGGATGAATTAATGCGGGGGGGGGGGGGGTTAGCCTGGGCTCCCCGGGACGGGCGGTCTCTCGGGGGCTGCAGCCGACACCCTGAGCGGTGACTCAGCCTCCCAGAATGCATTACTCACAGGTCATTTAAGAATCAGGAAAAAAGGCACCTTTACAAAAACAAGTGATTTTTCTTCTGCCCATTTTCTTTGCAGCCGCCGACCCTCGACGGATTTAAAGAGAACAGAGTCAACAGACTGCATTTACATCTACATTATTCAGCAGACGCTTTTGTCCAGAGCGGCGGACAAGTGCAGCAGAGAGTACATTACAAACATACATCTGTCAGGCCGCCAGCTTGGGTACGAGTGCAGCTGGGCTGAGCTTCCAGTGAGGGAACAAGCTTAAGTTAGCTGAAACATTACAGAGGGGCTGTTTAATCCAACAACATGAGGATTCACTTTTTCCCAGAAGCACAAGGCTGACTTTCTCAGAAATGCTCGACGAAGCACTAGGACATGAGCATCCACAGCTTTTACTCGACTTATATGAAACAGGCAGTCCGGTTCTGATTCAATTTGAATGCAGCCTTGAAAACTCTGCAGTGAGCTTTAAAAACAGAGGCGTGCCGGAGAGGGACCCCCAGGTAAGGGGAATATTGAATTCACCCTGCTGACTTAATCTGTTTACTCTCCAGCATGACACCAGTAGGAAGCAGGCAGGTGGGGAAGCACAGTAACATACCGGTTAAAGGAATTAAGGGACACCTTCAATTGTCTCATGGCCGCCCCTAACAAAGCAGACTAAGCAGTAATTAAAGCGGGCAGGGTGAGGAAGGCCCCCACAATTACTCTGGCCTGAAAAACTTCCACATGCATTATTTGTTTTAAGACTAAGAGTCGGTCCATGCTGTTAGGTTCAGTTAGCCTGCTGCTGTCAATTAAAAGGGCTCTGGGCAGGGAGGCAGCGTCCCGCTGGGGCTGGCTGGCGTCCAACTGTGTCTCAGGGTGTCCAGAGGCGTCCAGCGGTGTCCAGCCTCATTGCTACTTCTTCCTTAAGTGAATTAAGTGTTATCATCGCAAGAAAAGGTTTCTACAGCAGTGGGTTGGTGGATATTCCAAACACTGGTGGATAATCCTTGGGAATTACATATGTCCTAGGATCCACATCACCATGTCGTTTAGAGTAAATAATTTTGCTTATTTAAATCGATTTATTTTTGTCCTCTTCTAGCAGATCAAGGGGCTCATGAGAATTTTCAAGAGAGAAGCAAACAGAAACGGAAGGAAATCCACGACATTAAAATGATATGATTGAGCTGCATTATTAAGTAGAAAATGTCTAATTATTGGTTAAGCTTTTTAACTTCAGCTCCTGGTATGATCAAAACAATTTCTACGCGTTAATTGAATTTGCTAGATGACAACTGGGAATAAAGAGAGTTAATTCATTTCCGGGGGTTGGGGGGGCGCGTGAAAGGTTAATAGACGATGGTAATTTATTCATCGTGAGGTCACGCGGGCTGCAGTCGGGGTGTTGGGGTCCTCCCGCCTGTTAGAAGACCGTGCTGCCGCAGCCTTTATGACGCGCTTCACCGGGATAACAACAGAGAAGGGAAAGGACACCGACAGAAGCTTTCAGCATTGTCTGGCATAATTTAGCGAACAAAACAGGCGGAGGGGTAAGGAAGAGTCAGACAAAAATCCTCCCACCAGCATGTAATAAAGGCGGGACCAGCCACCCCCCACCTCACGTACGTGCAGGCAAATGCACAACAAAGCAAACGGCTTTTGCGTTTCCGCAGCGAGCTGCCGGCGCTGCTCCTGCTCTTCACTACGCCGCCCGAATAAAGGCAGCTGAGGACACGTCCTTGGCTAAATCCTCTTTACGAGTGTAATCCACCTCGTGCGTTTTAAGGTGGCCCTCGAGCGTGTGCTACAGCCGACCTAATCCCAGTGTAGCAGCTACGTTATTATGTGCCTGTTAAAGCCCCTCCATTCAGCCCTTACAACCAGGGAAACACCTGCAATAACGGGGGGGATTTAACAAAGTCCCAGTGGGTTAACCAGGTGTTGAACCGAATAATGGTTAAGCACAGCGATTAGTGGGCCTGAATCAGAACTTCTCCATTGTAAATCATAAAAAGGGATTCAGGCTAAATATTTCCTGTTTTCCCAAGAGTGATAAAGCTAGTCATGGGCTTAGATTGTAAACTTGTTTATTTAAATACGTAGTGATTGAAAGGGAATGATTCATTATAAACATGACTTGTATGTGACTTTAACTACCTTTTGGCCTGACACTTTTTTTCCAAGGTGGCTCACAATATTATCCCTTCATACAGGAAATGTTCTAATGAACTTAGATGTTATATGTCTGATCTTTTACTACTGCTGGTTTGTATTGTAACTGTTACAGGCCACTGTTATGTCAGTCCTGCCCTTCACTTAAATAACAGCAAATTATTATTCGAAATGAAATACTTGACAGAGTAAAAACATCATAAACATCCTGAATCCTTGAAGTTTCCAAACAAGGGTTTTAACTTCAGGACGGGCTTTGATTTCCTCTGAGTGTTTGAAAGCATCCTGTAGAGAGCCCCCTAATCTTAACACATCAAGAGGCGCTGATGAGAAAGAGAGAGACTGATTACGAGTGATTGACAGGGCAGCCAGTTACCACAGTAACTCCGGTTTTACTTCCTACGGAATTCCGACTCATCACCAGAATGTGGCCTGTTGATGTTGTCTGAAGATGATAGCTGGGACAGGAATCCAGGGGAACTAGTGCTCACATTGTAAGGTCAGCTCCCAAAAGTTAAACATAATGGACATGCATGTAGCGCTCTGTCCACTGTCACTTGTTTAGCAGGATGACCAAAATTACGGAACAACATCCCATAATTAAACTTTGATTTTTTTTTCATACCTTCTAAAACTTTCAAGTTCCTAAAATACACCGCCACTCTGCCTCTGTTGTTTTAACACAGCTTGATATGTTATACAGGAATTTCACATCAAGCTACCTGGAGATACATCTGCCAATAGTATCTAGCACTTAGTCCAGTTCTCTGACCAGTATGAACCTGCTTCATGGCGTCTCACTGGCGCGCTGTCTTATAAACACTAAGACTGCACATCTGCGTTCCTACCATGCGCTTATTTCCACAAAAGCCATAAAAATGGCGGCTGAAAGATCGCGTGCTTTGCACATGCGGTGGACGTAGTTCACACCACTGAAGCTCAAGCGAGAAAGGTGTTTTCTGTGTATGTGTGCTTTTAATGCTGACAGAGATATGTGATCTGCTATCCCGGTTAATTACGAATACCTGAAAATCCACAGTTTAACCTTTTAAAACTCTTAATATCCATAGTTCACGAGTTCATACTGTTTAATTCAGTGTATAGACTTAATTCCCTTAGGTACATTTGCACGTTTTTTGTTTGTTTGTTTTTTTACAAAAGCACGCAAAAATTACTTAAAGTAATTACAAAAACTCAGGCAATGCCTGAGCAAATCCCAAGTGTACTGATAACAGGAGATTTCATACAGGTTTTCATACAGGTTAATTGATCAATTAACATCCCATAATACTTAGGATCATCTACAAAAATGCTGCCACTACATAAGTGGAGTCCTTACTGTTTTGGGAGAAGCCTCGCTTGTCAGTGGTTTTAAAATGTTGTAGTATTTTACAAATGTTAAAATGCATCCTCTTGGCTGCGAGGCTTTTGTTTGCTTATTTAATTAACCGACTATTTAACTTGAATAATTTTAAGAATGCAAAGTAAATAAGCACATTTCTGAAAACTGACTCGTCAGACGAAGCATTTCGTTTATATGCCTAATTTTGGATGAGTCGAGTTGTTTTTCCTGGAAAAGCAAATAACCAAATCTAAAAATGTCAAAATAACTTTATTTCAAAATAACATTCTTATTTATTACGAGTTTTTTTATATGTATAACTAGTAACTTGATTGTGCTTCACAGCTGTGTTCTGCTTACCTATGATAATAACCGTATAATCACGTTTCCACCTTCGTATACGTCCCGATTTTAACGCACTCCCCTGTCCTAACTTGGTTGATTTGATATCTAATTACATCCACCAGATATGCATACGGCTTCCTGATAAATCAGCGAAGGAGAGTAGATGTTAGGCGTCACCCTGCTGCAGTCTGAGTTTACGCAGTGTGACGGAAGCCCTAAACGTGCCCTTTGCTTGACCCGTGGGTTAAATTGGTTGCCTTTCGCGTCAACCTTTAATTCCTAATTAAGGCGTTAATTGCCGGTCTAATTCCCTTTAAGGAAACTGCAGACGTGCATTTCCAATCGAGCGAAGTGAACAGTAGTGATAAGTGACATTTGTACATGACTCGGGCAAACTGTCCCCTTTGTCACTGCATTCCCGAAGATAGGGGTGAGTCTTGGCGGCGGTGGCTCCGCCGCCTGTCACCGTGTCGCATCCCGGAGCCTGTACATCCCCCGCCCATGCGCCGCAGACTTCCGCTGTCACCCTCCAGATGATGAAAGCCCCCTTCTCGTCGCATTAAATTAGTCTCCAGATTTTTAGGTCGTCCCGTCTGTGTCCCGGTAAAACCGGATAGGCCAGTGGGGGACAGTGCTTAGGGTTGCAGGAGGATGCTGGGGACAGCTACTGGTGAGCTGGCGCTGGGGACGTGAGGCGGAGACGTGACGCGGGGGGACAACCTCTCTCCGAGGTCGCTTAACCTAATTGAAGTTGAGAAAGGTTAAAGTTTGACGATGAGGAAACGTGAAATTCATTTGTGTGAGGCAGGAGACAGAAGATGACACCAAGTCAGAAGAGCTGAGCCCCAAAACGTGCTGGAACCTTTAACACGCTTCAGATGGGGAATCTGGGAACCGCAGGTCTAAGCGGAACCGAAGAGATGGCAAGCCCCTACTTATTTTCCCACCGTGTGCTTTTTATCCCCGCGCTTTTTCTTATACTTAAGACTTTTTTTCATTCCCGTCTGCACTACAGCTGAAAAGTATCCCTTTCGACCTGCGGATGTCCTCGGCTTTTCCACTGGAATTTTATTTCTGCAAGAAGGCATTGCATAAATGAATGTATTTAGCTTCCACAGAATTAGACTTTTGATAAATGATTATGATGAATAAACAAGTATGATGAATCATGACTATCAATACGTACATCTCAGTGCAAACTATACAAAGGTACCTAAACGGAAAAAAATCCAGAAAATGCAAACGAGGCAAACATCGGTACAGCCAGGTTTGTCTGTGATATTAATATGCACATCCTAGATATTCAGCGATTATATTATTAAATATCTCATAATCCTCCCATTCCTGACATCATGTGATGTGTGAAGAAATCCCCCAGCATCCAAGAAGGAGAGTCATCCTTTTAATAACATGATGTAAGCTGTCATCGAAGACCTGCTCGGAAATAAAAACGCAGAAGAGATCTGAGGCACCGACTGGCGGATAGACAGTCGTACGGAGATTTTAGGGATATTCTGTCCCTGCTTATTACTCACACATTTGCTTTTTATGAGTTGACTACCACGGATAAAAAAATAAATAAAATCAACACAAAGGCGCACAGAAATGAAAGGCAGCTGTCATAAACCGCATGCGGGATTTAGTGTTGCTATTATACCATTTCACGGTTATGTAGGCTATCTTACGGGGGGGGAAAAAACAGCATGCGAAATTAAATATTCAGTAGCAGAGCTATTGTAGCAGAGTTAACGAGGGTCCAAGGCAGCGATCGCCCGCAAAAACACCCAGACCCGCGGAACCCTTAGAAACAGCCCCGCCGGTCACCGGGACCATCTGCGGGTGCGACGCCGGCTTTGTCTCACTCCAGGACCGCACATGGACCGCTTCTCTAATTTCCAATGGGTTTCGCCAGCTGTCAGGCAAAGCGAGTGCATTTCATTACAAATTAATTTATCTGATCTCAACGCTATTAATTTTTCCCCCTCTCTCCCTAATCATAATTATCTGATTGCTTGGGGCAACAATCTATAGTGCTATGAAAATAAATAAACGGTGGGAGATCTGGGTAACATGTGAGCGGCTACAGACGCTTAATCGAAAAGCCGTTAATAGCGCATGTTTGTCAAAGTTTAATATCGGTCATATGCCACTGAGCATGTAAAATACAGAGCCGTTCGACAACTACATGTCCCACTACGCAAAATGTCTTACAATTCATAGCTGCAAATACTGCCAATATCTAAATTACTGTGAACAATTTCTGTTTCAGATTGGGAACATTTAAATATTATGTTTCACAGAGTTTCTCCCCTCAAACTCTCCTACCACAGGGACACCACGTTACTGTTAAATCAGGGTGTTTCGGAGCAGTTAAAGTTCAATAAACACCAGATTTGATAGTTTGATGATATATCGGGTATAAATAATTGCTCACAATACCAATTATAGCACATAATTTTGTAGTTTGATTTCATAATTCGTTTGTTGTCATTTATTTTTGTATGACTTTAGTATTTAAAATCAAGTAATGCCTTACAATAACTAGATAGCTATTTTTTTCTTTTCTAAAAATAACAGTAAGTAGCCTACTACTCTCAGTCCAGGCATTGTGGCTGTATTTCTGCTGTGTAATAGTACAGACCAGAGCCTATAGACCGAATACAGTTATTTTTTTTGTGCTTTGGATGGGTTCGGTCATAATTCCTGCCAATAAAAAGGTAGTGAAACACAAACAGGAGCCGCGGCGTCCGCGCTCGATCTATTTCACTTCTGCGGCTCGTGCGCTGTTAATCCAGACCAGATTAAAGGGCGGCGTGATTTTTATAGGACGCTCTGTGATGTAAAGCTGCTAATCTTTGGTTACCAACAGCCGCAAATCCTATTAAAATAACCTCGAATCTAACACCTAATATTGCGATGAAATGCAAAATCTGGGTCTTCGCGAGTGCACTTTTAATTGAGGGTAAAGTATCCAATCAGGCTGCCAAGCAGAACCAGAACTAATTCTGAGTGTCTGTCAGGACCAATCAGCAGATCATAAAGGCTGTTTAAGTGGATGCCTGCCCAATCGCCTCCCCCCAGAACACGGGACAGGGTGCCATATCGGCCTCTCACAAAGGATGTCAACTTGTGGGGATTTGACTGATTAGGTCACAATTCTGCATATTCCTGCGTACGCAACTTAAAAAAATCTCGTCGAGCAGCTCCGCGAGTCCCGCGGCGTTCCCGTCAGTCCTGCGGTGCTCCCCCAGCCGCAGTGACCTTGACCGCTCTGTAGCCACTTAGCGGCGACGCGCTCTCTGACTCCCATCCTCCAGCTGCTGCTGTCGCCTGGTATCGCGAGACGGACTCTGAAGCTGCCCCTCCTTACAAAATGACACAAATTCCCCGTGAGACAGACTTCAGGTGCCAGACGATTATATTCTGTGTCTCAGTTCTAGACTCGAATGACCATTCATTCATGCAGTTTAAGTATTCTTCTTTGAGGACGAATTTATGCGAAACCGTTATGAGCAGATTGGTACTAAGTTGAACTAAAGAAGAGGACAGTTGGGCTTCAGGTCACTGGTCCTGAATGTGCTTTTAGCCAAGAAGACTTTAATACTCTTAAATGTATGTTAGCAGAACCAAGTAGCCTGAAAATTAAATCAATAAAATAAGTAAATGAATGACAATTTAAAGGCAGCCGTAGCTCATTATCTTGAACTGTTTGCTATAAAGACTGTTCATTAAGTTGATTCCTAGGAAAATGAAGCGGAAGTATGATGATCATTTACGCGCAGTCCTGCTTGACATTATTCGGAGTCGATCCGACACACATCACATCATGACATTAACGCGCGTGAACACGAGGCTCTAACGTCTTCATGGGAGCCATGGCTGGATTCAGAAGGTCCTGCAGCTGATTCTGAATGTCCACAGTTAATGTTGGCTACTAGAGATAGTTTCTAAACATGCTTATGGTCTTCAGTGGGAAAAAAATAACCTCCATTAATGGATCCTGGTCCCACAACATGTTCAGCTCTATGTTTCATAAAATCCAGTGGACAACCTGTAATGCCACTGTATTTATTAATGAGCCTCTCCTACAGATGCAGGGCAGTGGGTTCTAGACACACTCCGACGTACGAACACTTACTGCTCTGTTAGCTGGAGCTTTTGTCCCCAGAAAAGCTGTAAAGGGGAAGCAGTTTCCTTGCTGTTTATTTTTTTAATTTCTAACGTGAAATCATTCCATCAGTGTGAGATGCAGTGTTAGTGCAGCAAAAGTGAATGTTTTTTTTTTTTGAGCACAATGGATACAGTGTGTGTTTCTGACGGTCACTTGGGAGACAAAATGTGAAAATGTGAAAGCTGAGGGAGATTTTGTAAGAAAAGTTGAAAAATGTAAACCCCCCCCCCTTCACCAGCACCCACTGCAGATTCAAACAATGGTCTTTATTAGACAAAGGGCTGATATCACACAAAGGACGATGGGGTAATATTCTCTTAAAATCAATCTTATTTATTAATACAAAAACGACAACCGCCCCTCTCCCTCCCCAGCTGACCTTTGACCTCTCCACACTTACTCATGGCTTCTAACAATAGCACCGAAACATTTATGTTTATAAATCTTTATGGCTTTTTGACATCAAGAACATGTTGTTTATTAAAATAGGGTTGAATGATGAAAATTTTGGACCGGGACACAAGGTGTGAATCTGTGTGAGCTTTGTGTGTTTGTAAAGGTTTCATTGACATTGTGTTTGAGGTAGGGGACAAGCTCTTTAAACCTCTGGCCAACAGAACGGATTTGCGCAGAATTAAGTTTAGATGTCAGTGGACTGGAGGGAACTAGACAGGAGCCCTTTATCAGATCAGATTCTACAAGCACCATAGAATGAAGAGACCGAATGAAAGACTGAATGAACCCTTAGGTTTGTGCTGCAGAAGTCCTATAGTGCCTCACATGGTTGACCATAGACTCTGATTCTTGGCTGAATACCCCCCAAGAGACTGTCCTGTGGTGTTATGGGGCAAGGAACTTAACCTGAATCACTCCACTAAAACACCCGGCTATAAAAATGGAATCGTGCGTACACTGCATTGGTGAAAGAGACCAGCTAAGCAAGAAATAATAAAACAATTTGTTATTAAACAGCCTCGGGCCTGGGAGAAAAGACGTACAGTATTAAGCTCTGGCAAAGAAAAAAGTCTTGGTGTATATTTCAGGGGGGGGGTTGAGGTTATTTAATCCTTATGCTATTTAAACGACTGTTTGTCTTGAATGCTCCGTTTACTTGATTCTTATAAAGCTGTCATATTTCACCCAGTTCTGGGTTACCTCATGGAGTCAGCTAGATCTCCTTCAGCGAGAGATAGCAAGTGCCCGGTGTGGAGGGCTCTGGTCTTACTGGGATTTGTTTTTCACACTGAAGGCAGATCCCAGACGTTCTCCTTTCTCATGGACAAAAGGATGAGTGTCAGGACAGACGGGAGCTGTTGTTCGCCCCCTTACGCGCTCCTCGGTGATCTAGATCGAGGGCAGCACAGTGTGACTGACAGCTTCGGCTTCTTTTAAACCTACACCCCCAACCTGACCCTCCTATCTTCCACACACAGCTGTGCGCTCAGTTCCTGTGCTACAGCCCGACAAAAAAAATAAATAAAATAAATCACAAGCTTCCATCTCAGTCTCTCCCTTCACTCTGAAATGTTAGAAATCAGAGCGAATTCGGCGGATTCTCAGTGTCCCTGAGCGGTTCCTGATGCTGACAAGTGGAGGCTGCATTATTCCCTGCCCGGCGCACACACAGTTTAGCGGCGATTGCCTTTTGAAGCCGTGATTGCGGCCCTCGTCTCAGGCCACTCCCTGCCCTAACTGCGTCCTAGGGGAACCTGCCATTTGGTCAAGTTGGCCCAGGCTTCACACGGCCGCCCGTGACAGAAGCCTGGCTATAACAAGTGAACGTTAAAACAGAAGATCGACGATTACGAGGCACTATTCCTTCCGCACAAACGAAATTCACAAAAATTTTAGAATCAGATCAGTCTGTTGAGCAAAAGGATGGCCATGGCGATGAGTATGTTTGTAATTCCGCTTTCTGCGGCCCCGTTAATACCGACGAGTCGTACTGCAATTAAAGACCGGAATGGTGCAACGACGGTGTAAGAATTAGGATCACTGACTGGTTTAACTCCCAGTGACAAGGGATGCCTGGTAGTGAAGCCGCTTCCCGGGCCAGTGGGGAATCTTCAGCATGACTGGCTGCCAGCGATGCGAGCTGACAGCTCCCTCAGAAATAAGATGGAGGTCTGCAGGTCCAGGAGGGGGAGGAGGAGGGAAAAGGAGCGAAAAACTCACAGGCGCACGCACACATGCACTTTTTCCGCCTCCATTATCATCCGGACGCAGGCCGTCAGCGTGCTGTTGAGTAACACTCTGGCAAGCGATGACCAGTGTCTGGGTGGATCCGCACTCTGAGCCACCAGCACCCTGACTGGAAGATACGCCAGTCTCTGCCATATGCCGTCCCCGTAATCTGTCTCTAAACAAAAATCCACATGGACAGTCCAAAACGCTCTGCCAGCACTGGTGTATCAACATTCCCTGGGCTCAGCTTTGCCACCCTCATGCAGAAAGCTGGTTTTTGCAGGATTTGAGTGTGGGGGGGGGGAAATCCAAGTTCAAGGAAAGGACTTCTAATAAAACGAGCAAAGACGTTTTAAATCGTGCTTTTTGTGGTGGGTTTTGGTGGAGGTGAGCGAGGCTGGGCATGTGTAAGCGAACAGTGTTGTTTGGCTAACAGGTGGGGGGGCTGGATTAGTGGATCATCGTGGCGCTAAATGGCCCCCGCTCCCCTGTCCGTCAAAGCCAATCCTGGCATTTGTACGGCATCGTGGTGCCCACAGAGCTTGGCAGGGCGCTGGATTGAAGGAGAAGACTCCTATCAGTGTAGCAGGAGGTGATAGGGCAGGGGTACAACTCAAGCTAGACATATTCTGGCTAAACCATGGAGGGACATAATAACAAACCCCCCCCCCTTAAATTTCAGAACACTCCGGCAGTATGTATCCGTCGCCCTTTCGCAAATCGTACCCTACCATGTTGGCTTCCTTAGCTTTT
Organism: Gnathonemus echidnorhynchus; assembly: GCA_026776725.1. NCBI lineage: Eukaryota > Metazoa > Chordata > Actinopteri > Osteoglossiformes > Mormyridae > Gnathonemus > Gnathonemus echidnorhynchus. The sequence goes on from JAODJU010000001.1 coordinate 15,947,379, forward strand.
GATCTGCACAAATAATTTGTTTCCAGAAGCCCTGAAGCTGGCTGTCATTCCTGTTAGAGCACAAAGACGCGTTTCGACTTTGTCACCTGCTTGTGGGATTGAGGCCGGAGGTGAGCGAGCAAGAGGATGGGGAGTAGCTGTCATGACGCCTGTGTTTTAATGCCTGTTTTCAGGTCAGATTTGCGGGGCTTATTAAGTTAGATCAGGGCTGTTGTGCTGATATAAGGCTGTAAGGATGGGATATCGCCATAAGCTGATAAGTTCATCTCAGAAGAATTGACGGTCCTTTCTATGAGGTTAGGTTGACCTGCAGCTTCAATCAGAATGATATTTATTTATTTGGTGTATGATTTCTGCATTTTTAAAGTGTCATACAATTGCAGGGGATAGTTAAAAGCCAGCTTTTTTAATGCCACAGAATCTGAAAAACATAAATATTTAAAAACACATCTAAAGCATCATAACATTCCAGTATGGGATCATGTGACCACAATTTTCCCGGCTTTCATCAGTGATGTCACTGCAAACAGAGAGAAGGACTTTGCATTATTATGACTTTCTATGTAAAAGAATTTAATTACATTTTCGTCAGGGCTTAAGATCCCATTAAATTTCAGAGCTGAATTTTGGTGGCTTGAATGACAGCATAGCATTACCCCCTTGTGATGGATATATTACATTTTATATGATATAATCCTGTGATTTTCTTTAATTCCTTTTAGAATCCGGTACATAAGTGATCCATGAAGTTTGACGGCTTCCACAGGATTGAATGCTGCTGTTGCTCATTCTGTGTTTCTCCAATAAATACAGAGCGGAATGCAGCTGACAAACCATGTTCATTCTTCGGTTTTCAAAAAAGTCTGATTTTACAGAAAAACACAAGCATTTTTACCTCGTAGTAGATGTTTTACATAAACAGAGAGGAAGGGGGGGAACTCAAAAAGAAATTAGAGTAGATTCCAATTAAAATAATGAGATGTAACCCTAAAACATCTGTCTGAACACATTAGAGCATCTCCAGGTTCAGCATTCAGGGGACCAGTCAAGATGAAAGCACTTTCTGATTGGGCTGAATTGTGTGTTCACCCCAAAACGACTGAGCACATTCAATGACAAATGAGTTCACTTGACGTTTCCAGCGAATGCTGATCCGTCACCAGTCACCCATCCTACTAACGTTTGATTTCTTGTGTCACATGATGCCACACAAAAACCACCCAGATGAACCCCAAATCACTGCCACTTTCTCCTCTCTCACAACATGTCACACATCTGGTTTGGCTGATATTTTAAGGGAAATGTGCACAAATATGAACCCGAGTTCTCTGTCCCTTTAAGACTCTTTTACGAACTCTATAAAGTGCTTGAACCTGATGCGTACAGACATGATGCATCCAATGAGGATTTAATTTCCAGCTATTTTTCACTGGTAGATGTTCCAGTGTAAAGTAACTCAATATATTCATGAATAAACAGCGCAACCCACCGGGAGACTGCCTGCAGCCTTCCAGCTCTGCGATATCATAGGGAAATCAAAGAATTATTCATTAAACCCAAGAATCCTAGCAGGTGAGAAAAGACCATTAAAAATATTCACACCACATTTGAACCTATAGCTTGTCAGCCTGATTCAGGGTGAATTTTTAATTCTGTCTTCCTACCCAACATGATTCTATCTACAAAATAAAAACAACAACCAGAAAATACAAGAGGCCCAAAATACACAACTCTTTTATATTCATTATAATAATGGATCTTATTAACAGTTAGCACTGAACTAAATAAATTGAAATACAAGGCAACCATTACCAGCAGAAAATAAGTAAAATGACAACTTCATTAACATAACTACAAGTGCACATCATAAAGGCTTATTAAAAATTGTTCCCTAGATTACTATATTGGTTTTTTACGAGCTAATGCCTGCTAAGGGCACTCGTACTTTCCGCTTAGCCTCCAGTGCATATTAAAGTCACATATCTTCCCATGTTCACTTGTTCTAAGGATGGGAGCAGGAAATCCTGATCTCAGAAACATAATCATGAAAAACAATAACCATGCTTTTTCATAAATTCTAAAAAAAAAAAATCTTCCATTTTGGAAAATAAGCTCAAGCAAGATCTGGTCAATAGAAAGCTTAACATAAAAAGATAATGGACTGTGTTAGTATATTCAGTTATTGTCAGATGAGGCATAATGAGTCCCAAATAACATTAATTTAGGACAAATGAGACTGGGATGATGGTTATCTCAATATCAGAGTAAAATCTCATTCGAAAGATTTTTACAGCAGTGAAGGTGTGTGTTTGTGTGTGTGTGTGTGAGGGGGGGGGGAGTTATGTGTATATTACATTGTGGGGACCAAATGTCCCCACAATGTAACAAATACCTGTAATATCTTTGGTCCCCACAAGGGAAAACTCAATTTTATAAGAATCTGTGACTGCAATCAAAAACTAAAGATGCCAAATGTCTCACATTTTGTTTGGTTACTTATGGTTAAAGTTACGGCCGAGTAAGGGTTAAGGTTGTTATGTTAGGATTAGGGCTTTTGTCATAGAAATGAATGGAGAGTCCCCACACATAAATGTGTGAATAAAAAAGTGTGTGTGTGTGTGTGTGTGTGTGTGTCCTACACCATGAACCAGAGTAAATCACCAGCTACTAAAGACACAAAGCCAGCTACATTGATGTGTCCTTACATACAGGTGTGTAAAGTGCACATCACTTGGGTATGTCTTAAACGGAACAGACCAGAAGGTGAGCAGACTGGCCTGATTGAGATCCTTGCAGCTTTTCACTCTCGTCAGGACGGTGCTGGGCTCAGCAACACTGGCTGAGTGGCTCCTTTTCCCCTGATTGAGGCGTTGGCTCCTAGCTGCGCCCTCCAGCCCACCGGTAATCAGACCGAGAGCAGATGGGGTGCAGAGCGGCTTCAGGAGGGGCTGACAAGACCCCCAAAAGCCTCCTCATGCTGGATGAGAAGCAAGGAGCTTCAGGAGGTGGTAGCAGGGCTGAAACGGGCTCCAAAAGGCCTCCTCGTGCTGGATGAGAAGTGAGGAGCACGTTGGCAGAAAATGCAATCTGGGAAAAATGTGGGATTTATCAGTCTGTATCCCAGCGCCAATGGGATCAAGTGATGCCCTGTTTTCATTTTTAAAAATATGAACTAATGCCGTGTAAAGCCAAAGTAAAGGCTCTGAATCAAACACATCTGTCAGGGCATGTCAAAAGCCTCAATGTGTTTTTTTTTTTCTGAGTGCGAGACATTTTTCCTGAACACATGTGTCCAGTAAGACTCATGCATGACAAGTCATCAGAAATGCCACAGAGCCTGGGGGACCTTTGATGTGGCCCCGTTGAGGGGTTTGGTCCCACATTCTAGTGATGATGGTTCCAGAAACACCAAAAAGTAGACATTTGGAGCCTTGGACTTTTTTCCCCACTGAGTGCGAATGTAAAAACATGCAATGTTAAGCAAGTATTTGTGTATGGTTATGATTTTATCCTCCCTGGATTAAAAGATCAGCCATCTTACTGCAAGAATGGATACACCATACATAACACCAGTTATGCAACAATAAATAAATTCTTGCATTTCTAAATATCTACAAGATGTTCAAAGATACTGAATGATAAGTGAATCGAGTTTTTGTTTTTACCGCCTGGTGTAAAGCATGTTTGTTTTTATGTTTTTGTTCTGACTTGTAGAAACTTCAGGCTTAAAAGATAATTGCCGTCAGTGTAAAGGTGCCTCTGTTGTCGCCCATGAAATATTAAAGTGTGAAGTGAACGGCATAGCACAGTGTCGGTGGAGGAGATTTTCATTAATAATGCCATCTAATCAGCCTGGGCTGGATACCAAGAGGCCCAACCCTCCATCTTTAGGCCTAAACACTCAGTTTTTCTGCTGGGATTCGGTACGTCCCCAGACTCCTGGAATTACTTTGAGCTTTATTGATTAATGACCATAATTTATTACAGTGCACAGGATCATGCATCGAGTTAAATGTACGATTAATCAGCTCTCCATCAAATTACAGGCAGCCTCCGCAGCCCTGCGGAAAATGTCAGGAGGATTTTTTCCCAAGCCTCCTGTCTATGGGGTGTGCGGCTCGGCTCTTTGGGGAACTTAATAAATGTCATCCGCTGGTTTGTATTTCTTGCCAGGATGAGGAATTGAATTATACTCTCTGTGATGAAGGACCCATGCATTTGTACTGTGTTACAGGCAGCCCTTCTGAAATAATGAAGCGCTTTTATACGACGAAAAACTATTTATTAAGCTCAAAATGGGAAAGCGTGCCTTTAGCTCCAAATACATCATTGTTAAGTCAACAACATTATATTAAGCTGATAACTGATATTAGCTCGACAGAACCCTGGGCGACACCGGGATGAATTTACGCTCGTTGAAATGCGCTACTATGTATTATTTCCAGAATGAACAGAGACATATATGACACGCTAAATCCAGCTTTGTAAGAGGGGCAATTGATCACGGTTTATGAGTAATGCGTGTAAGTGGTCCGGTCCGCATTTAATGTCGATGGGTTCAAACTGCTTTCCTGACACAAAGGGCCACAGAGAGTTAGCCGTCTGCCACATGTCTTCGCTCGAATTGTAATTATTCTCTGCTTTTTTCATTATTTTTTACTTCGAACGTTTAAACGTTAGGAGTCCTGATTATACATAAAAGTGGTTGTTTGCTGCATTATATGTACAAGTACTAAATTCTTATATTATTGGATTTTTCCGGATGCTTGTGAAAACAATTTTGAAAAGGTCATTATTTTCAAGTCCTTCTAAAATTTTTTTTCTCCTAATTTGGAATTCCTATCGATGATTTGGAATCAATAATCCTGGCTTTTCATATCCAATAAGAAATGTGCAGATTTTTTTACCCAGGATACTGGTGTGAGGGAAATATAAGGAGAATAGAGGAGAGATTATATTTTACTGAGGATGAAGGGACACTCAGAGCCTAAAAAAAGGGAACTTAACAATAAAGGAGCATTTTTAAAAAAGAGATTATATCTCAGTATTTATTAAAACAACAGCAAATGTAAAAAAAAATATTAAAATGATGTAATGGAAATGCAGAATGGACACGCTTTTATTTATCATTTTAATACCTTATATAATTTTTTACATTTTTACTATACCTGTGTTGTGTAACTGTAATTGTCATCTATTAATGCGCATAAAATGCATGAAATTATTGGAATATCATCTTAAAATTAAAAAAATATATATCACTATTATTTTATTCTTACCTTGTCTATGTATCGCCTAGCCATAAATCTTTGCTAGCTTTTGGAAGGACAGTATCACTGCAAATATATACAGTTTCATTTTTATTTTATTTTTAAAGGAAAGAGTATGCTGAATAATTAAGCTGGTAAAATGTTGAAGTGATTTGATATACCTTTTTATGTCTTGGAATTAGCAAAGCCATATTAACGGTCAATTGATAATTAACTTTTTGGTGATTGTGGATTGGATGGCGACTGGGCAAGTCATTAATCCTAATTAGCATGAATCGTATTTCACACCGCTGCCTATCGGCCGCAGGAATGGAGCAGGACAGGTAAGGGGGTAGCTTTTACTTTTTCACTGCCACAAAGACACTTGTGACTCTGTGCTTTGCAAAGGACCTTTTCAGCGTTGGTGGAGAGTTGACGCCAATTTAGTCCAATCGATTGAGGAGGCAGTCATAATGAAGACAACCACAGTTGTGTGAGGGTCTTGATCAGAGCTGATCTCTGCCAGGGAATTCAAACACAATGAAACAATGGTTTCTACAGGAAAGGCAGGCATCTGTAAGAAATGAGCTTCAAAAGCTGGAAATTGAACGGATTCAGTGAAGTTCAGAAGTGTGTCTTGGAACTAGATGCTCCAAACTTGAAGAATAAGTCAAATATAACGACAAAAACGTTCATCATGCAGATATGCTACTTCCCTATCTCTGATTTCTGCCTTTCCACTTCATGGTTTCCCCCAATCCTACACATTCCACAGAATGTTGTCCTAAAATAGCCACTTGTTTATCCCTGCTTGAAATCCGACAGCAGCAGGAATCGGCACACCGGCGACATTCCGAGCCGCTGTGTCCTTTTTCCAATGCAGGGCTGAAATGCAACATCTCTGCACGTTGCGTTATCACTGGTAATCGCGTGTTATAGTTTAGGGACCGCTTGTTCCCCATGCCCAAGTAATACCCTAAAGGTTAGTGTGAAATGTTTGCTTAGCTGATTTATAAAACTTCTTTTTCTTATTTGCTAGGAGCAGCGATATTTTGAAAGCAGCTTGGAGTTTTTTTTTTTTCCTGGGGAGGGATGTGTCAGGCGGCGACGCAGCAGCCCGCTGTGTGCGAACGCCGACAGGCCTGCTTGCAGGTTTGCACGCCACACCATCCGGCTCCCCCATAAACCCCTTAATAAGGGTCACTTACGGCTGAGGCGCTCAATCCTCCAAATGCGGCCGTTGCCGCGGAATGCTTACGCGTCGCCCGGGAGGAGCCCAGAGGCCACGGCTGCTGAGCCGGCCGTCGGGAAGGCCTCGTTCCCACCTCCCGCTCGCCTGCCGTGCCGGTGCCTGGGGGGGGGCTGCCTGGCATTGTCAGCCGAATCGGCACGTGCGGCGTGTGCCTCTGCTTACCGCCACGCTGTCAGTGGGACCCCACGGAGGCTCCAGGAGCTCAGAGCTCCACCACACATCCATACAAACTGTCCCTAAACTTTGCATTATTCCTTCATTATCAAAGAAAGCTTCGCAAATTAGCGCTTACATTTATTTACATAAATTTGTGAATAATACAAAGAACACAGGGGTAGCTTTGTTTACAGCGGAAGAACGATGATCAACATCATAATATCTAAGTGTGATGATCTGTACACAAAAACACACATAAACAGAAAAAAATGTCATTTTAAGAATTACTTTCATATCCATCTTTGTAGCCAACCTCTTACAAAGAAGCACACGATGGTAAAATATTTAGAAAATGAAGGATTTCTTTACAAAATGATATTAACTGTAGGCAGAATTTCCTGAATTTGTTGTAGTGCTTAGACATTACAGTATTGGCAAAGAAGTGTGCAAATACTCCAGCTAATATTTTAAAAAGGAATATTAATATTACATGGAGCCCCTGACAAATGTTTTCTGCTTCAAACATGCTTAATATCCTCAAATAAACTTGCTTTTGAAATGATCATTTTTGATGTTCCTGCAGCGTGCAGATTAAGGGCTTGTTCGATTTTACGGTTTCGCTCGTGTTTGTGTCGGTGCGCCGGCCGCGGGGGCCTCTAGCCGTGGGGGCCTCTAACCGCAGGTTCGGCTGTGGGAGTGTCACCCGGAGATTGACGGGCCCCCGAAATCACGCTGCGGAGACAGGAGGTCCGGCAGGACCCGCCAGAGTCCCTCCATGTCTCGTTATGATGATTTGCTCAATCAAGGGAGAGGGAACGCAGAGTCGCTGAGTCTGGTGGAGTCCTGACGGGTGATTAGAGGCAGGCGGCCGCGGCGAGCCAGCGGAACAGTCTGCCTCCCGGCAGGACGCCACGGAGAATTCACGCCCTCGAACCGGCGTCCCTGGAATCAGCCCGAGTGATTAGAGCCGCTGTCATCCAGTGACTGCTCGTCAGCGCTCTTCATGGGGCATCCAGGCCTCACCGCGCCGCTCGCTTGTTCTTGCTCTTGCATACACGCCTGCTTAAAACCATTTACTATGTTATTGATGCCTCTAAAGGAACTGTTAACCATTTTGCCATATAACGATAATCATAACAATTGAACGGGCTGCTCTGCTCGTACCTTATTGTCAGGTATTTGCAAAATTCCATAACGGAGGGTCCAGCTCACAGAAGGGCGTACATTATGCACTGTGTTCTTTGCACTGTGAGCCAGATTAATCACAAGAGGGCAGTGTGAGTGCCAGCTGACAAGGAAAAATATACCTGCGTGAAAACACCTCTCGCCGCCCTGCAGATGCGTCACCCAGTCCAACCGTCATCCGCCCAATAAAATCCGGTATTTTTTAGAGCAAATCAGTGATGCTCCGAACATTATCTACAAAATATATCATGTTCGCCGGACCAAAAACATCAGAGGCAGGTTTTCTAAGCCTCGAGCTGCAGGGAGAACATGGCGATGAGGTCAAATGCATAAAAATGGCAAAACTATTTAAAAAAATATATGTTGATCTTTTCCAAAAGTGTCAAAAAAAAATTCTTCAGGGCATAGTTTTTTGCTACATCTGAAGCTGTGAGAAGGTGTGAGTAGTACCTCAAAAAGAAGCAATTTAAACTAAATATCCCTAATATTTTTTTGTTATATTGTTATATATAAGGTGTTTTTGGAAGATCCTTGACTATATATCTCATTAACATACAAGTACATAAGTAATACCAGACTGAAAATGCATACAGACCCCGTCCAATGAAGCAGGGAATTTCAGGCTGTGAACCACCAGCAGACAAATGCAATGTCCACTGATCACGGCCACTGATGTAAGCGTAAGTCAGGGCCCTTTTCAGCTGCCTCCCTGAACCGGGGGGGCTCCTGTGCATGGGGGCCGGGGGAGGGGATGTGCTGCCTTTTTATCCCATTTTTTTTTTTTTTTTCGGAAGTACAGCCTTTAAAAACCGGCCTATGGCTTCAAAGGCAGGGGATTAGAGACTTTATCCCATAATTAATATGGCTGAGAACACAGCAACAGCACCTGAGAACTGGACAGCACGGCCAGCATCCCGCTGTGGCCTTAGTAACGCTCTCTACCCACAATGCATCTGACGCGAAGCCTCGCGGCCACACAATGACGCGGGCTCCAGGCATGGCTCACGGTGCCGGGCCAAATTTTTCTTTTAGGGATGAGAAGACGAATAACTCTGATATTTAAAAACCCAAATTGAATCACCCCCCCCCCCAGAAGACAGTTTATCTTGACGCACCACCCAGTCTTTAACCCTAACCCTTTTCATTTCCTCCCCAACGAAAAAGACGGGATATCGGACAGTCCAGCAGCCCAGCGATCATGTTAACTGGGCTGTGTCTATGATTGACTGGTTTTGGGATGTCCACCCAGTGCCTGTTTCAAGGCGGCATGCGACACCACTCATATAGAAGTATATTATACTCAATTCTGTGTCGTGTTCTGTACACTCTGCCGTTGCTGAACGACACTGCTTCAGACTCACTGCTTGTCTTGCTTTAAATTCATTCAATACTGAGTCTTTCTTTTCTCACTGTAGTTTACCGGCCAGTCCGCAGAGGATGTTGATTTGTGTTCCACGACATTATAAATCAGGGGCAGAAAAATGCTGCCGTCATTCAAATTAAGTAAATTTAACAGCCGACTTCTCATGGCGTCCTTCTGTGTTTCTGCAGTGAAAAAGCAACAATTAAAAACCCAAAGGTAGAAAGTAATATGTGTAATTAAATCAAGGAAATCTAATAAAGGGAACCCGACTAAGAAAAGAGATCATTTAAATGAACAGAGGGCAACAGTTGTTTTTATTTACGAATTTTCCCATTGCTGAAAGGCCCCTGGGCTCATTAGTCATTTGTCTGCACCCTGCTGAGGAGCTGGACTCTGATGGAGGACAGCATTAATGGTCCTTTCCGCAGCGGCGCCGCCAAAGCTTTCCCATTCAGCCGTTAGCCTTAGCCGCCGTGCTACCATTGTGTTGGTGCTGTTTCCAAAAACAAACACACACACACACACACTCATCGTAACCTACCGCACTGTGGCACAGCAGTGATAAGATCTGTCTGGCTGCAATTGAAATTACATTATATTAAATTTAATTTTTTGAAAATGACATTCAACTCAACTCATTAAGTAAAAATAAATATGATTAAATCCACAGATTCTCAGCCAAGTGTATTAAACGCTGTTTCTTTTCTGTGCAGCCCTCCCAATGACATTGTTCAGCTTGCGTGTGGGTGTGGGTGTGTCTCTATATGTATGCATGTGTGTGTGTGTGTGTGTGTGTGTGTGTGTGTGTGTGTGTGTGTGCGTGTGTGTGTGTTCCCCCCATCCTGGAACAGTAATTGGGGTGGGGGGGATCCTGACCAGTATATCCCACACAGCTTACATCTCCCATTGATTGCATCTCTTCAATTTATGTTCCTTTTCACTTGGCCCCCCCGCTGTGGCCTTCATGGCAGTTCTGCAGACAGGTCACCTCCCCCAGACGAAAAAGCGGAGGGGGGGCGGGGAGGCCCCGACACAGAGTTCTTTCTGCCAACACACCTCAGCTCCTGAACTGCCCCAGTAGCCTCCGTGGGCCGGTGCTGGATTCAGCTGGAACCTTTAAGAGAAAGTCAGCTATGTGTGAATCTTTGCCAAGCTCCAATATGCAGGATAAAGAGCCCAGGGTAGAAATACAGAGAGACCAGAGCAGGGAGACCAGAGCAGGGAGAGGTGAGAGACCAGGGCAGAGACAGTCAGACAAACAGACAGAGACTAGGGAAGAAAGAGAGTGAGAGAGAGAAAGAAAGAGAGAGAAAAGGGCAGAAAGAGTGAGAGACCAGGGCAGAAAGACAGAGAGATAGAAAGACCAGGGCAGAGAGAAAGAGAGAGAGAAATATCAGGACACTGAGAGAGAGAGAAATACCAGGACAGAGAGAGAGAGAGAGAGAGAGAGAGAGAGCGAGGTCCACCTGTGGCCCTGAGCTTCCTGATTCCTGGCACGGTCACTTCTGTGTGAAATCGCTTTGAAGTCGCCTAACAGTTCAGCCCTGCTTTGTTTCCTCGGCCACGGGCAAGTTCCTCCAAAAAATGTCACATGGAATGAGGGGGATTCAATACAACCCCATCACGAATAACTGAGCTTTTAATGTAACTCTTGACAGCTTTGGTACTAATAGCAATCATTCCCACTGACTCTCAGGTCTCATTTGTACAGTAAATAAGAGGGGCCACGGGGCTAACTTTTTAACTTTTTAGGGAGGTACAAAGGTCCAGATAATAAACCACAAAACAGCTTAAAACAACAGGAATTGTCTGCACCTGATCCTACATCCATCAAAATCATGCCGATTTTCACCAAACTGGCTGCGAGATGAAGAACAATTACACTGAAGTCCCGGAGATCCTGGATTCGTCTGGTGTGGCTTGATTTATGGCGCACAGATAATTACTGAGACAGCAAACGTAACGACGCCAGGTCTGAGACACGAGGAACGGAGGGATCAGTAGCTTCTAGCAAAGTACCTTTTGACACAATGAAGGCAGATGGGCCTTGAGGCTGAAAGGTTAAATATGCTCTGCGTCATTCATGGTTTATTTGTTGGTTTGTTTCAAAAGCCCAAACAAACGGGAACAGAGGAGCTACAGGGTGCAAATTCACCATTGGTATATGTCTGGTGGGGGGGGGAGGTCTTAGGTGGAGATAAAAAACACCCCCAATGAACACTTCCATGACAAATGCATGCAAACAAGAATTTTTTCAGCTGTTAAAACACGTGTCAATGCCTATATACATAATTAAATTTACATTTTAAAATAAATTGGCCAAATACTAATAAAACTGTGATATATGTCAAATTTTCATTGAATATTTATGCATTAGCCCTACAGTAGCATTTTCACTCTATCTAGTTAATATATTATTCACACCTTAAATAATGAGCTGGGGGAGGGGGGGGTGACCCTATTAAGTATATCGATGCGGCATATAAATGATTGTGTGAAGTAGATTAATCGGCAGCGGCGACGTCCTGCGACAGCTCGGGGTAGAGAAAGTTGAGCGATAGATGCCGGCCCGCCATTGTCACACGGCGAGGCTCATGAATCTCATTACAGGAGCTCTCCGCTCGCATTGTCTTCGGATTACATGTTAGCACGTTAGCACGTTAGCATAACTCCGTAACCTGGTACCAGCTGCAAGACACCCTAGAACATCATCTTATGTAAGGTCACTTTGACTGTACGGATTGTACCGTAGCACCGAGTTCTCCCCATCTGACGGTTCTTGAGATGCCCCAGATTTCCCCTTAGACACGCTCTGGCCGACCCCATGGCGATCTCTTT